>OY282558.1:240872447-241296474 GCA_958295665.1 Tipula vernalis | reverse complement strand
ATATATATATATATATATATATATATATATATATATATATATATATATATATATATATATATATATATATATATATATATATATATATATATATATATATATATATATATATATATATATATATATATATATATATATATATATATATATATATATATATATATATATATATATATATATATATATATATATATATATATATATATATATATATATATATATATATATATATATATATATATATATATATATATATATATATATATATATATATATATATATATATATATATATATATATATATATATATATATTAATTTAGTTTAGTTTAAATTTGTTCTTAATCTAAAAAAAAAATTTTATTAAAATTGACAAAAAAAATTGTAAACCTAAAACATACAATTCAAAATGTCAATATTCCCATATTCCCAATCTAAAAAGCATGGGAAAAAATATTCCCATAGGAAGATAAGCACCAAAAAATTTGAACCGATTTCACCCGATTGAATAATTTTTGATGCTTACTGGTACAAATACCACACGAACACAAATAAAATTAATGACAACACACAGTAACAAAATTTTATACTTTACATGGTGTACGTATACAAAACTCCCTGTGAGTAAATTCCCATGTACACAACAAAATCGCACTACTGGTGTTCGGGAAAGATTTTTATTGGGAAAAAGTTATTCCCCATTACAGCAGTTTTGACGTTTATTTTTCCACACCGATTTTATGAAAGAATTGATGGGGAATAGATTTTTATTGAAAATGTTGGTTTATATGTAGTTGTTATTAATAATTACTAATATACGAAGTTCTGAAAACACGAAATATTTTGTTGTTCCCCTCGATTTTGTGTTATCCGACTTCCACTGTATATAAATAATATGCGATTTTTTTTGTCAACCCGGAACCCGGTTGAATCGAACCCGCGAAATGTTGGGTTAGGTTCGAAAAAATTACTAAAAATCTTTGAACCGGAGCGGGTTCGGTTCGAAACCCTGTTTTTAATTCAATTGTTCAGCGAAAACTGGATATAAAAAATATTTGGTTCTACCTATTTATACGGAGCCATTTTTTATAAGACGGCTCTCGAACTCGATAGCAGCTATCCGGAGCGAATAAAAAAACGCCGTAAAAGTTAAAATAAAAGAAAAAACTACAACAAATCATTCAAATGAAATTCACCATATATTAATCTGTTCATTTAAAAACAACAACGACCATCAGTGAACATACGGACTAGGATTACGACTTAATTTATCCACAATTTTTTAAGTCTACTCCGTAACGCGTACAATAGCTGTGTTTCTTATTTCTGATCTAATCAATCTGATTGATCTGAGTACTAAAAAGTTGTTTCTTATTTCAAGTCAGATCGATCTGATCAATTTTTTTGCTGTTTCTTATTTTTTTTAGATTGATTAGATTGATTTTTTTGATTTGTAAAAATATTCCGATTTCTCAGATTAGTTTTCGTTTAGCTAACTTCATGTAATTCAAATACATACATTACCGCATACAGAACTGTCTTCTCACCACTTATTTTTTTTTTTGCAAACGTTATTAAAATGGAAATAGAAGGAAATTTGAATTATTATGTGAACGAAGGTAAATCATTTTATTAAATTATGAAATAAATATTTTTTGATCTAAAAAATCTGAAACCTGTTTCTTATTTCAGATCGACCAAATCGATCTGATATCAGATTTCAAAATCCGCTCGATCTACGGATTTAAATAAGAAACACAGCAAAAGCAAGACGAAAAGTTTTTCTCTTTTTCGCACAGAATTTTTGATGCTTGACGTTTGTTTATTTCTTCTCTACTACTGTATATAACTTTATGATATTGACATATGACTTTTGACAACTTTAAAGTTTCTATCTTTTTGTTAGTAGCCAAGTTGAAATTTATGAAAAAATGTACATTTCATAAAATTGGATTCGAAAACGTTTTAGATGTGTACATACATTTTTTGATGTTTTTGGGTGAAGAGAATTTGACATTAAATAAAAACAAATAATTTTATTAATAAAAAGATAGGCAAATCTTAAACTCAAACTACCGGCAAGTAATCCTCTAATGTAATGCCTGCCTTTCACGAATCTGGCCCAAACGTCGCATATAAATTTTGCAAATAATCGAAGTTAATCCGACTGTCTGTTTTCGGTATCACATCTATTTCCCCACTCAACGGAAAAGTCAACTGGATGGGATCAATTTGCGTTAAAAAATCCTCCAGTTGTGGTTCTAAATCAGTGTGTGTTCCTGGTGTGTAGGTTCTTCGTTTCGATTTCTCTTTCTTTTGTATTATTATCATTGAATCATTAACATTGAGCGGTATCAAATGATGATAGATTTTTCTGTCGACCGGTAAATTTAATACTTTTGTAATCTATGAGAAAACGATAATTTGTTTTACTATTTATGCATTTTATATTGTAAAGGAAATACTTAATGGCTTACCTGATGTCGATAGACTTGTTTACTTTTTGGTGTTAGATCTCCTTCCGTTTCGATATGGTTTATTGTCGTTTGCTTAATGTTTTTCATCTTTTTCACAAGCCCTAAACAAGTATTTAGCTCGGGTTTACTAAATTTATTGTTTGAGGTTTGTAATTCACCCTTAACAGTAAATCTCCCACTATTCGATGGCCCTGCTGCGGCCTGCGTATCTGCTCGTATTTCATTTCTAATTTGTGCACATTTTGCCTCTTGAACTTTTGCCTTTGTATTACTTAGTGGAACTTGAACGTTCCTAATTAATATTTTTTTCGAATTTATACACTTTTTATTCATTTTATAAAATAAATAGATTCTTTTTTTTTGTTTCATTTGCTAATGTGGTTTTCCAGTTACAACAAAAAACAGACTCTGAGTAGAAAACGAGTGAAAAAATGACAAGTATACACATAACAAAATAAATTATCTGTCAAGTCCTATAAGGGACATGGACTTTTTCCAAATAAATAAGATTACTATAAGGGACATGATTATACTTTTCCATAATAAACTGGCAGTCAAAGAAATAAACCGGGTTTACACCGTATAGATAGTATAATAGCAAAATTGTAAAATACTATTTTGCTATCCGGTGTAAAACCGATGTTTTGATAGTATAATAGCATAAATAAAATATAATATTTTGATTTGATAGCTATCAAATTTTAATACCTATTATATTTTATTTTATTGTATTGTAGAAGGAAAATTTATGGCAGTGTATTGTTGATAAATTAGTTTAGAAATATTTATGTGGAGGGGAAATTAAACTTTTTCATTATTTTGTTTTAATTTTCTGTTTTTTATGAATATTTTATGCAGTGGAAAACTGACTATAGCAGAAAGTAAAATAATAGATAGTAAAACCATAATATTCGTTTCGTCATAAAACATCAATGAATACGTTTATGCTCAGAGTCGAGTCATCTTTTAGTTAACTTTGGATCATCTTGTAGTTATCTTTATTATCGTTTATACTGTCATTTACTATCGTATGTTTATATGTTTTTCTTGTATTATTTTCTGAATTTTATAAAAATAAAATAACAAAGTTTTATTGCCACACAAAAATCGAAGATTCGCACACGAATTAAGAAATCAAAATGGTGTCTTTTTATTACTATTTTTTTGTTGTTTTTATTTTTCGACTCGACTCCGTTTATAGTGAAGGTTTTTAGAGTTAACTCGACTCGACCCTAGAAATTTTTTAGGTCGAGTCGAGTTAACTACAAGATGACTCGACTCCGTTTATAGTAAAAGTTAACCTAGGTTCAAACCAGGTTGAACCCTAAGCATAAACGACCTCAATGTTTTTTCGATTTACATCAATTTTACGAAATGTATATTTTTCCATAAATTTAACCTATCAGGGATGTTTGATGACGCGTCATCTATTATTGTAGACGTTGACGAGTCGAGAATGCGTCGACAATAAGGTTTCAGCGTCATCTATGTCGACAAAGTCATTAATTCGTCGACAACGTCAACAATTCGTCGACAGTAAAAAACAAAACAAAAATCGTTAGGATTTCTCTCATTCTCATCATAATCATACATAACTATCATACATAACATATTACAAATTTCTCAGTTTCTCAGTCTTCATTGATTTCTTTTCCACTTTCTAATACAACTAGCGGTAATACAACACAATTAACAAGTGGCGTATATCTTGAGTCAGACTCAGACGTAAATCCGATCGTTTCTCAATGTTTCGAAACAAATTATTGAGGTATCCAGTGGCACAACCTCAGAATCTCAATTTTTTAGGCATTTAGTAAACCGTAAATTTCATCGAGAAATAATTACTTATTTGCCAATTCTACGCTAAATAAATTAACAAGCCAAACTCTGACGAAATCACGAAAAACTATAAATTCTCGAAAACAGATGAGCGGATTTGTTGAATGCTTTACTAAAGACGAGGAAGAAAAGATAAATGAATTACTGGCTAAATTCTCCGGGTGTAATATTCCATTTAGCGTGGTAGATTCAGAGCACTTCAAAAATTTTATCAGAGCATTACGGTCGAGCTACGCCGATAACTTACCTGGTCGACAATCACTTTCATCAAAAATGCTAAATCAATTATATGAGAAATCTGTACCTAATATATCCGCAAATTGTAGTAAAGATTCCGTTATGGTTATTGACGGATGGAAAAATACGGCCAATAATTCAAAAACCATTGTAACGATTATCCATAACACAACCGGTGAAAAGGCTTTCTTAAATGCGTAGGATTTTACAACAGAGTCTGAAACAGGAGAAGCGTTGGCCGACGTTGTATTGGAATCAACTGAACTAGCTCTTGAAATGTATAAAACTTATATTTAAGCCGCTGTATCAGACAACACGGCAAATATGATGAGAAAACAATCTTAACAAGATAACAATCTTAACTATCTGATCGATGTCGTAACCGTTTGAATATCGAAAACATTTGAATACCGAAAAATTATATATTGTTGACATTGTTGACATATTCGACATTGATGACATTTTGTTATTTTAAATCGAGACGTCGACAATGACAATTGTCGACACGTCGACAATTGAACAATTGACATGTCATTGTCGACTTCACCATTGTTGAGTAACACTAACAAAAATAGAAACGTCAACTTTTAGTTGTCAAAGTTGTCAATATATAGAGTTTTTTTGTCTCTATTTTTAATCATTTTAATTGTTGTGTTTAATTATTTTAATTGAATTAAATGAAGTTGTCAATATATAGTTTCCTGCGCCTCGATTTTGAATCATTTTAATTGTTGTGTTTAATTTTAATTGTTGAATAAAGCACTCGACTAAACACTACAAAAATCGATTCGAAATTTTTTAAACGTCAAATGTTTTATATTACCAATCCAAACACAAAACTGCATCAATTTTGATATCATGTAGTTTTCACACCACAAAATTTACATTAGGGCTCTTCACGAGCATTTCGTATTTGCTTATTTCGTAATTTCGTAATTTTGACGTCTCTTCTGATTGGTTCAAATTATTTCTCCTAAAGCAAGAAACGTCAAAAATAAATACGCTCACAGGCTATTTATACTGGGTTTCCATCGTCATAGTATAATAGCATAATAGTATTATACTATTTATAGCTGTATTTTGTTGAGAAAAAATTAATTCGAATTATTTTAAAGTAATTTTTATCTTTACAGAATAAGCCGCGAAATATTTTTTTGATTTAATTTTTATATTCTATGTTGGTATTTTTTCTGTTTTTCATTCAAGCAGTTACGTATTTTATTTGTTCGAGCTCGAATTAACTAACTCAAATTTTTTGTTCGAATTATTTAATCCCTGTCACGTGCAATTGTTGTTGTAAATTTCTCAACAAAATATAGCTTATGACGATGGAAACCCGAAGTTGGTAGTATAGTTTATTATAATATTTCATTATACTAGCTATCAAAAATATAATAGGTAGCAAATTGTAACTTTAACAGTGCAAACATGGCAGTGTATAGGCTTGTTTGAATTCTTTTTCAAATTAATTTTTTTAGGATGCGGTTATAGTGTGTTTTTTATATTTTTTATATTACTTCAAGTAATATTTATCAGGTAATTATAAATATGCATAAAATATGGGTTTTAATATTTTTTCACCTCAAAATAATGAATTGCGTCCAAGTTCCCATACAAAAAATATAAAACGATTTTAACTTCACACCAAATGATGGAAAAACGATAGGGAAAAATAGTATAATAGTATTATACTGTTTTGCTATTATGTATACTATTGACGATGGAAACGTGGTATTATTTGCGTAAATATTTTCGTAAGAATGTTTTTAAGCATGAGTTAAAATTATAGACTGAAACTAGACAAATTCCCTATGCTTTTTTGAAAAACAAACTAAATATTGAAATATTTTTCATATATTTCGTATAAAGATTTTTGTTGTGATTATTAAAAATATTTATTAAATGATTTCTACCAAAAATTTAATTGAAATGTTTTCCTGCTAAGCTAAGTCGATAAATTGTTTTGTGAAAATTCAGTACAAAAATAAAAACGCAAATAAATAGAAAATTCGTAATCTTTAGGTTGGATTTTTTGTCTGATTCTCAATTTGATTTTTTGTTTAGATTTATTTATTAAAATTAAATTATTTTCATACGTTTTAAGATAGTTTCGTGTAAATTAGGTAGTGTTTTTCCCTTAACACTCCATTAAATCTAACATATATTAGCTGTTGAATAATGGATCTTCTGTGATTTGTGATTTTTAATAAATAAAAATAAATAAGAATGCAAATTTTGCGAAATGGGCAATATTGTCTACAGCTCATTTTGATGTAATTTAGATTTCACAAGTTAAAGCGTGATTTACACGTTCCAACAATGTTTCCCAACAAAAAATGAAGAGATTAGTATATCGCGAATTCCATTTGAAAGACAAGAACAAATATATAAACAAACAAAATTTTTTTGGACTTTTTTTCTTTTTTTTCAACTTTGTTTCCATAAAAAGTTTTTTTGACTATAAAATATACTCGACCCGAGTATATTTTATGGAAACAAACAACAACAAACACATTAAAAATGGCGATTTGTAAAATTTTTATAGCGCTTTTGTTATAAGTGCACATAATTAGACATAATATAAAAATATCTTAAATAAGAAATTGCATATAATATAAACATAAATTGTTCCCAGAAAGATTTATTAAAATAACTTGATCCATCTGTAAACATAAAAACATAATAAAGAATATTTTCCAAAACAATCACGTCCGCTTTCAATCTAAATAATTTCAATAACAAAAAACTGATGATCATAATATATCTTGAAAAGACAATAAGATTATAATTAAGAAGAATATATTATAAGAAGAAATTATAGATAGCGCGAGTAAAATTATAATATAGTATATAAGAGAAATAAAAATGTAATTCGTATTAGATTTAAACATAAACTTAACTTTGTAACATCAAAACTGCAAAAATAATAAAACGGTGAAATAATAAAAATAAATTAAAACTTTTAAAAAATAATTATTTAATGAAACCACGCATAACATTAAATTGGTGGCAGCGGAAAAATTGCGATAAAATAAATTCGTACGTAAATATATAAAATCAGTGATATATAAGTGTTAGTTAAATATTAACAAAAAAAAAGTGTTAAATATTAACAAAAGTAATTATTAAATATTAACAAAAAAGTGTTAAATATTAATAAATAAATAAAATAAGAAATATTAACAAGACAAATGTTAAATAATCTTGATAATAATAAAAAAAAAAGTTGTAATAAAGTTAAAGTGTTAAATATTAACAAAAAGTAAAAAGTGCTAAATATTAACAAAACCAGAACAACAAATATTTCCAAAGAAGCAGATTCAGAGAGGACAGCAGTTTCGACGGGTTCCCCATACTTCAACCAAATGGAATCATCAATCATCATCATCATTAACATCATATTATTTTTGTAAGTTATTTTTATTGTTTTTTCTCAAAACATATATAAAATAAAAATCCCCATTTTTAATATAAGATCTGTAAGAAATCTATTTTCGCAAAAGATTTGACTTAAAAGAGTGTAAAAGTAAAGTAAATATAAAAAAAAGGAGTACCTATATAATAATTTCGCTTATTTGAAAAAAAAAAAAGTGTAAAGATACAAAATGGAAAAAATTGATATAAAAACGTTATTTCAATTTATCCCAAATTTTAAAAGTGAGGCTGAAGAAGCCTTCACATTTATTCAAAACTGCCTAAATGCAGTTGATCTCGCCACAAAGGAACAAACACCGATCCTATTGGCATTTATCAAATCTAAAATTAGTGGAAATGCTTCCATAATTTTAATGAACAAAAAAATTGAAACTTGGGAACATTTAAAAGAAGAATTAAATGTGATTTTTAGGGAAAAATATTCTAATTTACAACTCCACAGGGAGTTAATTTCGCTAAAACAAAGACAAAGCGAAAGTGTAATTCAGTTTACACAAAGGTGCGAAACTTTGCAACGTAGAATGCTACAAAATGCAAAGGGTGACACAAAAGAAGAAGATTGGAATGGGAAAAGTTCATATATTAAAACCAACATATTAAGTTCATTTATTAATGGGTTAAATGAAAAAATAGGAACGTATTGTAATACGCTAAGACCAAATAATCTCAGTGAAGCAACGAGCTTTGCTGTAGAAGAAGAAAGCCGATTATCAATAAATAATTTTGAAAATTTTAGAAATCCTAGAAGAGATTACTCTAATAGGAATACTTTGAGGATAAATATGACTCAAGTAAAATGTTACACTTGTGGTAAAATGGGACACAAGTCAAACATGTGTTATTTTAATAAAAATAAGAATCGAAATTACAACTATCGAAATAATAGTAACCAAAATTATGTAAAAAAAAGTGAAAATAGTGAAAAAAGTGAAGAAAAAAAGTAGAAGATATCCAAAAATCGATGGATAAAATAAATTTTCGCAGAAAGGATTAGAATTTTTCAGGATGTCTGATCCTGTTAATTTAGAAATTCCCTATGTGTTAGTAAATTATAAAAATAAAATATTTAAAATGTTGGTAGATACAGGTGCTTCTGTATGTTTAATAAAAAGTAATTGTATTTTTGAAGAAGATTTTAAAGAAACCAAGATTATAAAATTTCAAGGAATAGGTCGTAGCACAAGTAGTAGCCTTGGCAGTTGTGCTATTCGTATTCATTTCTTGAATAATAGGAAGGGTAATAGTAAAATTTACCATAGAATAAATTTTCACGTTATTAATGAAAATAGTATGGATTTCTACGATGGGATAATAGGAAGTGATTTCTTGCGAGAAAATCATTTTAATATCAATTATCAGTGCGATTCTCTAGAGAACATAGCTGAAGAAGTTGAGTTGCAGTTTAAAAAGAAAATAGAATTTGTAAGACCTAGAACGGAAGTTTTTAGGCTAATTAAAGTAGAATCCGATAGTGAAAATAAAGAGGTAATAATAGAAAAATGCAATAGGCATGGTATTCTTATCCCAGGATGTATTGTTGAAAGAAATAATAAAAATTTTGCATGGATTAGAGTGTGCAATATAGAGGATTTTGAAAATAAAATAGATTTTAAATTAATTGGAATGCCTTTAGAGGATTTCAATATTGTCAATCCAGGATTAAGTAATAGTGAACAAGTAAGTAGAAATGAAAATAATGAGGATAAAATAAATGTTTTTAAATGCGAAAAATATAGCAAGTTTAATGAAATAATAAAGATGGTTAGGTTAGAACATCTAAATGAAGAAGAGAAGAAAGAATTAATAAAAATAATTAGGAACTATGAAGAAATATTCAGTGTAGAAGGAGAAAGTTTATCAACAACAAATGTGATCGAACATAAAATTAGAACTAGTGATAGCTCACCAATATTTACAAAATCGTATAGGTATCCTAAAATTCATGAGGAAGAAGTAAATAAACAAGTAGAAAAACTTAAAAGAGGTGGAATTATTAGAGATAGTCAATCCCCATGGAATTCACCTTTATGGGTGGTACCCAAAAAGAAAGATGCATCTGGCAAAATCAAGTGGAGAATGGTAATAGATTACCGAAAATTAAATGAAATTACTATATCAGATAGCTATCCAATACCAAATATTTCAGAAATTTTAGATCAGTTAGGAAAATCAAAATATTTCACGACATTAGATTTAACATCGGGATTTCATCAAATTCCGGTAGCTGAAAAAGATATTGAAAAAACAGCATTTAGTACCCCATATGGTCATTTTGAATTTACGAGAATGCCATTCGGACTGAAAAATGCCCCAGCTTGTTTTCAACGGATGATGAATACGGTATTATCAGGTTTGCAAGGAATAAAATGTTTCGTATATTTAGATGATATTGTTGTGTATGGTAAAAATTTAGAAGAGCATAATGAAAAATTGGTTAAGGTATTAGATCAACTAAAGAAAGCTAACCTTAAAATACAGCTGGATAAATCTGAATTTTAAAAAAAAAGAAGTTAGTTATTTAGGACATGTTATAACTAATGAAGGTATAGAACCAGATAAGAATAAAATCGAAGCAATTAATAAATTTAAATCACCCATTTGTGTTAAAGAAATTAAATCATTCTTAGGAATGATAGGCTATTATAGGAAATTTATTAAAAATTTTAGCATAACAGCAAGTCCAATAAATAAATTATTAAAAAAGAATACAATTTTTAAATGGGATCAAGAACAACAGGATGCGTTCGAAAAATTAAAAAAGGAATTAATTAATTTCACAATATTACAGTATCCAAATTATGAAAAAGGTTTTGTAATCACAACTGACGCCAGCAATAACGGTTTAGGCGCAGTTTTAAGTCAAAATATTGAAGGTAAAGATCTTCCAATACAGTTCGTTAGTAGAACATTAAATGGTGCAGAAAAAAATTATTCGACTACAGAAAAAGAGTGTTTAGGTATAGTATGGGCAGTTAAACAATTTCGTCCATATGTTTATGGTAGAGAATTTATTATAAGAACGGATCATAGACCTCTACAATGGTTATTTAATGTTAAAGACCCAGGTTCAAGACTTGTTCGATGGAGACTGAAATTAGAGGAGTATAATTATAAAATTGAATATAAAAAAGGAAAAGATAATAAAGTAGCTGATGAGCTAAGTAGGAATTTTTTTATTAGTGAACTAGAACACAGAGTATTAGAGGAAAACTTAAGAGAAATCTTTGGTGAAGATGAAATAGATGAAAATTCTAAAGAAAGTGAAAATATAGAAAATGTTGATGAAGTTTTAAATAATAAAGAAAATGAGGAAAATTTTAATGAAAATCAAATAGAAGAAATAGACGATTTGAATTTAAGAAGGAAAATAATTGAAGAAAATCATAATGGGTTAATAGGAGGACATTCAGGTCAAAAGGGTACTATAAGTAGAATTAGACAAAAATATAATTGGAAAAGTTTAAATAGAGATGTTATGGAGTTTATTAATAAATGCGAAGCATGTCAAACGGAAAAAATAAATAGACATCCGCATAGGAATCCGATGAAAATAGTAAGTAATGCTAATCATTGCTTAGAAAAAATTGCAATAGATGTAGTAGGTCCCTATAAGGAGACAAAAAATAAAAATTTGTATGGTTTAACAATACAAGATGATTTATCAAAGTATATAAAATTTATTCCTATAAAAAATAAATCAATTGAAACTATAGCTAGAAATTTAGTTGAAGGTTGGATATTAAACTTCGGTCTTCCCAAAATCATATTTTCTGACAACGGTTCAGAATTTTGTAATTCTTTGATGAGGGAAATTTCGCAATTATTTGGTTTTAAACATATAACCACTAGTGTAGCACATCCTCAGTCAAATGGTAGTGTAGAAAGGGCACATGCCAGATTAAACGAATATTTGAAATTAGTTGGAAAAAATTTAGAAAATGACAAAAAATGGGATGAGCATATGAAATATGCTAGTTTTTGCTATAATATAACTACTCATAGTTCAACAGGATTTACCCCCTACGAATTAATATTTGGTAGAAAAGTCAATAAACCAAGCGAAATAGATTTCGAGATACTAGAGACAATCAACGATTACGCCGAAGATCTACAGAAACATCTGGTAGGCATGGAAATTAAAGCAAGAAATAAGTTACAACTTCAAAAAGAAAAATCAAAAAATCGCTATGATAAGAATTTAGGAAAACAATATAATTATTTAATAGGAGATTTTGTGCTTGTAAGAAATGAATTTAAAGGAAAATTAGATAGTGTTTATCGAGGTCCATATAAAGTAGTATTTGTAGATAAATATAATGTTTTAGTTTTAAAAAATAATAAACGAGTTAAATATAATAAATCACATATAAAACCATTTATAGGTCAAGAACAGAATGTTCCATCTACATCGAAAATATAGAAAATCATAATGGATTGTATTATAAATATTTGGGACTAACGAAAATTTTGGATGGACACATTTCAATAATAAACAAAATAAATATCGATGAAATTGAAACATCAATAAATGTGATAGAACATCAATTAAATAACGTCAATAGGGCATGTTTAGACTATGTAAAGGAGTGCAACGATTTTGTGGGCGAAGCAGTTATAAATTATAGGAAATTAATAAGTAAGATAGATGTAATACATTCTTTATTAGGTACACGAAAATATAGGATTAAAAGAGGTTTAATAAATATAGTTGGTTCAGGTCTTAAAGGATTGTTTGGTACAATGGACAATGAAGACGCAGAATATTATGATAATGTCATGAGGATAGTTAAAGAAAATCAGGAGTTTATTCAAAACGGTTTGAAAGAAGAAGTAAAAATAATGAAAAGTTTAAATGAACAAAATCAGATTTTAACAAATCAGTACTACATTTTAGAAAATAAAAATAATGAAATTGTAACGAAGTTTAACGAAATATTACTTATCGTTAATGAATCTAATAGAAAGCAAGCTATTTGTAGTGTTTTTTTATTCGCTCCGGATAGCTGCTATCGAGAGCCGTCATATAAAAAATGGCTCCGGATAGCGCTCCGTATAAATAGGTAGAGCCAAATATTTTTTATGTCAAGTTTTCGCTCAACAATTGAATTAAAAATGATAGTTTGATATTAAATAAGTATAGTTTACCAATAAATAGCGCGTCAAATATAAATTTAGGCGTATAAAAATGACGGCTCTCGATAGCAGCTATCCGGAGCGAATAAAAAACGCGACTATTATCAATTATTTAAGAAGTTTACAGTATACAATATTAAGTAGATTATTTCAATTTGAATTGGAACTAGAAAAAGTAGTCGATGCAATATTATTTCTTCAAGCAGGAACTATTCATCCAATTATTATAACTCCAGAAAAATTTATTGAAATTCTAAAAAATAGTACAAATCAAGAAAAGTTACTATATACTCCAAGTTTAGAAAGTTATCATATTTTAATTAAAGAAGTTAAAGTCAAAGCTTTTGAAAAAGATGGTGTAATAAATATTGTATTATCCATCCCTATAATTAAAGAAATAAATATAGAAACATATGAAATTTTAGCTTTACCATTTAAAGTAAATGACCAATGGTCAATAATAGAATATTCTGAAGAAAATAAAATGTTATTAATAAGTAAAAGTAAAGATAATTTTACTTTAAAGAATAATTTAAATGATTGTAATAAATTAGTTAATGAAAATAATGTATATTTTATTTGTCCTGAATTAATTTTAGAAAGTACTCTTAAACATGAAATTTGTGAAGTAAATGTTTTTATGAAAAGGACTAATAAATTTTGTAATTTAAAATTAATACCAAATCAAATTGAAGTTTTTCATAAATTAAGTTATTTAAAATATATATTTGTAACATCAGAAAAAATGAAATATAAATGTAATTGTAATAATATTGAAGAAGAAGGATTTTTAAATAATATAGGTATAATTTACTTAGAAAATAATTGTAAATTCAGTACAGTGGATATTGAAATTGAAACAAATAAAAATATTAATGAAACTAAAAATAATAACGATGTATACCATTTTGGACTAGAGAATTGTTGTTTAAATATCAAAATTGAAGAAGTAATACCTATTCCAAAAGTAGATAAAATTAAGAAAAATGAATTAAATAAATTAAATGACTTATCTATAGAACTAAATAATCAAAAAAGCTATATCACGAGACAATTAAAAAAGATTCCTTCTCGTGTTAAAAACAGTATTTTTGGAATAATAGGAATAGTATTAATTATAATTATTGTTTTTGTAACATGTAAATGTGTAAAAGGTGGAAATACCTTTAATTTATTTAATAAGTGTTTTAATAAAAAACAGAAAAAACCAATTTGTCAACAAGTAACCTATTATAAAGATAATAGTGATATAGAAGAAAATGAAAATGAGATTGAAATTGCATTAGATAGAGTTTCGATTAGGCAAAGGCCGTCAATTAAATCAGGAAATGTAAATGAAGGATTTTTACCTTAAAAATAAATAATGATTCCCTTAAATTATGTAAAAGAAATCATCATTTATCTTAATAAGATGTGAGGTGTTATAAGTGCACATAATTAGACATAATATAAAAATATCTTAAATAAGAAATTGCATATAATATAAACATAAATTGTTCCCAGAAAGATTTATTAAAATAACTTGATCCATCTGTAAATATAAAAACATAATAAAGAATATTTTCCAAAACAATCACGTCCGCTTTCAATCTAAATAATTTCAATAACAAAAAACTGATGATCATAATATATCTTGAAAAGACAATAAGATTATAATTAAGAAGAATATATTATAAGAAGAAATTATAGATGGCGCGAGTAAAATTATAATTATAGTATATAAGAGAAATAAAAATGTAACTCGTATTAGATTTAAACATAAACTTAACTTTGTAACATCAAAACTGCAAAAATAATAAAACGGTGAAATAATAAAAATAAATTAAAACTTTTAAAAAATAATTATTTAATGAAACCACGCATAACACTTTATTTTTATTTTTTAAAATTTTTATTTAAAAATTAAAATTTACGTTCGAACAATTTTCATTTTAGCCAAGAAAAGTCGTAATTTTGATAAATAAAGTGGTATCGCTTCGGCATTCGCCAAAAATTACATTGTCGATTTTATACCGCCAGAAAATTATAGCATGCCCGACATTTTTGTTTTATTTTTTTATAAATTTTTGTTTAAAAATGGAAGTTTACTTTCGAAAAGCTTTATTTTAGCCAGAAAAGTTGTAATTTTGAAACATAAAGTTGTATTATCGCCCTATTCGACATCGTAGATTTTATACCGCCACAAAGTTATAGCATGACCGACATTTTCGTTTTATACTTTTCTCTTTTTATCGCATGTAAATATTTTCTATTGCGTGTAGCTCTAAGTCTCAACAAAAAAAGTTGAAAAAACATTGTTGGAACGTCTAAAACACGCATAAGTACATATAAACAATAAATTAATTTAATTTATTCAAAAATATCACTATTAATCACAGAAATTTTTTTAAATCCAGCAGTAACCCATACAATGCTGAAGAAATTATGAAAATAAATAGCCTGTGAGCGTGTCTTTTTTGACGTTTCTTGCTTATTTAGGGGAAATAATTTAAACCAATCAGAAGAGACGTCAAATTTACGAAATCATGAAATACGCAAATACGAAAATGCTCGTGACGAGCTCTATTTCACCCCCTATTCACTCCACACGAGTCGCGTTTATGCTGTTGCATTTCTTCGACTCTTACCTCTTTGCACTGTTTTTGCCTATAAACTAAATTTTGGAGTGGGGATATTTCTTTTGCGCTTTTTCCTCAAAACTTTTTTATTGCGGAACGATGTTGTACACACTAAAGCGAGAACCATAGTTAGAATAAGAAAAATAAAAAAAATAACGTAAGAGAGCGAGAAAGGGGATTTATGTGTATTCGACCATACTTAAAAAACTTAAAATTTTTTTGGAGGGGAAATGAAAACTTCAGCTGTCACTTAAAAAACTTAAAAGGAGCGAAATTTTTCGTGTAAACTTAAGAAACTTAAAAAAGGTTGCACAAATTTTTAACGCGGGAAATAAAAAACTAGTTTGTAAATAGAAATTATAACATTTTCATTAATTATTAATAAATAAATTAAAACGAGAGTATTTGAACATTAAATTAGACTATAGTAATTGAGTATTTATAATGTATATACATTTAAAACATCAAACAAAAACTGAAACATAACCTAAAAATATTTAATTGAGATATTAAATTTTTTTAAAACAAAAAACATTGCATAGTGCTTCTGTATCACTAATTAGAAACAGTTAATGTAAATTCATTAGTTTTTTATGATATAAATGAATTTAATATGATTTTTCAGCTTATAAAATTTGAAAAAGGTTGCACAACTTTTTACTGTAGAAAGTAAACAACTGGTTTGGTAAAAATTATAACATTTTGGTTAATTATTAATAATTAAATCAGAACGGGAATATTTGAGCATTAAATTAGACAATAAATAATTGAGCAATTTTGTTGTACATACATTTAAAACCCAAACAAAAATTGAAACATAACCTAATAAAATTAAATTGAGATATGTATACAATTTTTTTAAAACAAAAAATATTGTATAGTGTTTCTGAATCACTAATTAGAATTAGTAAATGTAAATTAATAATTTTTTACGACATAAATGAATTTAGTATAATTTTTCCTAAAATAACTGAAAAATCAAACAAAAATATTTCGCTTTGAACTTAAAAATTTTTAAGTTATCTATAGTCGAAATGTCAAAGTGAAATAAGAAAAGCTCTAATTCTTATTTTTTTTATTTTTCTTATTCCAAGTATGGTTACACCTTAAAGCGAGAACCATAGTTAGAATAAGAAAAATAAAAAAAATAACGTAAGAGAGCGAGAAAGGGGATTTATGTGTATTCGACCATACTTAAAATAAAGAAACTTAAAATTTTTTTGGAGGGGAAATGAAAACTTCAGCTGTCACTTAAAAAACTTAAAAGGAGCGAAATTTTTCGTGTAAACTTAAGAAACTTAAAAAAGGTTGCACAAATTTTTAACGCGGGAAATAAAAAACTAGTTTGTAAATAGAAATTATAACATTTTCATTAATTATTAATAAATAAATTAAAACGAGAGTATATGAACATTAAATTAGACTATAATAATTGAGTATTTATAATGTATATACATTTAAAACATCAAACAAAAACTGAAACATAACCTAAAAATATTTAATTGAGGTATCACATTTTTTAAAAACAAAAAATATTGCATAGTGCTTCTGTTTCACTAATTAGAAACAGTTAATGTAAATTAATTAGTTTTTTATGATATAAATGAATTTAATATGATTTTTCAGCTTATAAAATTTGAAAAAGGTAGCACAACTTTTTACTGTAGAAAGTAAACAACTGGTTTGGTAAAAATTATAACATTTTGATTAATTATTAATAAATAAATCAGAACGGGAATATTTGAGCATTAAATTAGACAATAAATAATTGAGCAATTTCATTGTACATACATTTAAAACCCAAACAAAAGTTGTAACATAACCTAAAAAAATTAAATTGAGATACATATACAATTTTTTTAAAACAAAAAAAAGTTGTATAGTGTTTCTGAATCACTAATTAGAACTAGTAAATGTAAATTAATAATTTTTTACGACATAAATGAATTTAGTATAATTTTTCCTAAAATAACTGAAAAATCAAACAAAAATATTTCGCTTATTGAACTTAAAAATTTTTAAGTTATCTATAGTCGAAATGTCAAAGTGAAATAAGAAAAGCTCAAATTCTTATTTTTTTTATTTTTCTTATTCCAAGTATGGTTACACCTTAATATACTGAAAAAATAAAAAATTTTTTGGGTCGAATTTTTTATTTTTATTTTTTTGCTATTCATTTGAAATATGACCATTGAGGGAGTAAGGCCCTTTCCGAAAGTTATACTTATTTATTTAGACATACTTATTTGCCGCCATCTTAAATAAGTATGTAAAATCATCCGAATTGATTTCACATACTTATTTTTTATTTTGACTATTTTGTAACTATAAAATAATTTTTTTAATTAAATTTTTTATAAAACTTAATTACTACATAATATCACAATATGTATGCAATGAAATTAACAGAATTTTGGTTTTCGTTTAAGATTTTTTTGTTGTAAGAACATACTTATTTTAAGTTACCTCGCCAACATACTTTATTTAAATAATACCACGTTTCCATCGTCAATAGTATAATAGCAAAATAGTATAATACTATTATACTATTTTTCCCTATCGTGTTTCCATCATTTGGTGTGAAGTTAAAATCGTTTTATATTTTTGTATGGGAACTTGGACGCAATTCATTATTTTGATAGCGAAAAATTATTAAAACCCATATTTTATGCATCTTTAAAATTACCTGATAAATATTACTTCAAGTAATATAAAAAATATAAAAAACACACTACAACCGCAGCCAAAAAAAAATTAGTTTGAAAAAGAATTCAAACAAGCCTAGACACTGCCATGATTGCACTGTTAAAATTACAATTTGCTAACTATTATATTTTTGATAGCTAGTATAATGAAATATTATAATAAACTATTATACTACCAACTTCGGGTTTCCATCGTCATAGTATAATAGTATAATACTATTATGCTATTATACTATGACGATGGAAACCCAGTAGTATGTCTAAATAAATAATAAATTCGGAAAGGGCCTAACTTAAAAAAATTAAATCATATGTTTTCGATTTTGTTTTAGGGTTTTCCGTCTTTTTAAACGTGGTTTAGATATAAATTCGATTGATTCGTTATTCATTTGAAATATGCCCATTAATGGGTAAAATAAAAAATTTTAATGGGAAGCATCAGCCTCTAAAGTTTTAAAATTATCATTGTTGTGTAGGAATCAGCCACGAGAAATAGAACCACGAACAGTTTTTCAAATGTTTAATTGAAATTTTTGATTTAATGCACTTACAAAATTACCACTAAATTATTTATCGTTCTATCGATCTCTGCACATACATTTGTACGTATTTTCGCCGCCATTCTTGGGACATAACATCAAAACAAATCGATCGTTGTGGATTGTTCTGTTTTTAAAATACATGTTCTAATTTATTATAAATTATTATTGTTACTCTAAACTTCAATTCATAACTTTCATAAACTTCATGTCTCAATTTTACTATAGCTGTTTTTAAAAACGTTTTTGTACACAGACTAGCGATACTAGCGAAAGGTTTACGAACTAAATCTAAAAAGCCAAAATCATACGTCATAATTTTTTAGTGGTATAACTTTTCATTGTTCGTCATAGGAATACTTAGAAAACAAGATGTTTGTTAGACTCCAGTTTTTCAATGAAAA
This sequence comes from Tipula vernalis, assembly GCA_958295665.1. NCBI lineage: Eukaryota > Metazoa > Arthropoda > Insecta > Diptera > Tipulidae > Tipula > Tipula vernalis. The sequence continues at coordinate 241,277,088 of OY282558.1, read as the reverse complement.
AAGCAAAAATATTATAAAATGTTTATATAAAAGTTTTCTATATATCTTTAACAACAATACACGAGAAGGCTATAGTGATATTAAATAAATATTAATCGCAGAAATATTAAAATTAAATTGTGCCTAAAATAAATTTTTCCACCTTTCATTTTGAAAATACATCAAAGTTGGCTCTGATGTATTAAAATTAAGAGTGGATCGAAATTAATCTTTTGTTTTGCTAGTGTAGGTTTTGACGTCTGTGACATCTGTGTCAAAATTGTTTACCGAAAAATACGAAAAAATTAGTTAATCACAAAATTATCACACGTTCTTAATATTTTGCGAATTTGTTTTGCTTTTCCTACAATTTTTGAATTTTAAATTTCCCTGGTGGTAATTTTTGGTTTGATTTTATCAAATTTGTACTGCCATCTATGTAATGTTTATTCACTTTTATTTCAAAGCTTTTATTTCAATTTGACCAATTTGAATGATGTTGTTAAGAAAATTTTATAAATTTTGGCTTAAATAAATTAATTATTAAAAGAAAATGAAATTGATTTTCTTAAACGATGTTCTTATATGTTAAAATTCAAACATTTATGAAAATATCTCAGAGATCATAATTATTATTATTATTGTTGAAGTGCCATGTGGGCGTTCAACCACCTTCCTCCCGGGTCATTCCTAAGTATTTTGCTGGGTTTGCATGTGGAATTGGTTGCGAATTCAGTCGAACAGGTAACCAATTAACATTTTTATTGGTAAAGTTTATATGCACAGATTTAGTTTCGTTGAGTTGACGGCGCGTTGTAATTTTAGAAAAATACCGATTTTCGAAATGCTATAAATTAAATCAAGTACAAATTCAATCAATGTCGTTGAAGATTACACTTTTATTGGCAACTCATATGATTTGTTCATCTAAATTGTTTTTGTCTTAAACAACTTATTAATAAGTTAAATTCCTATTTTAAGAAAAGTGCCTTTTCCCAGGCGTCTCCAAGAAAAATCGTTTTTAATAAAAATTTGTCATTACTTTATTTTTTGATTTTAGAAAGAATTTTTTGATATATTTTTCAGATTCGGAAAGTAGGCCTAGACTTTCACGTCGGCAGTCGCTTGTTTGAAATTTTCCTGAAATGACAAAACCAATTAAATTATTGAAAATCTGAAGAATAAGACAATAGAAAGGATAAACAGAACCCTTTTCTGTCAACAAGGTAAGCCCTTGATCGTTGAAACACTCAATACAAAGTGGAAACAAACAAAAATAAACTAGACATACAGCTGTGTCCAAGACTGCCGGAGGCGGTGAGATCACAGCTAGGCACTAAAGAAAAGCAGTCAACACAAAAATAGATTTGTGGTTAATAACAAAACAACGGCATTAGTGTCAAAAAACTAAGCAGTGGCGATTATAGAATCTGCGGGAGCGGATCCAAAACTACATATAAAAAAAATGGGAAAGAATAATTTTATATCATAGTTTCATTGAAATCCCTTTGGCGGGGGGCGAGTAGAAGAGACAGCAGAGACGCAACGATTTCAACAACAACGTCAAGCAACACTACCTACAGTTAGTACAAATTTGGGTGACCGCATGGGAACATGATGATGGAACGAAATCTCGCCCCCCTCACAACCGCCGATGGAACAAATGGTGGAGGGAATAAATAATAGTTGTTTACAGCTTTTCAGAAAAAAGAGTTTGCGGCACCAGGAAATTTGTGTTGTCATTGTGTCTTCTTACAGGTTGGAGCAGTAGATGAACTTTAAAATTGTATTGTCTTGTGTGCTAAATAAATTACTAAAAAATATATTACTAACAAATTTACTAACTATCAACTACTTAGGTGTCTGGAACCGGGTTGAGTCTTTGTTGCTAACATTCGTTTCCCATCCCTCGATCTTGTTATATGTAAAAAGGTGTACGACGGCGGCCTGGCCAGGGGCGGATATCATACTATTAGACTTATGTGGTTTATCGATTGTGAAGCCTTTCTTTACGGGGTTTGGCTTCATGAAGAAGTGTCGTGACATGGGTATAGTAGTGTGGTATTCGCATTTATAATACGGGAGACTTGCTTAATGCTTGATCGTACATCGCAATCAATCAATCAATCAATCAAATAGTTTCATTGAAATCCCTTTGGATTTTTTTTACATATAATTCATAAACAAAAAATTATTTTAGAAACGCCACAAAACTATTGCGTTTGTACGGGGAGCCAAAAAATCGAAATTACATGTAAATCAATAGAAGTTTTCCAGGATACTTTGATTTGCAGCAATTGTTTCCTATTTTTGTATATGTAGTTTTCGATTCGCGATTGATTCGCTACCGCCGGGCCTGTCTGTAGAGAAACAGAAGGCCCCAATGGGAGTCAGCTGCCGAACGCAATAACAACACAAAGAGACAAGTCGAAGAGGAAGACCGCATCGGATAATATAATCCGATGCGAAAATACCGAGACCCTACGAAAAGCTTTTTGAATTCCTAAACTAAAATAAGATCCCAAGCCACTCATACTCATTGCCTAGCGAAAAGAAACAACTACTACTGTTAAAGGGAGTTCACCACACATACCCAATAACAGAAATCGAACAAAATATACTGGACAAAACAGGGCTGTAAGTTGCGTTTAAGCCACTTGAAACACAAAGAGCGAAGTTCGAAGGTTACAAACTGGATGTCCATATTGTAACAATGGAAAACAGAAACGCACAAGAACTAACCAAACTTAACTACCTATGTCACCCCAAAATCAAGAAGGACGAACTAAAAAGAAGGACATCACACAATGTCTACGCTGTCAAAGATTCTGGCACCTACAACTACCGCTGTGTAAAATGCAACGCATATTCTCTATTTAACACATACAAATGCAATGTGTTAAATAAAGAATAATAAGAAACATTAGAACCTGAAAACAAGGAACGAGGAGGCATTTCGTGTCATCTGCAACGAACACGGTCACTCAGCCAGCTACAAAGGATGCAGAACATTAAAAAACTAAAAGAAAAAATTAAAGCAGCAAAAGAAAGCAAACAACAACAGGCGCAAGAACGGTGGAAGCAGAAAAATCTCGCAATAGAGTCAGTAGCAAGAGCGGTCCGGGCAGGGGTATCGTATGCTGCAGCTATGGTACCTGAAAAAAAAAACAAACAGCACCAGCCTTGGGAACCAACCAAAACGCACAGTTTTGTAAAGACGCATTTGATTTCGTTTCCTCCGAGTGTCGGGCGCTGTTTCAAATAGACTTCATGGAATTACTAGTAAAAATAAACAATTTTGTCCCGCAGTACAAAACCCTAATCGAGAAAACAGAAAAACAGTCGGCTCTTATCTCCTTCATGTTCGGAATATGGTCGAATTAAAGAACCTTAAAGCAACCTCATTAAACTGTTACTATTGCTTGTAAATTGCGTAAGATGGGCACAACTAGACAAACTAATAAAACAATATAGACCTGGCATTCTACTAGCATAAGTAACTAACTTAAACGAAAAACATAGAAACCAAATCCAGGATTGCAATATAATTAGAAACAATAGGGAAGAGGGAACTGTGGGAACTGCAACAATCATAAGAAATAAATATAACATGTAGAAAGTAGTAATCGAAAACATAAACAAAATCGAATACCGCTATAGAAATAGAAGCAAATTTAGGGGCAATACTTATTATATATCAACCTATATTCCAAATGAGACGAATTTTGCACAAAAAGAGACATAGAAATCATTAATAGTACAGCAAAGAAATACCATACGAATCATGCATAATAGGAGGTGACTTTAATGACAGGCAAGCGGATTAGGACTCAGACAGCAGGTTGAGGGACTTCATGACTCAGCTAACGCACCCAAAACAGAGAAAATTCGAACGATCAGGCTGAAAGAAATTTCAAAATAAGAACCATTATAAGCCTTTCGGACCACATTGGAAATCCTTAAAATTATATAGGTACCACCACCTACGTACGTAGACTATAAAACGTAGACTGGAGCAATTTTCAACAGATATCAAATACGAAATTAGCGAGAATCGATGTAGTTAATGAGAGAAACTCAGCAACGAAGAGATAGATAACTATATAAACACTAGTCACATAGACAATTACGAGACGTTTGTCTATAAACAAATACGCCAACTTACCACTAGTCGAAAATTTGTTTAGGGAAAAGAAGAAGCCACTAAAAGCATTAGAAAGAGAAATAAAAAAACATACAACATCAATACCCAAAAGTCCCAAAAGACTTAAGTCTCAAATAAACTGTCTCACTACACTAATAGTTATAAATTTAACCAACCATCTTAAAAGTGAATTTGAAAACAAGTAGAAAGTATCATTCCGGAAGCAAATACATATGTTCAAAAAAATAAACAGGTTGACAGACAGAGAACAGTATATAGTGCCGAAAAGATCAAAATAAACCAAAAATACACATCAAATCACGAAGAATTGGCAGCGGAATTCGCCAAAGACTATAGCGCCATATACAGAGAAGAAACACCAGTTGGAAGCCCTTCAGTAAAGAATGCTGTAATGTAGTTCTTAGAATATCTCAAGAACAACAATCTACAATTAACCATATTCACAAAAAACAACACACCGCACTCACCATCAGATAGTAGTAGTTCCCTCACTAACTCCGCGGCAACGAAAGAAACAATTACATAGTTAAATAGTAAAAAATCGTCAGGCCCGGATGGCATAAGTAACTCTATAATCAAAAAACTCCCGTATACTTTCATAAAATTATTAACAACCATAATAAACAATTGTATCAATAATTCATACTTCCCAAACAAATGGAAAGAGATGACCAATACATAGCAGGTCACTCGACGATGGATGACTAGAGCTACTTTATTGAAAGTGCATTTGTAGCATGTCTATAGTGGATATTGAAATAGCTTTCAATCGGTGTGGCACAGCGGGCTTTTCTTTAAACTAAATCAAATAAACCTTGCCCTAAGCTTAGCTTTTTGGGCAACAGAAAAGCGGTAGTGCAAATCAATAACTCAGTTTCCGAAAACATAACAACCATGAGAAGCGTGCCACAAGGGACAATGCTAGGGCCTACGCTCTACAACATATTCGTATACGATCAGGCGACTTCCCGGAACAGCGAAATGAAAAAGCTAATTTACGCAGACGAAACGCTAATATTTTGAACAATATTTTCTAATATAGGCCAAGTAGCACGTTTCCACAGGTATTGGGGCATGAAAATAAATGAGGCCAAATCCAAATTAATCGTAATAAGACCACCGCATACAGAAAATGCTGCAAATCAATAATTCAGAAAAGTAGAAAACTAGAAATAACCATAAACGGACAAACAGTGAAAGTGGAAGACAATGTCAAATACCTTGGAATCTACGTTGCCACACGCTTTGGTTTTAACTACCAGATAGACGTGCCCATATGTAAGCTAACAAAATCTATAAAGGAAACGTTATAAAAACAACTGATAAGACCGATCTTGTGTTACGGATTTCCAGTCTGGATAGCGGCCTCCCCTGTTAACAAAGAATATGGGTGAGTTGTCGCTCGACAACTTCTTCAAAACACGTAATGAAGAGCACAGAGGTTAGGTGCGAGGATGCGGACTACTCCATCACCATTAATCGTATAATTTTCATATCCTCACCATTACTATATCGTTACACTACTCATCTTACCTCAATTATTTTTATTAGAAATTAAGTTAAACTTCTCACTGTCACTGTATTATTAATCACCCCTGTTATGATTCAAGAGTCGATCGACAATCGTCACGACTCTGTATTGCGTTTTCGTTATTTCATTTCGTAAAAACAATAAGAACATATAAAGGACTGAAACCTCATAAGGTGGTCAGAACTTCGGTCTTGGTTAATTCAACTCCCAAATAAATCCCGAAATGAACCTCTTAAATCAATCTACAGCTTAACCTCCAACTAAATTTTCAACTCAACTTCCATCTCAATCGCAACACAATCCTAAACGAAATGACCAAATTAACGCTTATCCTAACTCCAAATCAACGCTTAAATAATTTCCTCAACTGAACAACTCACACCACAATGCAAGCTAACTAAATTCTAATTCTACGTCAACTCAACTTAGCTTGACTCAAATCTCATCCCTCTACTCAACTCTACACTTATTTTCCAAACCAATCCCAAAATTAACTCGATTGGAAAGTTAAATGCATATATGAACTCAACTCAATCTAACCTCCCACTAAACCCCAAATACGACCTTAAATTAATCCCTAACCGAACTTCTCTTACAAATCCAACTCAATTTCAACTCAAACCCTACTCACCATCATGCCGGCATACGTGCTGTCGTACCATCATAACCGTAAACAATCATTTCATCATACCATTATTCTATTACCCAATCATACCGTCTTGACACTATACAATTAAACCATCAGACAATCGTACCATTGTACCACAGTGACTTCGAAGCATCATGATGCATATCTTAGATATACCTCCTGATGTATCCACACCTTCATACCATCGTATCATCATAAAATCGTACCATCATATAATCATATAATCATACCAACATACCATCATATTTCTATACCATCGTACCATCGTACCGTCCCTATAATCATACTATCATACCATGGTTCCATCATACCATCGTATAATCATACCCTCATACTGTCACGATACGGCCATGATATCATCATACCATCTAACCGTCATACCAATATACCGTCATACCATCATATCCTTATACCACCACAACATCATTCTAGAATAAATACTGTCATACCATCATACGTTATATCATATATATTATCATACATAATATCAATTCATCATACCACTATATCATCATAACATCAGACAATCATACTATTATATATATATATCATCGATACGATACCATCATACCATCGTACCGTCATACCATCATACCATTATACCATCGTATCAACATACCATCATACCATCTTCCCATAACACCAACATACCATCATATCATCACACCAACATACCATCATACCATTATACAGTCGTACAGGTTTTACACTTCAAATTGATCCTTTTACACTTCAAACTGAACTTTTTCCATTTCAAATTGGACGTTTTACATTCCAAATTGAACCTTTTACATTTAAAATTGAAGCCTTAACAAATTATATGAATGGCCAAATAGGACAGAGCTTGGCTGTTCAATTAAAGCCTTCACAAATTATATGAATGACCAAATAGGATGGTGCTTGGCTGTTCCTTAACCGATTATGATGAAAATTCACATGTGCGTTGGAAGTGGGATTCTAAAATGATTTTTGGATAGAGTTCTGTAATATACGTTTCCAATGAATAGAAGGAAATGAAAAACAACATCAAGTTCCATTAGAAACTTTTGCCAATCCTTCGCTTTAAACATTGGGTTATGTTTTCTGAGTATTTGCTGTCAGAGCGGTAAGTTTGGCCTTGTTTAAAAAAATATAGTGTGTAGCAGACACGCGTCTCAGTATTGAAACTACTAATGGTAGTGTAGAGTTTTGGAATTAGAAATATTATTTTAAATTCTCGTTCCCAATCTCGAATTTCATTATAATCAGTTAAGGAATATCAAAGTTCCATCCTACTTGGCCATATTCCAGAACTTTATCTAAAAATCTTTTTAAAATCCCATTACGATCGCACCTGTAAAATTCCATTAAAATCCGTTAAAATGGACAAGTTCCATCCTAACAGGCCATATTCCAGAATTTCATCTAAAGATAATTTTAGAATCCCAATACTAGTCCACCTATCGAACTTCATCATTATCGGTTGAGAAATAGCCAAGTGATATCATACTTGGCCATATTCCAAAACTTCATCCGAAAATCATTTCAGAATCCCATTTCCAATGCACAAGCCGAATTTCATCATAATTGGTTGAGAAATAAACAAATTTCATCATACTTGATCATATTCCAGAACTTCATATAAAAATCATTTTAGAATCCCATTTCCAACGCACTTGTCAAATTACATCATAATCGGTTGAGAAATAGTCCTGTTCCATCATACTTCGCCACATTCCAGAACTTCATCCCAAAAACCACTTTAGAATCCCAATTCCAATGCACAAGCCGAATTTCATCTTAATTGGTTGAGAAATAGGCAAATTTCATCATACTTGGCCATATTCCAGATCTTTACCCAAAAATCGTTTTAGAATCATATTTCCAAGGCATATGTCAAATTTCATTATAATCGGTTGAGAAATAGGCAAGTTCCATCATACTTGGCCATATTCCAAAACTTCAGTCAAACATTATTTTAGAATCCCGTTTCCAATGTACAAGCCGAATTTCATCAAAATTGGTTGAGAAATAGGCAAATTCCATCATACTTGGCCATATTCCAGAACTTCAGGAATATGTTCCAAAAGGTTCGGGTGATTTTTATCCCAAAAGAGGGAAAAAGATCCCCAGAGGAGATTAGGTCTTATAGACCTCACATCATCTTTACTGAAAACCATGGAGGAAATTCTGGGACTTTGTGTCAGATCCAACACTCTCCAAAGATACCCTCTGGACTCCAGGCAGCACGCCTACCAAGCAGGGAAATCAACAGAAACGGCTCTACACGAGCTGACATCGGAAATCGAAGATACGCTCCGGAATAAAGAATTATTACTATGCTCCTTCATTGATATCCAGGGAGCTTTTGATAATACTAGTTTCGAGGTAATTCATTAATTCATTCTCCACCGTAAGGTGGATTGTAAACATGCTAAAAACAGGAGGACTACGGCCTCTTTTGGAGACAAAACCATCACCGTAGCGGCCACCAGGGGTTGCCTCCAGGGAGGTGTTCTCTCTCCCTTATTGTGGCTGATCGTGATGGATCAATTACTTGCCAGACTGAGAAATTTAGACTTCTCGAACATTACCTATGCGGATGACCTAGTCTTGATGGTTAGGGGCAGATTCGCAAATACAGTAGGGGAAAGAATGCAACAAGCCCTAGAGGTAGTAAATAATTGGTGGACGGAGGTGGGCCTTACGGTAAATCCTGACAAGGTCAACTGCACTCTCTTTACTAACCGGAGGAAAACTGTCCTCCCGCCGATAGCCTGGGGGGGGGGGGGTAACTCTCCAACTGTCGACGGAGGTTAAATATCTGGCTGTCGTACTTGATCAGAAATTGACATAGAATTCCCACTTAAATCATATCACAAACAAGGTGAATAAGGCCTACTTCACCTGCCAAAGAATGATTGGCAAAACGTGGGGACTGAGCCCACAAATGTTGGTTTGGCTCTACCGGACCGTCCTAAGACCTATGGTCTCTTAAGCGGCGTTTGTGTGGTGGCCAAAGACGGAGCAGACTGGTGCACGGAGAATACTGGACAAGATCCAGAGGTTAATCTGTGTGGGTGTAACTGGAGCAATGCGGGCTTGTCCAACAGCCTTGAGAGTGAGGGCTTGTCCAACAGCCTTGAATAGTGGGGCTCTCACCACTGCGCCTAACATTAAAAAAGTACGGTTCAAGAGTTCTGAGCCTAAAAATTATAGCCAAAATTAAAACCATAAGGCCACGACACAACAGTATCCTAAATAAATAAAATTTTAAGGAGGAATTGATCCAACTATCTGATTTGATGGTAAGGACAATCGACTTTCGGAGGAATTTTACCATTAGTTTGCCGGATAGGGCACTGGTAGAGAATATTATCTCCTCCCTCCCCCGCCATGCTTCTGTATGGTATACGGATGGGTCAAAAACAGACAGAGGTATCGGTGCAAGGATAGTCGGGACCGACCTAGAACTATGCATACCACTGCGTAGCACCCCCACAGTTTTTCAGGCAGAGGCCCTTGCTATTGAGGTATGTCTGCTTTAATGTCTCAAAAAGAAATATAAGAAGACGGAGATCTATATAATCTCGGACAGCCAGACAGCTCTGCTAGCCTTAGGAGCTTCAGTGTTCAACTCGAAATTGATCTGGAGCTGCTACTGTAATTTATTACGGTAGTAACGGTCCCAGTCCTTGTATTAATTTTTCCAAAACCCACTTGGCAAATGGTATAAGGGACTGGAAGCAGAACTATAGGAAATTACTCTGGGAGTCCTCCATTGGGATGAGACAGGCCAAGAAATTATTCAGTTATAATATTATAAGTCTGGGAGAGGCACCGAGGATGGGCCGCCAATCCCTAAGATCCCTTACCTTCCATAAAATGGAAAGGTCCCTTGCGGACCAGTGCAGATTCTGTGACTGCGGCAAGGAGACATCGGAACACCTACACTTCACATGCGATGCTATCATCCTAAAAAGATTCAAGTTCCTCAATGCGTACATAATACAGTGGCCTAACGCCGACCCACTGGATATGCATCAGGTAGCGGCATTTATCACGGACATAGACCTACATTTCACGTAAGAATCTCTAGTGATGCACAATAGGCCTCAATGGTCGCAGTGCTCTGAGCTACAAACACCCACCCTTTCGAAAAAAAAAAAAAAAAAAAATCGGTTCAGAAATATACAAGTTCTATCATACTTGGCTATATTCCACAACTTCATCCGAAAATCATTTTAGAATCCTATTTTCAATACACAAGTTGAATTTCGTCATAACTGGTTGAGAAATAGACAAGTGTAATCATACTTGGTCATACATATTCCAGAACTTCTTCTAGAGATCATTTTAAAATCACATTTCAAATGCACAAGCCTATATTCATCATATTAGGCAAATTTCATCATACTTGGCCATATTCCAGAACTTCATCCAAAAATCATTTTACAATCCCATGGTTTTCCAACCGGTTGTCAAATTTTACTAAAATCCGTTAAGAAATAGATAAGTTCCATCCTAATTGGCCATTCAAATAATATGCTAGAGGTTCAATTTGAAATGTAAAATGTTCAATTTGAGATTTGAGATAAAAACAGTGACTTTCTTAAGTCTTAACCAATATTTGTGTCAGGTTGGTTCAAATCGGTCAAGGCGTGTGGATTTGTCTAAATATCATACACATATGCTATACATACATACAAACACTCACTTATATAGATTGCTCAACTGCTCGCTAAACACAAATCCAATCCCAACTCAACTTCAATTCAACCCGCAAACGGCCCCAATTCAACCCTCAACCCAAACGCAAACTTACAGCATATATAAAACATTGGCCAAATGGTCACTATATCTAAATCCAACCCCAACTCAACTGCAACTTAACTTCAACTCAACCCGCAAATTGACCCCTAACTTAATTTTCAACTTAACTCCAAACTGAATATCCAAACCAGCATACATAACAAATTGGTAAATATTTCTATATCCAGGTGCTTTAGGTCAATTCGTATGGCAGGTACCCGAGACGTACAGGTTCCAAATGCTTTTCAAATCTCCGCCTTGACCATACAAACAGATTGGCGAAAACAACTTTAAATCCGACGAGCTGTTCTCAAAATACCATGGGTACAGACGTCCAGACACCCAAACAGACGGACATACATTTTTTTTTTGCTTTTTTTGCAAGTGGTTTTGGACCCTCCAAATTTTTGGTAATTTTTGACCGGATTTCAATACTTTTTTAGACCGAAGTAAAAGGAAAAGGCAATACAGAGTCGTGTCGATTATCGATCGACTCGACAATCATAATAGGGGTGATTATTTCGTTTCATCCATATCACTATTGAAAGCACAAGAGAATGGTATTAAAAAAAAAATAAATGTATATAAAAAGAATAGAAAGCACTAGTAAGCTTAAAACAAGTGACGGCTTGAAATAGGGGTAATATGAATATTACCATCACCACCCTTCTGAACAAAAAAAAAAAAACAAACGAACAAACAAATGTATAAACTCGCATGTACATATATTTTAAGACAGTCTTATTAAATAATTAATTACAATAAAATTTCCAAATATATTTTTCATTAGGGTTCCAAAGCTAAAGCTTTAGAAAGTTTTTTTATTTTTTATTTAAAATAAATTTTATTTATTTATTTTATGCTAGTACAATCTAGTCTCCTGGACTAATGAGCAATTTGCTTCTGACTTAATTTACTAACTTAAATTAATCTATGGCTTCTTCCCATTGGCGTTCCATAGTGTCTGGTAAATTGAAGTAAACCACATCTTTGTAGTGGATTTTAGATCAACACAATGCTGTTTAAACCGACAATCACACTAACTCAAAAGGTTTAGTTCGTTTAAGTCTGCTTACTAAATTCGTGTTGCTTCGTGATACCAAGGTGCATCAACGATGTTCCTTAATACCATATTCTGAAATCTTTGGATGATATTTACGTTGCTCTGTTTGGTACAACCCCAAAGCTGAATACCGTAAGTCCATATCGGTTTCAATATTTGCTTATAAAGTAGAAGCTTGCTGTATGTTGATAAAGAAGAGTTCCTTCTCATCAGCCAATATATTTTTCTGTATTTAAGTCTTAATTCTTCACTTTTCTTCTTGACGTGTGCTTTCCTTCGTAGTTTAGCATTCAGGGTCATGCCGAGATACTTAGCTGTGTTCGCATGCGGTATTATTTCCCGATTTATGGTAATCGGAATATGTTCGAATCATCTGTTTGTAGAGTTGATGTGAACTGATTTAGCTTCATTTAGTTTTATTCTCCACCGTCTTTTTGTCATTTATATATTTGAGTTAAAGATGATTGTAACTTCTGGGTTGATTCTTCGTTGCTTTTTCCAACAGCTAAGATCGCCGAGTCATCTGCAAAAGTCGCCACTGTATTGTTTTCTAATGTAGGAAGATCATAAGTGTATAGTAGGTATAAAAGGGTGTACACTTTACACTATTTAATTAGTTAAAAAGAAAAAATAAAGAGCCCAAAACCAAATAAAAATTTTTTTATTGATAAATATTAAGTGGCTCAAAAAAATTAAAACTTCTCCAATATTACTTATTTTATACCAATATACCCTTCTTGTAAGTTTTTATTAAAGGTATGCGGGCAACTTTTTCATAAAAGTTTTTCAAGGTTTATGCTTTTTTCATTGAAAAACTTTGTAGCTAAAAAACATAATTTTTACTGTGGATTCTGATGAGATACAGTGAAAAGTTACCTATACCTCCTTCTTTAGATCTTTACTCTAGATTAGAAGGCTCTAAAGCCTTCTAACTTCGTGGTTCATATATATTATACCGCCGTATGGGTGCCGTAACTTTTCTGACGAAGAAACCCTACAATTATAATTACAATAAATAACTTTGCTCTTGCTTGTTCGCCTTGTATCTAAAAATCAAACCCTGAATAATTTTATTATGTTTCCGTTATTATTTGTCGAGTGCTGCAAGTGCTTAAATTAAGTAAATATTTCGTTTCGCCGACAGCTATTTGTCAAGAATTTCATCGTCTAATATTTATCCTTTACTTGATTCGTATTATTCAATTAGTTCGAGCAACAACAGTCCAGTACCATTCATTATTTTATATCAATTTATGTTAATTGGAAACTCATTTTCCGATAATGATTTTGGAAAACACTAAATAAAATCACCGCATAATTTTATACATACATACATATTTTTACTTTTGAACAATCATTTAGTTACAAGTACTTATGTATAGTTAGTTGAAGTTCTCTTTTTTTGTATTTTGTAGGTCGCACTATATATACATTCACCTACATTCATATATTACTACATAAATCGATGTGAGTATATTCAAAATTATTACACGTTCGGTCTCTGTCAAATACACATTTAAACATTGTACAATATACAACGTTAATTAATAGTAATATCAGTGCCAGTGTATTAAAGGCCGTTTTAGTAATATTGCTACCTATGTATGTGTTATAGGATCACAAACAAAAATATTTACATACAAAACGTAAAAAGTTCTATGGAAAAAAAATTTTTTTTTTGATACTTTTTCGTTTCGCATTTAATAACTTTTTAAATAAGGCCAAAAATGAATTTTCATTCCATTGACAATAAACTAGGGTATTGAATTATAATATTGGGCAAAAAAAAAATAATTATTGTTGAATATTTTGCATATTTTCATTCAACGCCGTTTCATTGTTTTCTAAAATTTTTGTCTATAAACTGCGAGAGAGACTAAAATCAAAACAAAAAAAATTAACAAAACAAAATGTATGAAAATAAAATGATTTTATTTATTTTCTTTAGTATTGCGTTGCAACTCATGATAATCGGTTGTTCCTGTACGATGTTATGTTCAAGGGTGGGGAAATTGTAGATCAGTATATACAGAGAAAATATAAAAAGCGAGATTTTTATTTTAGTTGTTAGTACTTTCCTGATTGTGCGATTACATTTACGACATGAGAAATGCGTAATTTGCTTTTGCTGATTGTGCGATTAAGAAATGCGTAATCCGTTTTTTGCTTTTTTTATAAACAAATTTTTTTTGTAAACCATCGATTATTAGAAATTAGGTTATTGAATTATAATATTTCATTTTTACTGTAATATTTTGCGCCTAAATAATTAAAAATGTACAAAACTCAAATTTGAAACAAAAAAAAGTTTGTAAAAATTACATACTATATCTAAAAAATGCATTACTATGAATTTTTACATTTTTAGAACATATAGTTTTATCAATTTATAATTTTTCAGTCGTAAAAAATGACACTAATAATTACTAATAATATTTTAATTACGTTATCTAATTGCTAGTAATCGATCGTATAAATGAAAGTTGTACATAATATAAGAAAAGCAAATTACGCATTTCTCATGTCGTAAATGTAATCGCACAATCAGAAAAGTACTAACAACTAAAATAAAAATCTCGCTTTTTATATTTTCTCTGTATATTCTGATCTATAATTTCCCCACCCTTGAACATAACATCGTACAGAAACAACCTATCATTATGAGTTGCAAAGCAATACTAAAGAAAATAAACAAAATCATTTTATTTTCATACATTTTGTTTTGTTAATTTTTTTTGTTTTGATTTTAGTCTCTCTCGCAGTTTTATAGATAAAAATATTAGAAAACAGTGAAACGGCGTTGAATGAAAATATGCAAAATATTCAACAATAATTATTTTTTTTTTGCCCAATATTATAATTCAATACCCTAGTTTATTGTCAATGGAATGAAAATTCATTTTTGGCCTTATTTAAAAAGTTATTAAATGCGAAACCAAAAAGTATCAAAAAAATTTTTTTTTTTTCATAGAACTTTTTACGGTTTGTATGTAAATATTTTTGTTTGTGATCCTATAACACATACATAGGACACGCCATTTTTTTTGTGCTCACACGGCCTTTAATACATAGGCAATGGTAATATCATTGCCTATGTATTAAAGGCCGTGTGAGCACAAAAAAAATGGCGTGTCCTATGTATGTGTTATAGGATCACAAACAAAAATATTTACATACAAACCGTAAAAAGTTCTATGGAAAAAAAAAATTTTTTTTGATACTTTTTCGTTTCGCATTTAATAACTTTTTAAATAAGGCCAAAAATGAATTTTCATTCCATTGACAATAAACTAGGGTATTGAATTATAATATTGGGCAAAAAAAAAATAATTATTGTTGAATATTTTGCATATTTTCATTCAACGCCGTTTCACTGTTTTCTAAAATTTTTGTCTATAAAACTGCGAGAGAGACTAAAATCAAAACAAAAAAAATTAACAAAACAAAAAGTATGAAAATAAAATGATTTTATTTATTTTCTTTAGTATTGCTTTGCAACTCATAATGATAGGTGGTATCTGTACGATGTTTTGTCCGAGGATGGGGAAATTTTTATTCAGTATGTACGGAGAAAATAAAAGAAGCGAGATGTTTGTTTAGTACTTTCCTTATTGTGCGATTACGACATGAGAAATGCGTAATACTTTTCTTATATATGTACAACTTTTATTTATACGATCGATTACTAGCAATTAGATAACGTAATTAAAATATTATTAGTAATTATTAGTGTCATTTTTTACGACTGAAAAATTATAAATTGATAAAACTATATGTTCTAAAAATGTAAAAATTCATAGTAATGCATTTTTTAGATATAGTATGTAAATTAGAAAATAAATTTTTACAAACTTTTTTTTTGTTTCAAATTTGAGTTTTGTACATTTTTAATTATTTAGGCGCAAAATATTACAGTAAAAATTACTAATAATATTATAATTCAATAACCTAATTTCTAATAATCGATGGTTTACAAAAAAAATTTGTTTATAAAAAAAGCAAAAAACGGATTACGCATTTCTTAATCGCACAATCAGCAAAAGCAAATTACGCATTTCTCATGTCGTAAATGTAATCGCACAATAAGGAAAGTACTAACATAAACCAACTCGATCTATTTTTTTATTTCTCTATCAACAGCCAGAAATAAAAAAATTTCCCCACCCTCGGACATAATATCGTACAGAGACGACCGATTATCATGAGTTGCAACGCAATACTAAAGAAAATAAATAAAATCATTTTATTTTCATACATTTTGTTTTGTTAATTTTTTTTGTTTTGATTTTAGTCTCTCTCGCAGTTTTATAGACAAAAATTTTAGAAAACAGTGAAACGGCGTTGAATGAAAATATGCAAAATATTCATAAATAATTATTTTTTTTTTGCCCAATATTATAATTCAATACCCTAGTTTATTGTCAATGGAGTGAAAATTTATTTTTGGCCGTATATAAATAGTTATTAAATGCGAAACGAAAAAGTATCAAAAAAATTTTTTTTTTTCCATAGAACTTTTTACGTTTTGTATGTAAATATTTTTGTTTGTGATCCTATAACACATACATAGGTAGCAATATACTAAAACGGCCTTTAATACACTGGCACTGGTAATATTTAAATTTATTGATAAAAATACTCGTGTGTACGAGGAATAATATTTACATACATACATTCGCATTTTCTTGCGTGTGTCAGTAATCTTTTTTTAAATGTTTTCGTTAAATGACAGACAGAAACAACATTTTATTTAAAAAAAAAATTATAAAATTAATAAAATTAGTTTGCAGTCTTAAATTAAATCTTCATAAACACAAAAATAAAATAAAAACGTGAATAAAAATTATAATCGCAAGTGTTTTTAATTTAATAAACTGGCTTATTTTTTATTCAGTAGAAAATCATATTTGTGTTGTTTTTTTACATTATTCAAAAATAATAATAAATTTAATAATAATTTAGAAAAAAATTATTTCATTTATTTAATAAATGGAATGAGGGACATAAAACATTTTATAATATCAACATCGTCGAATCATTTTTGTGAAAATATTTTGAAAATCTTGTTTTTATTAAATCCCTACAATATACTGTTTTATATTTTTTATTTTTAAATTAAAAAAAAAAACTTGTGTTGTGATTTTGAAAATAAAAATTGGTGAAAATTCTGTGTGTGTGTGCAAAATTTGAAAAAATATAAAGTTACTGTTTTTTGTGTATAGGTAGTGTTGTTTAAAAATACCTGCGTCAAATTAATTTTTTGTAAATTGCATATTTTAAAATAAAATTCAATTAGAAATTATAAAAAATTAATAAATTGAAAATACCAAATTTATAATATGGCACCAATCGCGGCTGTATGCGAGAAAAAAAAACAAAATAAAAATACAATTGAGAAAATGTCGTTGAATGGGGAAAACATTATTAACCAAGGTTAGTGTTTTTTGTTGTTAATTTTTATATATGTACAAATGTAAATGCATGTACATTTATAGTCGATTTCAATGTCTACAGACAGAAATTTATTCGATTTTTTTATTTACCTACAAATGCGCGTTTCATGCGCGAGTTAAAAAATTTGGTTATTTAGAAAATTAAAATGATAAAAGAAAATTAGTTTTAAAATAAAAAACACCCGCACGTTGTGCAAAACACTTTTTTCACTACCAACAGAAAATTCTTGGTGGTATATTTAGTAAACAAAATTATGAAATTGAAGTTAATTACCGCCCATTTTACTGAACCAGCCACATACATAACACTTTATCCGAAAACAAATAAATTACGTTGGCGTGAAAATAATATAATTTGCATCACAAAACGAGTGCGGATAGTGGCCTGCTATGAAAAAAATTTGTTTATTGTCCCTAGTTAAGACATTGCATCATCCGAAACGACAAACAGGTATTCTAAATCGCCAAATCCAACTTTTGGGAAAATTGTTTCATTTTGCAAAACCAAAATTATTACAAATTGTTGAAACCTATAAGTACCACCTTATTTTAAATTTTGCCGCCCAAAATTGTATTTTTATTTATAAAATTGTTTTTATTTTTCTTCAATTAAATGTATTAAGCAATTGAAATTAACTCCATTTTAATAAAATTGTCTAATAATAAAGCAGTTTCTTATAGATTTAAACCATTCATTTTTTAAGATTTTTGATTGTACAAATGCAATAGTTTTGTCACCATTTGGATGTGACTGTTTTAAATGCCGGGTTGTCGATTGTGCATGGGGCAACGCCTCAACATAGGTAGTGAAAAAAGGAATTTTATTGAAAACACGAATGTACGAATTTCCAACATAACGAACAATGTTTGTTGGGCATGTTGGAAATTCAAACAAACCTGTAAGTCAAAAGTACAAAAGTTACTTCATTGTGAATGCTCTGTTTGTAATTTCCACTAAAGCTAGTGACTTTTTTTTTCTTGTTGACCCAATAACAAGCACTATATAAGGTCGGTTATATATAGGTCAAATTTGGAATTGTTAATGGCACTTTTCCCATAAATATTTTGAATACTTTCGTTTGATGGCCCAATGACAAGCACTCCCAGTGGTTTGGTCAAGGTGAGAGCTATAAGGTAAAAGCACCATCTACCGTCACCGTATGTAGTAGCTTAGTTTGAGAGAATCTAGTGTATTCTTATTATTTAGCACCAAAAATTTTTGTTATTTGTTTTTTTTTTTAATTTATTATAGTTTAGTCACGATATCCTAAAGGAAAACATTCAATTCGTTGGGGAATTAAGTAATTATAATAACTTTTTTGATAATTCAATTGTTCCCTATCACCACCACCCTTATATTGCGTTGTACCTATTACCGGCAAAATTAGCCAAAAAATGCATTAACTACCGCCACATGTAATTAACAGATAATTAAACACATTCAACCATAGTTTATCTAGTGTAGCAGTTTTATTTACTTAATTAAATATTGATTCATTCATAACAACATAAACAAAAAAAAATATTGCGTTCTTAAAATAAAAAACTTAAAAGTTTAAGGCTTATAAACTTAAGGCATATCACTTTTGTATTTAAAACTTCATATATCATATGCATAAGCATTTAAAAAAATTAAATTAGGAATATTGACTCATTTATATAAGGCTAATTAACAATTTAGTGTAATTGGTTTCCAGATTTTATTAAAGCTATCTCTGGAACTGCATAAAGCCCTCGATTGGTTATTAATGATGGCGGAGAAATTTTGATAACGTCAATTATTGGATAGTTTAATACATCTTCATTTTCAGGCCATTTCCAGTTTGATCCTGCCATAGCCATGGTTTTGACCTTTACCTCATCAAGAACTGCTACTTTTCCGACGACAAGCCTAGGAAACAATTCACCTTCATAATGAACTGCTACATAGTCTCCAACATTTAATGTGTCTTTCTTTTTCTTTATTTCTGATATAACACTGACCATTGCTTTTTGTGCTTCTTTTTCATTGAATTTCAGTTCTCTTTTCAATCGTCTTGCAGCCATTTCCCTTTCTTTTAGCTCTTTTTCACATTTTTGAGCTTGCAGATGTGAAATAAATTCTTTTGACGTTGCCACAACCGGAATCTTTTTCTTCATTTTGACGGTTTTGTTTTGTGAGGGCTCTGGCCAATACAAAGCATTTTTGAATGGTGTTGGATAGTTCGTATCATTCGAATTCGAACATTCATGCAAGGGACTCACAGGTGCTGCAATAATAGTGTTCATGGCTGCCTCTTTTTTTTTGTGTTTGTCCACAATTAAAACGGAACCATCTTCCAGCACGTTTAGATTAACAACGTCACTTTCTTTAAACCAAAAACTTTTATCAATATAATTTTCATCTTCATTAGGCAAATTAAATGTGGGATTTTCATTCCTTATCGTTTTGTACCACAGTTCAAATAGGCTTTTGTCCCAAATACCTGGTGAGTTGCGGAATTCTGAAAGCAAATTGGATGGTATTTTACTTTCTAAAATATTTAAGAATGTTCGGTCTGAAGATTCAATTTTGTTTGCAGGTTCGTTTGTATTGTTGTCTATGGGCTTAAGGGTTTCACTAGTAATTTCACGCCCAACCTGCTTTAATAATTTGCCATAATCAATACCAGCAGCATTGAATGGAAACAGCCCCGTTGTTCTGAAGGCACATCTTATGGTTTCTGGGTTTGCACTATTTTCTAGGCATGTTGACAACAGAGGAGCAAAATTTTCTTTCATCAGTTTTCCACCATTATTTTTCCACCTGTAGTTATGCACCGCAGCCTTCCATTCAGCTTTGATTGGATGAAACAGTCCGACGTCACAGGGTTGCAAAATATGCGTTGCGTTTGCAAATAAAGCAATCAAAATAATTTTATTTTTCTCACAAAACTCAGAGAGCGGTAGCGTAATATGCGATGAGTGGCCGTCGACGGCCGTCGAGGTAACTGAATTTTCTTTTCTGTAATCCATAAATGGAAACCATTTGTTATGTATTCATAAAATATTTGAGTGGTCATCCAGCCGTTATCGGATACACCAATACCCCAATCCTTTGGCATTTTTTTTTACAATTCCATTGGGAATTCTTTTATATGCAAATAAAACCATTGGTGGTCCAAGGTCACCACATGCTCTTACTGTAATTAATACTGTAATGCACTCTTTTTCATCATGTGCAATTCTCGAATATACCTGTCTAGCTCCTTTTTTCACCAAAACCGATTTTTCCTTAGGTGCTAGGAAAAATGCTGTTTCGTCACAATTAAATATGCGTAATGGATCATTTGTTACTTCTAGGTAATTGTTTTCATCTAAATAAGTTTTAATTTCAGCAAACCAATTCCTAATATTCCGTTCTGTCAATTGTGATCTAGCAGCAGTCAAGTTTTGCGACACACGTAGGGCTAATTCTGGGTGTCTCTTTAAGAAACCGGCCAACCATTTTCTTCCAGGTCTCCCACCAGTAAAAGGGTTTGGCCGACTTAATGATTTTGTGAGATCTGCAACGGAATCCTTCAGCTGGGTTTTTGTAATAGGAAACCCCAACCTTGCTAACTTTTGGATCCACTTGACTAGTAGTGTCTCTTCATCAGCACTTAATATAGTAGGAGGTCCTGGCTTTGCTCCTAGCTCGTATTTACAACTAAGCTTATCACGTAGTGTAGTTCGTGGTACATTATATTTCTCACTTGCAGCCTTAACACTTTGTCTCTTTTTTACTTCCTACAGGCTATCCTGTGTCATGGCATCAATGCTACACTGAAATTTTTTACCTTGCCCCGCCATATTTTATTGTAACTGAAAAAAGAACGACCCAACTACCGATTATTGCACCTATTATCGTCTTCTGAATAAATACTACTGTTTTGAAATTAATTGGGATTTATTGGTAAATAAAAAACAAAAAGTACACTTTTTGATTATTTTTCTAAATTAATTAGAAAAAAAAAATTAAAATATCTAGTTTCTTTATTTAAATATTTTAATTTTAATATACCTTTACTTGGTACCTGCCACCGCCATAGCAAAACTCCTATTTCCGCCACTATATTTTTGTCAGTGTTTTTACGGGAACAGGAGTTCAAATATTAAGTGGCGTTAATTGGACCAAAGAAAGTACAGCTAATTCTTTTACAGTTACCATAAAAATAACTTCTTAAAAAAGTATAATTTTAACACAAAATCTTAAAATTATAAAACTCTATCACCGCCAGGGGTGGCGGTAGTGGGTTCAAATGGTTAACTTCGTGGTATCAATTACCGCCACACAATATTTGCTATTTTTAATATTTAGTTTTAAATATTTGTACGTAAATACTTACGGGAAATGATTCACGAAACACTATTTATCACTTTTAACACATTCACCATCAATTATTTTCTCTAAAACTATTTAAACTTAAGAAATTAATTTTCCACGTGTTCTTAATAATTATTGTAAGACCTATCAAAAATATTCTGGTCGCAACCAACGCTATTGAAATGAAATGTTATAGAATTAGTAACGGACTTTTGAAAACATATGGTCGATTGTGCTCGAAATGCTTCGGTATATTATCGTGCAATAAGTATATACGATATACAAATTTCAAACGGTTTTCTTATTATTTTGCTATTTTGCGCGCAGTGGCGGTAGTTGGTGGGGTGGCGGTGACGGGTGCTCTTACCTTATACGTCGAATAAGTCAATGTGTGGGGCACATTACCCAAATGAATTTATTTCGAAACGGAACAAGCACTCTCAGAAATTTTGCCAATTTTTGGATATGTACGTCAAATAGGTTCATTATATGGGGCACATTATACAGAAGAGTTTTTTCTCTAAATGGGGGATTTCAAATCTTGTTAATGGAAGTTTTTCTCTTAGAATATTGAGCATTTTGTCTTGATGACCCAATAGCAAGCATTCCCTTAAATTTGGGCACGATCGGCTATTTAGATCGAATAAGCTAAACATAACTTTAAGAAAAATTGATTTGACCATGTTGAAATTTTGTTTTGCTTTGATCTGAGCAATAGAATAGACTTAAAGCGGTGAACCCGCTTAAAAAATTAATTGAGTTCGAACATTTGTATTTTAATTTTTGGTCAAATTTTATAGCTAGAAAGCAAACATTTCAGAATTATATTTAAAAACGGGTCGTATCTGTTTCGCAGGTAGAAGTCAAAGAAACAAACTTTTCGGTTAGTTTTGGTTCGAGTGATAATTTTGCTTTATAATATTAAATTAAATATTTTTGGCTTGTTCTTTAACTATATTTTGTATCAATATAGTTATTTGGCAACTCAAGAAAATGAAAATACGATTTAAGTAGCAATTGAACAATAGAAAAAATGTCCGCATTTATTTTGCTGGCAGTATTTTTTCCGCTATCGAATAGATGGCGAAAAGGTATCGTGTTTGGTTATCCAAAATTTAGGATATCGTTTGTGTAAGTATTTGCAGGTTCGGCAGCTTTTGCAGATTGACATAAATTAATTTTTTCCCAATGAGAACCTTTACTCTTTAACTTTTTCCGACTACTAATTAAACATAAATTAAACTATTTTAACTCATAATTAAACTCTGTCCAATTGATTTTAACTATTTTCCAAAAAACAAATTAGTTTTCGTTTAATGTTGATTGAATAAAGTTTAATTTACGATCGTCAATAGTTTAATTTAAATTGGCAAACGGTTATTATAATTTCTGCAAAAGCTATAAATCCGATAGAACTTAGCCTTCCTCAATTTTATGGAGGGACATGCAAATAATTTATAAGAAAACCGAATTTAGAGGGCATGGTCAAATACAGTCACAGATACGATGAGGCGATGATACCGCCACGGGTATTATAGGAGAATCAGTACGTGTTTTATTTCACAATGCATTTATTGATTTTAAATTTATTTAATTTTGTTCCACATATTTCTGAAAATGTTTAATTTAATTTGTGAACAGTTTCATCCACTCGATATTGGTTTCATTCATTCCGTAAAAGGTTTCATCCAATTCAGAATAATTTTCGTTCATTTTGGAAATAGTGTCACTTAAATCGGATGAACTAATCGAAAAACTATTCATCAAACTAAATTAATTAGCACCCAGTAAATTTATATCGAAAGAGTGTTTTCCATATTAGACCGATAATGTCATCGCCGATATCGATAAGTCGTCGTCGGTACTTTGACAGTAACGTTAATATCGGTATATGCTTTTCCATTGGAACGTCCTCAACGATATCGGTGGCGATAAAAAATTACAAAACTGTCATCTGTCAGTCGCTATTGCTACTTGTTGTATGTTCTATCACGTCGCATGTAAGTAAATTATACCTTTGGCACTTATTGAATTTAAGACGAAAAATGATTTATTATGAAACGCCCCGTATCTAAATAGTAAAACATGTTACTTTAAATGCAATTTTCTTGCTAAACAGTATATCAGTGGTGCACTAAATGACCTGCACTAATCATGCCTTTTATTTACTTTGTGAGAAAATTCGTGGATTACCTTAAATCAATCACCCTGTATCCCAGCAAGCTGAAATGTTTGAAACAAAAAAACAAGTTTGTAGCTTCTACCTGAGGCCACTACTGTATAAATAAGAGCCTCCAGTGTCGGCTGGATTTTTACATACAAATTTTCTCTTTGCTACGAAAATATGTGGGAAATCGATTGCTTTCATTTACATTTTTAGTCTATTAGAAATATGAGCTTTTATTTTGTTACTATACGAAAATGTCAAGAAAACATGTATTTTTATTTGATTAAAAAATCGAGCCTTGAAAATGTTTATTTCTTAGTGAAAATAATCTTAGAAAATATGGTATTCCAGAACCTTAAAAAATGTTGTTTTTGTAATATACACCATAAACTCTTAATTTGAAATTTATAAACAATACAATAATCATCTCTTTGATTGCCACCATTCATATTTGAATTTTGAAAACAGAACAAGAGCGACGACGACAAGCGACGACGCAAGTCAAATTAAAATACACAGAAAACATACGATGCTATCGTGGTTTTCCTGTTGACACAAGAAACAAATTCCCGTCTAAACATGGTAAAAGGCTAACGTAACGCAAGCAAAGACATTTATATATGACATTCTTCGCAAGCGTAACGCCCAGGCGAAGCAAAAACGTAACGTTTTTATCGCATCTGTTATATGAAAATTAAATAGAAGGCGAACTAATCCAGATGTCTGTCTGTATGGATAGTTCGCATGTTTCTTCACATTCTCTTCAATAAAGTACTGTTTGTGGCACAAAAGCGAAGGATTTTTTTTGGAAAGCGAAACACTGGGCGAAGTAATTTTATTACGTACTATATTCGTTTAAACGAATATTTTTAAAAATAGTTTTGAAATTAAAATAAAATAAAGAACCATAAATGTTGATTACTAAATTATAAAATTTATTAATTCCCTATAAATATTTATAAAAAATTTACGACTTAAGAATTTATTGGCAAGGATCTCTTCGTTGAGGATTTAGAAATTGACATCACATTAAATTTAAGTTAATTGTTATACATCAAAAATATGTATGTTTAGAACAAAAAAATAATAACTAAGAAATGTATATAAAAGACAGCCACAGAAATACATTACACATATCAATTTAACAAAACGCAAAATTCAAAATGACATCTCTACTAAATAAATATCTGAAGAATGAAAATATTTACTATAAGAATGTTTACACAATGTAATAGAAATGAAAAAAAAAAAAAAAGTAAATAAAGGGTCCAAGCAAAAAACAAGTGACAGCAGCTCTCATTCGTCGCCCGGTAACATTTTTCGGAGCGATTACTAATACGATTACATTTAAATTTAAGAAAAATATTTCACCTGATATCCTTTTAAAAATATTGAAATAATAATTTTTTCAGGTTCACTAAATATTTTCGGCTCAATAAATTAAGTTTTTAAGTATGATTTGGAGGTGCTTGAATCTGAGTTATCTCCGATGATCAAGTCATATGCTTTGACGCCGAAACAAAAGCTTTCTGCTTTGCTTGAAATGGTGTTGGCAAGGACTTTGAAATATCAATGACCCAATCTAAAATTTCTAAAAGCTGTACCCGAAACTTTGTACGCATGAGAAAAACTATTATGTTCAATGTGGATCAAACTGGAAATGACCGATGAAGATAAACGAAAGGCAAAATTGGATTTTCTCCAACGAACCGGATTCCCAGGAGTAGTGATGGATATAGGAAAAATAGTGAAAATGAGTATTTTTTTATTAATTTATAAATAAATCTAAGCCTTAAAAATTGCATTCTTGATTTTTAAACATTTTTCGCTCTGTTTTAACTTTCTGTAACATTAGTTCTTCCATGGCACTGTTGTGACGATGCATCTGAATTTTCGATTTTTCAGCGTCACACAATCGATTAATTCCCCGAAAAACCCTTTTGAGGTTTGATACCATTACCACGTGATGTGCCCCTTGTTTTTTGAAAACGTTTGAAAGATTTTCAAATACAGGTTCATTTGATTTTTAAATAGATCAATCAGATCGTCTTTTCCGTTCCTGCTTCTGCAGAGCATGTGAGAGTGTCAAAAGCGTATTGTATTTACTAACAGAAATTTTCTTTTTATATATAAAATCAAAACAAAACTATAAAATGTTTTTTCGTAAAAACTGAACTTGAAAAAATGAACTTGAATTGAGTCTAAAAGCCAAATTAAAATATAATAAAAAAGTAAGAGAGTTAAAAATCAATACAAATATTTTGACTATACACTAAACAAGTTGAACCACCATTATCTTTCATATCAAACTGAATAAAAGTAAGTATAGATTATTATCAATGTCAAATCAATCATATTATTCAACAAAATTATAAATAATTATTTTGTCTACAATAAAAGTTAATTTATTCGTCCAAAAACGGGTTTTCTTTACAATCCCGCCAAAGTTTTTTTTTGTGGGAGAATTTTGTGTCAAATTCCTACATATTTTCCTTTCCTCCATTCTTCGTGATAGCAATTTCTGTAGGAATTGCATTTCAGAGCTAAAATTTCTATGCGTAAAATTTTTTCCTACAAAATGAATTCTGTGATACCAAGTTCTCCTATAGGAATTTTTTCCTGTAGGGATGAGTTCTGTAATAACCACGATTATGTGTACATCTTAGCGAGATAATAAAATAATAATTTTTAAATTGTTTAATCGGTATGCTATGTTTAAGGCTCAACCAGCGAAAAATTATAAATTATAGTTATTTATGGTACTAGTGAGCAAAACGAGAAGTTATCCACGAGGGATAAATTTGTCCCACGAGGCGATAGCCGAGTGAGATATTATCCCGAGTGGAAAATATCTCGTTTTGCTCACTAGTACCACAGAATACAACCAGAAGAGACATAACGCTGTTTTTATATGGAAAAATTTGAACTCATTTTTTTGACCTTGATTTGCCGAAGGTAAGAGAAAGTTGGGTTATGTATTCTTTGGTTTAGTGGTTTTGATTTGAAATAATAAAAATTGAGAATCCTTAACAGTGTAGTTAGTGAAATTAATTGACAAGTTTTGTTTTTACAGCATAATTTGTATTAACTATTATAATATTCAAAAATAATTATACTTCAATGTCCAAAAAAGAAGGTAAGATGAAAAAAAATTTGGTCCACGCAATGTCTATTCTGGTTAATCTTTCTTCTGTGCTAGTACCATAAATAACTATTATCCACTTTTGTCGAAATAAATTTCGTAAATTAATAAGAAATACATAGTTCCATTTTGTGTTTTGAGTGATAGTGGACAATTGAATATAGTTTTTCATTCAATTTGGGTACGAATAATTTTCCAAAGACTACTCAACCTCTTGTTATTCAAAATAAAACTCACGTTGCCCCTAGCAGCGTGGGTTATACAATAACAATGGGTTATTTTACATTTTATTTATTTGAAATCAGCATAGTTATCGGGCTATTATATATTAAAAGTGGATAATAATTATTTAAGGTACTAGTGAGCAAAACGAGATATTATCCATGAGGGATAAGTTTGTCCCACGAGACGATAGCCGAGTGGGACATTATCCCGAGTGGATAATATCTCATTGCTCTCGAGTGGCATACAACGTTTTATCCATTTTTGTTGAAATAAATTTCGTAAATTATTAAGAAATAGTTCCATTGTGTATTTTCACACTGAATCATTGAATTTTGATACATTTTATCATAGTGACCGTTCTTTAAATTGTCATGGTATACTTTAATTTAATTAATTTTTGGAATATGTATAGTTTTTCATTCAATTTGACTACGAATAATTTTCCAATAACTACTCAACATTTTGTTATACCAAATATAACTCATGTTGCCCCTACAGTCTTCCCCCGGAAAAAACGCTTAAGCGTTTTAAACGAATAGTGCGCTCACTGGGCCTTTTATTCAAATAGAGCGCCTTGGGCGTTTTATTTGATTTAAATTTTGAAACTTCTCAAAAATTTGAAAAATGACAATATTTAATTGAAGATATTTTTCCTCCTTTTTTCGAATTACAAAAAAACATTATGTTGCTCAATCTCTATTCCAAAATAGCTTAAAAAAATGTACTGTGATAACACTTTAATTATTTCACAGCAAATAAACTAAAAAGAACGATGGCACTACTTAATATTAAACGTCAGATTTTGGCGCATTAACTAACGACTTTTCGTCAACAACTGAACGCCACACTTATTTTTTTATATTTCTGATTGAAATTTTCTATATAACTGTGTTATAGAAATTCGGAGGGTTATTGAAAGTGTACAATTAAAGGTGAGGACGAAGTGAAATTAATATATTTAATAAGTTTTCTTTACATTTTAAGACTATGTAAGACAAATGATCCGAAACTATTTAGACGAATATTATTTGCCGGTAAAAGTAAAATTACATAGAGAACCGTTACATGGTACATTGTTTTTATTATTTATAGGCGTCAAAATGTCAACAAAAAGGAAATCATATTCCTTAAATTTTAAAATGCAGATTCTCAAAGAATACCAATCCAACACGGCTGGAAAAGGCTTTGCTGCTTTAGCTAAGAAGTATAATTTAACTACTTCAACTATACGTGGCTGGTTAAAAAATAAGGAAAAATTGCACGAGACGTTGAATAACTCAAATATTTCTACAAGAGTAGCGAGGCGTTTGGGCGGCGGTGGTCCTAATACAGAGTTCGCAGAGTTGGAGGCTAAAGTCATCGACTGGATTAAAACGAGAAACAAAAAAGGTCTTCGCGTTAAGGATAAATATATTCAGTCAATGGCACTTACCTTATAAAATGATTTCTCTGGCGATATATATAAAGAATTTAAGGCGTCTGCGGGTTGGCTTAGCCGATTTAAAGTTCGCTATAACTTAGTTTCCAGGCGACAGACCACATGCCGTATTCTACCGGAAGGTTCTGACAGAATAGTTAGAGAATTTATTCACAGAATTCAAAAAATTATTGAAGAAAAAAAATCGAAGATAAAAATATTTTAAATATGGATCAAGTGCCACGTTATTTTGAATGTGAACCTTCAACTACTATAACTTTTAAAGGCATTCGAAATGTGGTAATGAAGAAAGCCAATTCTTCACACAAAAAATTTACAACGACTTTTACTATTTCGGCGGATGGCATTCCTTAAACCACATTTACATTTTTCTAAATTAAAGAAGATTCCAAAAGTAGATGGTAACTGTATTGTTGAAGTCAATAACACTGGTATGTGGAGCAGTGATATACTCAAAAACTACTTAACCAATGTCATAATGAAACGACCACAGACAAGTTTGTTTCGGGAACCAGTACTTTTAATTATTGACTCCTATGGACCTCACATAGCGTTAGCGGAGAATAACCCATATGAGAAACACAATTTGTTTATTGCCATTGTACCACCGAAAATGACGGGTTTGTTGCAACCCTTAGATGTGGTTTGTAGCTATGATAATTATATAAGTGAAGCAATTAATGATCCGGGTAAACAAACGAAGCAAGGTAACCCGAAAATGCCGTCATATCAAACTGTTTTTGAATGGGTAGTTGGGTTTACGAAAAATCTTTCAAGTGAAACTGTGGTAAAAGCGTTTACTTGCTGCGGTCTAATTGATAAAAGCAAATTTAATGTCGAAAAATTACACACTCCTTTAAAAGAACTATTCAATGAAAACGTTAACATTTGTGAATGGATATTAAAATTTGGAAAAACTGTTTTGACGAATACTGAATGTTTTTTTGAAAACATTGAAGACTGCAACTTTTTTTGGCCGGAAAATATATCGACCAGTTTTTTCGAGTGCATAAAAAAGTTAAAATCGGTTTCTACATCATTTGAAGACTGGATCAAAAATTACGTTGCTGAAATACTAGAATTTTTAAAATTGAATGTAACTGATTTGGTTGATGACGGAGATGAACGTATTTTAAAAGCCTGGCAAAATACTGAAACAAATATTGAAATCTATGCTGTGTCGATTGTAGAAAGTTGGAACATAACAGTGATAAGTCTTGACAGAGATTGTTGTAAGCTTGACGAATTGTTGTTTAGCGTTGATAATCCATTAAAAGAAGTTCAGATCATAAAAGTTGAAAACTACTATGGTCTTAAGATGTAATCGTATTGCGATACAAGAATTTTTTTGCAATATATTGAATTAATATGTGATACTGAAATAAAAATCCGAAAACGAAATAAAGTATAAATAAATTATTATTTAATAAGACAAGTTTTATTTTTTTAAATGAATATTTCAAATACAACGCATATGCGTTTTGTTCGAATAGGCGCTTTAAACGATTTTTTTTAGAGACTTTGAAAAAATGAAAATTATTGCTACATTCGAACAAAACGCCTAGGCGCTATTTACGGGGGAAGACTGTAGCAGCGTGGGTTATACAATAACAATGGGTTATTTTACATTTTCTTTATTTGAAATCAGCATAGTTATCGTGCTATTATATATCAATAGAGGATAAAAGAATTTTGGTACATCTGTTATTGATATTCCCTCTAAATCTTAGCGTCATAGCTTGATATTTGCAAAACTTACGTAGTCAAGAGTACATCTATCTCTGTGTGTGTTGGCGATTATTTACAATTTTAGAAATGGATTTAAATTTGCAACAACGAACTTGTATTAAATTTTGCGTAAAAAACGGATTTAGTGTTGCGCGAACGTTGGAAATGTTGGAAAAGTGTTTCGGCAACGATTCTCTAAAGAAAACGGTCGTTTACCAGTGGCACGAGTGGTTTAAAAGTGGTCGTGAGTCAATCGAAGATGATGAACGCAGTGGCAGACCATCGACATCGAAAACCGACGAAGACATTGATAAAGTAACAGAAATGTTGGTCAATAACCGCAAATTAACCATCAGAGAGATAGCGGAGGACTTGAACATTGCCTATGGATCCGTCTAAGACATTTTGGTTAATGATTTGGGTTTCCGTCGTGTAGCAGCAAAGTTGGTGCCAAAAGACCTCAATTTCATGCAAAAAGAGACCGTGTTGACGTCGCAAAAGACATGATTTGCGAGGCTGAATCCGATCCCACATTCATCTAAAGGATTATTACTGGAGACGAGACGTGGGTTTATGAGTACGACACGCAATCCAGACATCAGGCAAGTGAATGGCGTTCACCAAATGAGCCGAGACCAAAAAAAACACGTCGTTTTCAGTCAAAAAAGAAGGCAATGCTCACGGTTTTCATGGATTACAACGGTGTAGTGCATCATGAATTTTTGCCAGAAGGCCAGACCGTAAACAAAGAGTATTATTTGGGCGTTATGAGACGTTTGCGTCAGAAAACTCGTGGATTTTGCACCACGATAACGCACCGTCGCACAGTGCCATCATTATTCGTAATTTTTTGACGAAAAATGCAACAAATACCATCCAACACCCACCGAATTCACCTGATTTGGCTCCCTGTGACTTCTGTCTATTCAATCGAGTTAAAAAATCATTACGGGGAACGCGTTTCAGCAGCCGAGAGGAAATAATGGAAAAATCGCAGGAAGCACTGATGGACATACCGAAAACCGAATATAAAAAATGTTTCGAGGATTGGATCAAGCGCTGGCATAAGTGTGTTGTAGTCGATGGGGATTACTTTGAAGGGGACAATATAGATTTAGATTAATAAACTTGTATTTTTAATTTTCTGAATAAATTCCGCGAACTTTTTGATCAAGGTGG
Source organism: Tipula vernalis (assembly GCA_958295665.1). NCBI lineage: Eukaryota > Metazoa > Arthropoda > Insecta > Diptera > Tipulidae > Tipula > Tipula vernalis. The sequence goes on along the minus strand of OY282558.1, from coordinate 241,245,254 downwards.
TATAATAGACCGATTACTATGCTGATTTCAAATAATGAAAATGTAAAATAACCCATTTTTATTGTATAACCCACGCTGATAGGAACAACGTGAGTTAATATTTGGTAAAACAAAATGTTGAGTAGTCATTGGAAAATTATTCGTAGTCAAATTGAATGAAAAACTATATTCCAAAAATTAATTAAATTAAAGTACACCATGACAATTTAAAGAACGATCACTATGATAAAATGTATTTCAAAATTCAATGCTCCAGTGTGAAAACACAAAATGGAACTATTTCTTATTAATTTACGAAATTTATTTCAACAAAAGTGGATAAAACGTTGTATGGCACTCGTGAGCAAAGAGATATTATCCACTCGGCATAATGTCCCACTCGGCTATCGCCTCGTGGGACAAACTTATCCCTCATGGATAATATCTCATTTTGCTCACTAGTACCATAAATAACTATTAACACCACTAATTTTTCTTAATTTTTTTTGACATTCCAACCAGCAAAAAATTATAAATTTAAAAATTTTACTGTACTAGACTAATTACGTCTATGTCAAAAATACAGTATAAAATTATAAATACGAAATAAATGACGTAGGATCTTACTTATGTCGAATTCTTTTCGTGTTTTTCAAATCAATGTAAATTTTGTGTTGTGAAAGTACATGAAACCAAAATTGATGCAGTTTTGTGTTTGTATTGGTAATATAATAGATTTGACATTTAAAAAATTTCGAATCGATTTTTGTACTGTTTAGTCGAGTGCTTTATTCAATAATTAAAATTAAACACAATAATTAAAATGATAAAAAATCGAGATAAAAAAACTCTATATATTGACAACTTTGACAACTGAAAATTGACGTTTCTATTTTTGTTGGTGTTAGTAGCCAAGGTGAAATTTATGAAAAAATGTACATTTCGTAAAATTGATGTACATCGAAAAACATTGATGTTTTTTGACGAAACGAATATGATTTTCGATGTACATCAATTTTTTTTTTTTGATGTTTTTGAGTGAAAAGAATTCAACATTACTATTTATCAAAGACTTTAAAATACCATAGTCAAATATCTATAAACAAGATTTTATTAATTGATTTTCAAATTATTTATTTATCACTTCTATCACAAAAGTCTAAATATGAAATCTTCAACAAGATTGCCGTGTATTAGTAATGCTGTACTGTATTTTAAAGCGTACAGTGTAGGTTTAGATGCGAGTTAATCGATTAACTTAACAGAACTGTACTTTGCTCAAGCTCACCGCCACATGGCTAATCTGAAATTTAGTTGTTTGTACTTTTCTTTGTCAACAAATAAATTATGAATTTCAATTTTTAATTAAATAATTAATGTCGGTTTGTCCTCCACAAAATAGAATAACCAAAAATGTAACGCAATTGAAATACTGAGCGAACAGCATAGGTTTCTCGGGCTATCTGCATAGGTTTCTCGGGCCATATACATAAAGATTTTCACATCATACTATCTCGAGTTGAGCGTGAACACGCCCATTGTTTTTTAATTTAATTTCCCTTATTCTTTTTTGATTATTTCTGAATTGATTTATGACAGCTAAACTCGGAGCTGAAAATTATACTCTGCAATGTTCGAAAAGACATGGCAAAACTGTCATTTTTATTATTTGCCGTTAGCCAACAATAATCACTACCGAAATTATTCATTTAAATACCAAATATAATAGACATTAAAATGCAAATTTACTACTTCGGAAATCAATCAATTACTTTTTAAACGTTTGACAAGGGCACTTGATCCGAAGTAGAAAATTCTTATTTTAATGACTATTCTGTTTGGTATTTAAATTAGTTTATAGTGTTTCGGTAATGATTATTGTCAGTAATTAATTAAATATATTTTTTTTTTTTTTTTTTTTTTATAATAAAACAACTTAAGTTATTTTTAAAATAATTTTAATTGAAAAAATTTTTCCTTATAATAACAATATTTAAAAAAATTTAAAACAAAAATTTTTTTTTTTTTTTAGAAGATCGATTTCGGATTGACTCCTTTTCGGTTCTTTTTAACAACTATTATTTATTCTTAAAATTACACTATTTATATATGTTTTAGATGCGGTGTTATTTAGCTCCTCCTACTTATGAACTATATACATTTAATTTAATTGTTTATTATTTATTCCCTTCTACTTTGTTAGTATTATATATGATGAGGTCATAGATTTTATTGGTTTTTGTATTGATTTTATCATTCGTTGTTCTTAAACGCAAACAACATATACCGTAATAATATAATTTATTGGTACAGGTACGTCGACGATATCATCTTATTATTTAACGGTTCATCAAGACAACTAGACAAACTACATCAGTACATAAACAATAAACAACCAACAATAAAGTTCACTTTAGAAATTGAAACGGACAAAGAAATTAAATTTTTAGATCTTACAATAAAAAACAATAACTCCAAACATTCCTTAAGAGTTTATAGGAAACCGACTCAAACGGACCATACAATCCATTACGATTCACACCATCCCTACCAACATAAAATATCAGCTTACAACCACATGATACACAGACTTAATAATATACCAATGTGCAAAAACGACTACGATAACGAACTAAACATTATTAAACACATAGCAAATAGAAACGGATACAAATCAACTTTAATAGACAAAATTAACAATAGAATTAAAATGAAACTAAACCAACTAACAATGACTACACTAACCCCACTAGACAGGAACGAAAATAAAAAATACGTCAGTGTAGAATATAACAAAATCACAAGCAACATAATACACAAAACATTCAATAGGCTAGGATACAAGACTGCTTACAAAACCAACAACAAAATAGAACAAAAACTAAAATACTATAAACAAGGACAACCAACAGATACTGGGATATACAAAATTAAATGCAATAATTGTCCCAAATTCTACGTTGGTCAAACTGGCCGATCATTCGAAAAGAGATTCAAAGAACACATTAGCGATATTAGAAAAACAGAACCCAAATCCAATTACGCACAACACATAAAATCAGAGAAACATACGTATACAGATTTCAATTCAAACCTGAAAATATTACATAGAATTAAAAAAGAACAAACACTAAATAGGCTAGAGGAATTGGAAATATATAAAAACAAAGACAACAACAACTTGTTGAATGATAAAATCAATACAAAAACCAATAAAATCTATGACCTCATCATATATAATACTAACAAAGTAGAAGGGAATAAATAATAAACAATTAAATTAAATGTATATAGTTCATAAGTAGGAGGAGCTAAATAACACCGCATCTAAAACATATATAAATAGTGTAATTTTAAGAATAAATAATAGTTGTTAAAAAAGAACCGAAGAAGGAGTCAATCCGAAATCTATCTTCTAAAAAAAAAAAAAAATTTATTTTTTTTTTTAATTTTTTTAAATATTGTTACTATAAGGAAAATTTTTTTCAATTAAAATTATTTTAAAAATAACTTAAGTTGTTTTATTATAAATTTATAAGTGACAAAATATACACAAACAAAATGGATATACACCATTATAACTCATACATTTTTTAATTATTATTTGTAATATATCAAATGTTATCGATGATAGCTAATAAGCCGAAATATAGATAAATAGGTGTTTTAATTTAATAAAACGGTAAATTGTTTGTCTATAAAAGGCTAAATTGTTTGTTCCTATTTCAAAAATTAAAAAGGCAAATCTGAACAAGAATAGTATAGCGAATTATATTACGGCTATATCAATGAGGCATTGATTCGACTATCCGCATAATAATTCTAATGTCATTGTATTTCGAATAAAATTAGTGTGTTGAGTTTTTCATCAGATAATTTGTTTTACCTACAATTTGTATAATTTTGTATGAGAATGAGATTCAATTTTTTTTGACTCGCCCGAGAAAATTTGCTATATCGTCGCTAAAGAAGTTTTACTTTAAAACTTCCTTTAGCGATAATTCGCAATCCAATTTATATGATAACTAATCAAGTTAGTTTCATGGTTGCAGCTCATTTAAATTTCGATACATCACTGTATGAGATTTCAATTTATTAAAGAAGGACAATTTTACATTCAAATGGAACATGAATATGTTTTCTATTGAATATTGTACCTGAAAATCTCAACATATCGTTCAGTTTCGCATTTCTCTAATTTAAACTAAACAACTCAAACTTGTTGGACACAATTTTAAACGTATTTTGCAAAAGGTTTATTAAACAATAACTTTTTAATTTATAATTTGAAATCGACAAGTAATTTTACGTTGCCATTGTAACATAAAATTGCGCTATATCTTGTGCTCTGTTCAGTAGATTTTATTTATAGCGACTTTGGGTATAACGGACTAAATCCACACAAAAATTGTTTATTACGACGGATTTTCATCGGCCCCTTTGTTACGACTGGCATACGTCTCCACTTGAAGCAGAAGAACATAATTCTTGCGAGGATTCCAAACGCTCAACTGTTCTGAAATTTTTCTTTAATTATAAAATACCATGACCACCATAGTGTTGTATATATGCTCTAATTTATGCTTTTCCAAATTCAAATTTAATATTCTCACCGATTGCTATGTAAACATATTTTTTTTTTTTTTTTTTTGCATTTACTTGTTTCTATATTGTCGTGTACAAGCATATATATCTCTTGCGAGTTGGTGTGTGTACATGTATTATGTAGTGTGAGATGGAGTGTTTGCGTTGTTGAGATGTTCGATCTGGAATATTCCATTTTTCTTTTGGTATCATTGGATTAAATTAACGCGTGATATTTGCTCTGTGTGGGGAATGAGCCGATCGGTGTATTTGACATGAATACGATGCGGCCGAACAGATAAGTATGTACATATGTTCGTCGGCGTTGTTCGTCTTATTCGTTGTATTTGTGTACATAAAAAAAAAAAAAAAACACAAATTTCAATAAAGATTTTACAATAATAAAAAAATAAAAAAATAAAAATGATGAAATAGGTGCACAGGTACAACGAATGGGACGAACAGCGATGCGAAAAAAAATAAGAGGAGGAAAAATTGCTGACTTTTTTCTTGTTGATGTAGAATATTTTTTTTGATTTTTTAGTTAAGTTTTAGATTTTGGGCAGAAAAGGCTAGTTGTGATTTTGATAAAGTTAAGTCAAGTTTTGATTAAATAAAAAAGAAAAAAAATCAAGTTTGTATTTTTGTACCAATCTGTCTAGTTTTGATTACAAAGAAATCAAGTGTGTAATTTTTCTAGAGAGAGGTTGGTTTATAATTTTGCCTCGTGGTCTAAAATAGTGACCGTGTGAAGATAAACTTTTTATTAATTGAGCCATTGTAGGCCATTTTGATTTTTTTTCATTAGTTTTGATTGTTTATATTAAATTATAGACAGAGTTAAGTACCCATGATTATCTTGTTTTGTGGAATAAAAAAAAAAGTTAATTAGTCTGTGTGGCCCGTTTTATACAAATAAAAAAAAAATCTATTTAAGGCCAATTATTGTAAAATGAAAAAACAAATAAAAAAATAACTTTTGTTGATATATAATTGGTGGTAAAAAAAAAAAAATTATTAACTAAAGAAATTGTTAGTAATAAGTTTGAATATTTCGATCAATCATAATAATAAATAAAAAATTGGATACAAGAAATAAAATGTTGTTGTAAAAATTATATTGAATCACTTAGAAATTTTTTTTTGGTACTGGTGAGAGGTGAAGTATAACAGAAAAAAAAATATATCTATGTATATAAACAATTAATAAAATAATGATATATTTACGGGATATCTGAAGTGTATCTATTAGCAATTATTTGCGTGGATATTCCACGGTTATTTGGGAGAAGTATTCCCGCCCGTGGGAGCAGGCGGTCAGTTTTTGTGAGGGGGATCCTGCGTCGGCGCTGTTTGCGGTGTGGTCGGACGGGCCATATAAAAAAGGTACTCTATTAAAGGAAAAAGAAACTGTAAATTTTAAATTGTAACAGTTGTTTCTCCTCTGATTATTTTGCTATATATTATATATTTGTTTGGCGGTTATATTCGTGATTCGTGGTGGGGCACCGATTTGGTGGAAACCCCACACAGAGCAAACCTCTACCCAATTTCTTTTCTTTTCTGATTCAAATTTGAGTGGTTACGTTTGGAGTTTCCGTTTTTTTTATTTTTCGCTTCGCTCGGTTGTCCGTTTTTTTTGGGTGTGGTTCGACCCCATAGCGGTTCATTTTCTTTTCAGGTACTTTTGTGTTATTTTCTTGATTTTTAAACAGTGAATAGTGAGAGTAAAATTTAACATAACGTAGAATCAGTTTTAACGTAATTTAACTTACCTAATTTTCAATTTTTTTTACTTTTACCGTAACAGAACTTTTCTTTGAATTTTTACTGTAGTGTGCTACGTTGCACCATGTGCGTGTAAATAAATAATTGATCGGATGATGTGAGGTGTGGTCATGTGAAGGGTCGGCCTTTTACCACCCTTTTCCGTGCGTGCCGTTCGTTCCTCCAGGACAGGCTGTGCTGGAGGGCGGCACGCCATATGAGTTGATCGCCTCGGGGTGACGGTCTCCGTTCCGGGGGATTGTCGCTGGGGTTGTCATGCGGGCGTCCTTCCCTCATAGTGACATCGGTGGCCGTCGCGACTGGGAAACAGCATCCCAGTAGGCGGGCCGATGAGGGGAGGCCCATGTGGCAGTCACGGCGGTAGTCGCCTGGGATTGAGACGGTCACTCCGGATCGATCACTCCCAGCTTATCATTTTCTTTTTGCCGCTGAGGCCGTGGCAATATAATTTTAATTTCCATTTGCCCCTCTAATTTTGTTCTTCATGCGGTTATTCAAGCATGAGAAATATGTCTGAAAACCCCCACGCCGCACTGTGAGCTCTAGCCAGCTACTATACCGCATCAGACCGCTATTCTCATGTCTGTTAACGTAATCCCTCGGGGGATTCCGTTACACCTTGGTGGTCGTTATAGGCGAAATCTACTGCATTAGCACTTTGCAGTAAGCCAGAGTATATTTTTTATTTACCTAATGAACAAGGTAATTTTCCGTGATAGATATTTTTTTTTTAACTTTAACTTTATTAATTGGATTTCCTAAAGAAACCGTACTCGAGAAAAAAAGTTTTTTTTTCTTTCGAGTTGTGCACTCGTTATTTCCCAAACCCTACTTTAAAAGCTATTAGTAAAGTATTAGAAGGTATTGCTAAACTGAAAATTTAAATGTGTCGTAAAGTTAAAACTAAGCGTTTTCTAAAAAAATGTTATCACGCTATATCGTTTTTATATAAATATATTTTAATATTGTATAAATAGTCGGCATTTTACAGTTCCCCCAATTAGGGGAATACCTTAATTATCTTTAACAAAATGAGAAATTGGTTTGATAATTTAAAGAAAAAACAAATGATGAGTTTCGGGAGGAATAAATAATTTCAAATTTTCAGGCTTTTTCTCACAGAAACATAAATTATTCAATAGACTGGTTTATTAGCTTTCGTATTTGTTAATTGCCAACATATTATCAATAAATTATTATCAACAATAAAATGAAATTTCCAGCTATACATTTACAATAAACAAACGTGTTTACCCTCCGGTACACATGTATACAGCATAATTTGCCTGAGCTGGAACGTTTTGTTTTGCAACTTGTAAATAATATTTTCTAAATGTATAAAATTAAATTTTCTTCGTTCGCAAAAATAATCTAATTACACGTGACTATCTCTAGTTTATAATAATGGAGTTGTTTTTGCATTAAATTATTCCTAGAGATAAGAAGCCTCGGCATTATTATTACATGTGTAATTTACTATAAATATCCAAGAAAGCACGATGCACGTTACTACATGCTATTTACGTCTGGATTCATAATAATAAAAATAAATTAACGATACCGGTTTAATTAATCCAGTTTAAAATATCATGAAAAAACATAACTTTTGGACTCATGAATGCCGAGTCGACAACACTGACGCAATATATAATTGTTTACTGATTTCGTAGTTTTGGTTTATTGATAAGACTATGTACTATTTATCGCAATCGAATTGAATAATAAATGGGCAAAATGGTTTATTTACTTTATTATATCTAAAAGTATCTGATGCAATTTTTAGGTTCAACTTAAAAGAATTTAAACAGTAATCCATGATAGTTGATAAGAGAATAATATAACTTTTCAATTGTTCCATGATCTTTTCAATGTCTTGCAGAGGCCAAAAATAGAAATATAGAAGTTCAATGCGCTGCAGCCAAGTATCGTCTTTTTGAAAAAAGAGTGCGCTATTCCTCTTCCGGTACAATACTGACGCGGAAGGAAGATTAAGGCCAAATTTATATTATTAGAAATTTGACCTTAAAACATTAGAATATAATTAAAATATTATCTCGGTTGGTGGCGATAAGCCAACAAAAAAAATCCAAAAAAGAAGAATCCCGAAAAATCAAGTTTTTTTTTTAAATATTAGTTTAATTCGTTTTATACCTTAGAGGATGGGGCTATTACCCCCAAACTAAAATAAGGAACTCTCCAAACCGCTTAATATTGGTGTGCTAGCAGACTTTTGTTTTCATTTTCATTTTTAACGGGATACTTTACTTTGTATTTTTTTGGAATTTTTATTTTTACCATATGACCGGTTCCCTGAACTGTACTGTAATAAATTTATTTTTGTTGTCTGTGAATTAAAATCAAAACCATAAACTGTTGTAACAATAGTTGCAGTTCTGGTGATACTATCGCATATGTCAAAGAGAATAATATTCAGGTTTCTTTTAAGGACGTAGCTGACATTATTAGAGTAAGTTGTTTACCCAAGTCTGAAAAATTTTCTTTTCTTTAAATTTATAGGCACCATTCTAACAGTATAAATGAATTTATTAAATATTTCGAAGTTCAAAAAATTGGTGATATTAATGTTGACATTTGGAAGCTAGATACTAATGCCAATAACTATTTCTTGATTATTTATTAGTTATCATTCCCATAAGGGTAACAAATACATGAACTATAAGACAGAATTCAATATTAAATTTAGTGATCTAGAAACTCAACGATGTTTAAGTTAATAAAGTTACTTAATGGTAAAAAACGAACAAATCAAACGTATTATAATTAAATAATTTCACTAATTAAAAGTATTATAATGGCTGACGCATTTATTTAATATGTATAAGACAGAATTCGGAACTTAAGGGTCTTATCTCAAACATCCATCCTCATTATTCCACCAAAAATTTGCTTTTGGATAACTCAAATTCTTCTTACAGTTATGCAAATTTCTAGATGATGACATCAACATTAGTTTATTTATTGAACAAAAGTTTGCTAAGCGAGAACATAATTCTAAATATTTTAAAAACGGATGTTGTCATACCGTTAAACAGAGTAGATGCTTTACATTCTGTCAAAAAAGTACCGGGTATTGTTAATTTAAAATGCCCACGCTGAAGCGATTTAAAATTTGTTTCTTCCTAGATTGGTAGGACTGCCTTTCATTATGATGCCAACTTTGAGCGCGATCTGTTAACCAGTTTGTTTACAGTCGTTGGTAGAGTCAGTCGACCTATTTAGTGCAAGGTGATTTTTATGATGACCGAAATTATTGAACAAAGAGTTTGCCCTAAATTTTGTGTTGTAAACGAAATTTCTTGGGCTGATGCTAAAAAAGTGACCGGAATTATGGGAAAAAAAACTCGTGGATTTTACACGACGATAACGCGCCATCACACCGAGCTACGATTGTAAACGAATATAAGACCAACAACTCAATAAATGCCACCGATCAACCACAACATTCGCCTGATTTAGCACCAGGAGTGGGATTTTGCACACAGCGAGTCGCTTTTTTTGAGCGACTTTTAGCTAAAAGCGAGAAAAAGCGATTTTGCACAAGGCGAATAGACACTCGCTTTCGCTTTACTTTTCGACCATGTGTAATACTTGGCGAGAAGTAGGAAAACGAAATTTAAGTTGATGTTTTAGCACAGAAGAAGGATTGTTGTATTCTGTGGTTCTAGCATAATTTTATACATTAATTAAAAAAAAAATTGAAATTTGCTATCACATATATTATGAATATTATGTATTAGTAAAATTATTGTTTTAATTAAAAAATGTTGTCACTTGAGCTATAGTACAAATCATAAAAGGAAATTCTAATGAATGAATTCAATCAATTTATGTGCATATTAGGAAAATTTCCCTATCGAATATTAAGTACTTTTCATACCAAGCGCAGGCGCCTCGAAATATTTAGTAACCACAAATGCGAAGCTGAGACCCTTTCATACCGGTGGCGTTGGCTTTGAACATTCGGTTGCTATCAAATATTTTATTTAGGTCTATGCTAGTAGTATAGAGATATGATAAATTTGTAACGTACATATTGTTTTATCTTCAATAAAAATGCTCAACGTGTTTCTGTCTTTATTCATTGGACGTTCAGCTCCGACTGACTTTCCTTTTATTTACCCTATACACCGACTAGTAATATGTCTACATGTATCAATCTATATAAGGTTACATGTATACATAACACTCCTCCCCCTATTACAAAATTCGATATAGAAATTTCGGTATAACAAACCACCAACGGACCGTCAGAATAGTTTGCTATAAGCATATGTTTGTTATAAACGTAACTTCGGCTATAACAAACCAAATTTGTTATAAGCGGAGTTCTTAGGGAAATTAATTTAATTTGATAAATTCCGTATAAAAACTATTTTGGCAATTTTTTTATGTAACTAAATTACATACATATATCAAATTCATTTTATTATGCTTAAAATTATAAAAAAATAAAAATTATGTAAGACATTTACATATAAAAACAACGTAATTCATTTTGAATGAAGGTGTTACTTACACCTACGTTTACATATAACTAGATAACTATAAATTCTATATGATGTAAATAAATGCAAAACTGATAAAAACATTAAAAGTAAGATCTGTACGACAATTCATAAAAATTTGATATGAAAATGAATTCAACATTCTAATTTTTTTTAAAATATGAAGTACGCTTTGTCTGTTTTAAATTGCCATAGAGTAGGGCATCAATAGAATTCTCGATAGAATGTAGTCTATGTATTTCATCATCCATGTTATCGTGTGCACTTAAAAACATTCGTATAGTTTTTAACGCATTTTGAACTTCTGTCTGTGAAACTACCACCTCGGAATTATCCGAAATTTCAACTTCAGAGTCGGAATCCGTGAGAACTGTTGTGTTAGGGTGTACCATATCTACAATATCATCATCAGTTAACTCATCACATATTCTGGTTTGGCTATCCACATTTAAAAAATCATCAATATCGACGTTGTTTGTGAGATTAACAATTGTTGGATTTGACCAAAGTGCGTGAATTGCGTTTCCATCGCCATCAACATTTAACACAGAAGAAAATTGGTCTGATTCTGCGGCCAAGTAAAACCCAGCTTTATTAAAACAATTTTTAATTGTCTCAGGTTTTACTCGATCCCACGCCTTTTTCACAAAATGAATCGCATCCAGTAAATTTATATTAATATTCCCGGCCGTTAACTGTGAATTTTGATCTAGTCGGTTGATAATTTTTTTGACCACCAGTTCACGATAAAATAATTTAAAATTTTTAATAATTCCTTGATCGAGAGGTTGAGATAAAGCGGTTGTATTTGGTGGTAAATACACGATCTCAATGTTTTGTAGATTTTCGATCGCTAAATGTGGTGGTGCATTATCAATAATGAAAACTACATGCCTATTTTCTTTTTTGAATTTTGCTTCCATAGACTTGACGTATTTTTCCCATTCTGATGCAATCATCCACGCCTTCTTATTTGATGAATATATTAATGGGAGCGTTTTAACGTTTTTAAAAACTCGAGGTTTTGCGGATTTCCCAATTACAAGGACAAATAATTTTTCAGAACCATCGGAATTAGCTCCTAATAGACAGTCACTCTTTCTTTGCTTAATTTACCACCAACACACGGTTCATTTTTAAATGACAAAGTTTTATTTGGCATTAATTTAAAAAATAGCGATGTCTCGTCCAAATTAAACACATCTCGATGTTCATACTTCTCTAATGTTCGCGGCAATTTATTTTTAACCCAGTCAGTGTAAATTTCTGGAGAAACAGATGCACTTTCACCTACTATATCACGAAAAGTTATGGAGTTTCTTTTTTTACAGCGATCCAACCATCCATCACTGGCGCGGAAATCAGAAATTTTAAGTTTTTCTGCAAACTGTTGAGCTTTCTCTTTAAATAGAGTACCGCTAACGCTCACTCCAGCGTGCCTCATCGACTTCAGCCAAATTATAATGGCTTTTTCAATTTCTGGATAATCTCCACCACGCATTTTCTTCCGTTTAACACATTCATACTCTGCTTGTTGGTATTTTTCTCGATTGCGAACAATTCCTGCAATTGTTGATTTGGAAATTTTGAACCGTGTGCCAATTTGATCGTAGGTCATATTTTTCTCGCTAACCATTTTTAATATGGCTAGTTTATCCTCGAGGGAAATAGCTGTTCTTTGTAATTTACTCGACATCTAAATAGAACAGCGGATAAATAAATCATCAAATGTAAATTTTATTGACTTACCTTTACACAATTTGAACTAAAACTAAAATTTATTTACAAGAAATGCATACACACAAAAATAACTGAACAGCGGTAAAATACATAACTAAACAACAAAAATATATCGACGGCTACAATGTAAAATTCACCTAGATCGTTTTTTCACGCATTCGATCCGATTTTTCATTTCGATTTTTGTCTATGGTTTATTGGTTTCAATAATCACCTCAAACCTAAGAATCGTCTAAAAAAATCAATTTTGTAATGCATAATCGTGTAACTTCATGAAATTGTATTTTTTTTAAAAAGTTTCTTCCGACTCCTGTAAAATTTTATAAGACATAGTTACACGGAATAGCATTGTAGCCATCGATATGCTGTATATCATATCATTGCAAGTGAATTTAGTGTAGAAGCGTTGAATCAAAAACATCTATAATTCCAAGACGAACTATACGAAATTTAAAGGTACAAAGTGACGACTGCCCATAGTGTTAGTTGTGTACATATAAGCCTTCAATAAAAAAACTAACCAACACTAATCTAATTTGTTTTGGTTTTGTGCTATGAAATATGAAAAAAAAAAAACAAAAAATACATAAGAAACAACAACAATATACATCACGGCAACGCCGTTTAATAATATCGTGTAAAAACAAATCCTATTTACGTGTATGTTTTGTGTTGGAAAATAATACCAATTACGATAACAACAATGGTCGTACATATTTTTTGACATAAGGAAAAAGATGTATAACCTAACCTAACCTATTTTTATTACACTCTTGACCAAAAATTGGCACATTTCATTGTGTTCAAAAATACGAATAAGCGTACATATTTTAATGCTTTACTACATGTTAAATATTAAAATATTAAGACACAATTCGATTTTTAATATTAAGACACCTTTTAAATTTAAATTATCTTAATAATTTTTTTATTAAATTCAAAAATGAATTCAAAAAGGTACAATATTTTTGTCAAGAGTGTACAAATAAAAAGTAAATATGTGTTTGTATGAAAATAAATGTAAAGTAATATACGACGTTGCCGTCATCATTTAGTCACCAATACTACCTTCAGTAGTAATTACCAGACAATGACAAAAAATAGTTTGTCTTGGAATTATAGATGTTTTTGGTTGAATACATACTGTAGTAAAATAAAAAGAGAATGGAGAGAATAGATTAGGGTTTACTTTTACAATACATACATAGAATCAATTATTTCCTTGGATGAACATCGATTCATACCGTTTGTTATATCCGAATATTTTTGCACTGAAATAGTATGAAGAATTAAGGAAACGGTTTGCTATAGTGTTATAACCGAGGTTCGTTATATCCGAAGCATTTGCCATATATTTCTCTATTCAAAATCAACGGACTAGTGAAAAAGGTTGTAATAAGCGGAGGTTTTTTATAAACAGGGTTTGTTATACCGAGATTTCACTGTACTTTTAAATTTTTAATACTATTACAAAAAATTCCGTATAATAAAGTAATCCCTTAAACATAACATTAGTTTCACTAATAACAAAAAATTGTACATACTAATATTCCCTTATTATAAAATCAGATTTTTTTTCCATTTCCGCCTTTTTTTTTTTTTTTTTTTTTTTTATAAATTATTGCTTTCACAAGCCCAATTTTATGGGTTTTCTTAACAATGCTGGATTTCTTAATCTATAATTCATTTTAGTTAATCCTGCCGAATTTGGCTTATTTGTAATCTCATTACTATTATTATTTTCCTCAATCGGCTCTTCATTCATACTTTTATTTGGAAAATATTTAAATAAATTTTCTCTTTTCCAAAATTTTTTTAATTGATTTCTATGAGCTGTTCTTATTGCTCCTCTTAAATTAATAACATAAATCCACTTACTTATTCTATTTACAACAGTAGCTACATTCCATTTAGGACCATTGTAATGAATATTTTTATTAAAATATAATACTGATTGACCTCTATCTAAATTTAAATTTGTTTGTTTACAATTAGTGTCATATATTTTTGATTTACATTTACTTTCCCACTTATAATATTTATTTTCATCTAAATTAAATGAAACTGATTTTTTAACTTGCAATTTATTTCTCTTATTCATTATGCTAATTAAAGTTTTCGGGTTATAATTAAAAATGATCTCCGATGGAGCCATCGATGTAACCGTAGATGGGGTAACACGATACTTAAACAAAAATTCCGAAACTTGGTCAACTAAACTTTTTCTATCATTTAGTCGTAAACTCTTTTTTAAAACTTCCTTAAGAGTCCTTAGTGCACGTTCGGCAGCACCATTACTATGCGGATGGTACGGAGGGGAATGGCTCAACTTTATACCATTCGACTTACAAAACTCGCTAAATTCTCTTCCTCCGAACGGCGGTCCGTTATCCATCACGATTTCAGAGGGAAACCCAAAAATAGAAAACTGAACTTTTAGTTTCGACACTACAGCAGGAGCTTTACTAATCATTGACAATAAATAAACTTCCAGCCATTTGCTAAAATCATCCACGGATAACAAAAACGTTTGATTACCAAAATAAAATAAATCAAGGTGTATCCTTTCAAATGGATAACTGGTTTTAGGCCACTGAACATTTCTACAATCAGGTTTAGCTACTTGCTCCAAACTGCAGGCTTTACAAGATTTTACAAAATTTTCAATATCCCGGTCAATACCTAACCACCAAACAACCGATCTACAAATTTTTTTCATTCTAACCACGCACACCACGCTCATGAATTACTTTAAGAACCTCTAATTGAATTTTCGCTGAAACTAAAATACGGTTGTTATAAAATATGCATTGATCTTCAATATCCAATGAATCCTTTAAACTATAATATGTTTTCCACTCGTTAGGTATATTAACTGGCCAACCCAACCGCAAAAAACTATATAACTTACTCAAACTTTCATCCACTATTGTTTCCTTTTTAATTATCTCTTGACTTATCGGTAATTTTTCCGAACAATTAAACGACAACAACAAAGATTCTTCTAATTCCGTACATGTCTGCAAAGGTAAACGAGATAAACAGTCAGCATTCTTCATCAATGAACCTTTTCTATATTTAATAGTATAATCGAACTGTGATAAATAAATTGCCCACCGTTGAATTCTTTGTGCTGCTACCGCTGGCAACGCCTTTTTTTCATTAAAAATAATCTCCAACGGTTTATGATCACTAACAATTATAAAATGTTTTCCCATAACATATTTTTCGAACCTTTTAGCAGCGAAAACAACCGCTAAAGCTTCTCGATGGATTTGACTATAATTTTTTTCAGCAGGAGTGAGTGTGGAAGACACAAACATAATTGGCCTTTCCTCCCCATCAATTAAATGGGCCAAAAACACCACCAACACCATAAGGACTCGCATCACACGCAATAATTAGTGGTTTATTGGGGTTGAAAATAGTTAAAACATTATGCTTCAACAATAGCTTTCTCGAATCGTCAAAACTCTCCTGACATTCTTTACTCCATATAAAAGGTTTATTTTTTAATTGGTATAGGGGATATAACCTTGATGACAAATTGGGTAAACATTTACAATAATAATTTAACAACCCTAAATAAGATTCCAATTCCATTATATTCTTTGGGGTCGGTGAATTCATAATCGCTTCAACGATCTTTGGGTTAGGCTTCAACCCATCCTTACAAATAATATGACCTAGATATGTCACTGAATCTTTGAAAAATACACATTTATTCAAATTAATTTTCACATTAGACTTTTCTAAAACGTACAAAACCGAATTTACCTTTAACCTTGTGTCCTCTAAACTAACACCACCTATTAGAATATCATCCAAGTAACATACCACTCCTTCTAAACCCAATAACAATTTGTCCATAACGCTCTGAAATATTGATGGAGCCGAAGAAACCCCAAATGGTAACCGCTGAAATTGAAATAATCCCTTTTGCGTGTTGATCGTAACAAACTTTTTTGATCGTTCAGATAAAGCTAACTGCTGATACGCCCCTGACAAATCCAAAACACAAAAACAACTAAAATTAGCTAAGCTAGCAAAAATATCCTCTACTAACGAAAGGGGATAATGCTCCATACTCAATACTTTATTAATCGAAACTTTAAAGTCTCCACAAATTCTAATGTCGCCCGACTGTTTTGGAACTGTTACTATGGGGCCCAGTCGCTATGTCTTACCGGCACCAAAACACCTTCACCAACTAACTTGTCTAATTCCTCACTAAATTTATCTCTTAAATGAAATGGTACCGAATAAGCCTTACAGAATTTAGGTTGAACATCACCTTCAATTATAATCTCTGCTTCATGTCCCACTATTGGATTTTTATTACTAGAATCAATTATGCTCGGAGCAATTTTTCTAACCTCTTCTAAAATATGCTGTGAAACATCAACACAATTCACTCTGTTCACTTCGTCTGCCTTCACCGAACTACAACAATCATCCTTTACAAACAAAATTCTCAATTTTGGAAAAAATTTTGACAGCCAATCTCGCCCCATAATTGGTCTAAAATCTGCTTCTGTGCACAACACTGTTAACATTAAATTAAACTTTTTTTCTTTCGCAACTACAGTTACATCAATAACTCCCCGAACATCAACCCTTGCCCCCGAAATTACCTGAACGGAATTTAATTTTTTGTTATCGACAATTTGTTTTTGGCTAAAATATTTATTATTAAACTGAGAGCTTATTACCGATATACAAGCACCACTATCAACCTCCATATCCAAAAACATATTGTCGATTTTAATCTCAGTCATTAAGGGTTTTTCATAACTTACATTTACTAAATTATTTATATTAAAATTTTTTATCTTAAACGATACCTCCTTATGACTCTTACAAAAACGTGCTATGTGACCAGGTTTACCACATACAAAACATGTCCATACACGCCTACCTGCGTTATGCTGATAATTGGATTGTCGACCACCGCCATGTTGATGATTAGATTGTCGACCGCCATTATTAAATTTTGCTTTATCTTGATGTGATCCGACGCTGGAACTTCGATGATTGCTTTTTGTCATATTATGCCCTTTACTATTGTTCTCGACCAATTTGTTGATTGTATTTTCACCTCTAATCGCTTTCTGCTCCTGTCTCGACATTTCCATACCACAAGCCTTATCGCAGGCTTTTTGGAAAGTTAACTCCGATTCACTCAACAAGCTATTCAAAATACGTTCATCTCGCAGCCCAAGCACAAATTTGTCTCGTAGCGCTCGTTCCAAAAATGCGCCAAAATTACACGCTGCCGCTAACATTTTAAGTTCCACTATATATTCACTTAGGGACTCATTCGCCTTTTGGTCTCGCTTGAAAAATTTATAGCTCTCGACTATTTCAATTGTTTTGGGCGTGAAGTGTGCCTTTAATATTTTTACTACTTCCGCGTACGTTTTTTTTGACGGTAAATCCGGATAACTTAAAGTGCACAAAATTTCAAAACTTTCCGGTCCCATTAACGTAATTAACAGAGAAAGTTTCTTCTCATCTTTAACTTCATTTACCGTGAAAAATTCCTCCATGCGGTATAGGTATTGTTCAAAATTACCACCCGGCACAAAATTTTCAATTTTACCGATCAACGCCATGATCAAATCACTCCTTTTGAAATTCTTTAAACCTTAACAACAACTATATGTGTGAAGTGTGACCATCTCTTTTATTTGGTTTTTATCCTCGTCGCCATTGTTTTATCTTCAATAAAAATGTTCAACGTGTTGTCGTTTTTATTCATTGGACGTTCAGCTCCGACTGACTTTCCTTTTAATTACCCTATACACCGACTAATAATATGTCTACATGTATCAATCTATATAAGGTTACATGTATACATAACACATATGAGCTAGATTTTTTAGTAAGTATGAAATATTTTTGAAAAAAAAAGTGATTTGTAGGTTATGTTGAGAAACCACTTCGCTTTGTACTACTTTTAAATCTCGCAGTCGAGTGTGGAACGCATTGCCTTGGCTTTGTAGATAACTTCATTGTAATATTTTTTATTTTTTTTTAATTATCACTTAAAAATAAATTATTTTTCAACAAATTGAATTTATTACTATAAAATTAAACGGTATCAATCGAATAAAACTAATTTATATAATTAAAAAACGAAATAAAAAAATTTTTATTTACGAAGCTCAAAGCCGAGGCGCCTGGTATGAAAAGTACTTTACAATAAGTACAGAAAATAACACCGCCGAATATCACAGAGGGAACAAGACGAAACGATCATATAATTGATAATTTAACAAACACCATAACATTTCCAGTGCTAGCGACAAAAAATATCACACTTGAAATAGGACATCGGATAACCCTAAATTAAATGTTGAACCAACTTTTATTTTTTATTACATAAAATTAATTATTTATATATTTTAAATAACATAATTTTTTACAAATTCATTTATATCAACAACACAAATCTAAACAAACTTGTCAATAAAATGTATTTTTGACAACTAAATTAAAGCTGCTCAATTTTCTCGCCTTTTGTTTTGTCTATTTGTGCAAAATCGAAAAAAAACCGTCGGACAAAATTGAAAGGCGAGAAATTAAACGAAAACTCACTTCTCGCCTTTTGTGCAAAATCTCAGTCCAGGTGACTTTTTCCTGTTTCTCAGACTCAAATTGCTACTCTGTAGAATCCGTTTTGACTCCATTAAAGTCTTAGAACAAAATTCGGCGCGCGAACTGAAGGCCTTCAAGGAAAGTGCCTATAAAAAATGTTTCGATGATTGGAAAACGCTGGCATCAATCATCAATCACCAATCATAAAAAATAAATTTTTATGATTGAACTTAAAATTTATGTTTTATTTAACAATTCCCGGCACTTTTTTGACAGAATGTAATTGAATTTTTAGGTATCTTATTTACAGAAATTAATTCGAAAAATTAGTTTGTTACGGTTGATCACAACATTTTTTTATTAAAATTAGGTAATATTATAATAGGAAATAATGTGCAAGAAATTCAAATAAATTAAGTAGCGGTCTTCACACAAAGGTGGTAAGTACACAAGGTGGCAAATTTTCGGCAGTAAATAATGGTCGAGCGAAGAGGTACAAATAGTTATTTTATTTACGCGTTATTGTGTTGACGTTTGATTGTGTATTGTTATAGTTTCAGTGATCAAAAATTGGTTGAAGTGGAGTGAATGAATAAAGAAGAGAATAATTTAGTTTTGCTGGTGATGTTCGTTGCGGTCTGCTTCTACGTTTGTTGCTGTGGAACTGACGAACCAAGAAGAGGAAAAGAACAACAGAAGAACATTCCGAGTGCAAAATGTAAGTGGGTCAGAGACTGTGTGGTGATGTGTTCAAAAATTGTATGCGGATGTAATCTGAAGCCTCCAATTACTTGCTTAGCTTTGTTACTACACTAATAACAAAACAAGACATATTAATGTGGGAAGCGATTCCAGCTGGCGATAAATTGGCTCTGAAGTTGCGATTTCTCGCAACAGTGACCCTGTTCTTGTTTTCCTGTGGTAGTATTGGCAATTGGAAAAAAATGTTGCTGTAATTCCAAACTGCAAAGATTACAACGTTTTATTCACTATATCCCAAAAGTGTGTTCTGGTAAATTGGAAAAAATTCTTATGGCAAAAATACTAGTTCAAATGTTTAACATCAGAGAAACTAATAATTTAGAAAAAAACAGTCATATATTTGAAGAAAAGCAACAAAAAATCTGCTTTTCAAACTCTACAAAGTGATTTTTCTTTCGTACGAGCAAATGCCAGCAAATATTTGACATAAAACCCTTAAAAATTTATTTTTCAATGTGCTAGTTCCACGTAAAGAAATTCTTTAGTTATCCCATATGGGAACCACTTTGTGTAGGTCTAGCTCTGGATATTTTGAATTTATTTTTTTTTGGTAGAAAATATTCTACTTGATTGATTTCCTTCGAACTTTTCTAACAGGTATTTTCGAAGCCTCCCAGTTCTGTTTTGAGAGCGAACGGCAATATTATTTGAGAAATATTTGAGTATTTCAAGAATAACAGTTGTGAATATTGTGTTTAATGTTACATTGAAATCAAGTTATTCGCTAAATAATTAATTATTCTTAATAAAAATAAATTCTATGAACATTTTTTTGCTCCTTTAAATGTTTCATGCTTCTCAAATTTTATGACGTTTAAATATTGCCTCTGAAATATACGGAAAGACCCGCTGGCGGTCACACAAAGTATGCAATAGATTTTAGAAGTATGTTCTGTAAGATTCTTTGCATACAATTTTGCACTTTAGTTTCTTACAATTTTTCTCGTAAATAAAAACTTTCGATATCACAAATAGATGCTTTGCTCAGAAGTAGTTTTATTTTTCGAATATAATTAGATTCGGTAATACAAAATATAGTTTCCCGTTTGAAAAAACAACATGACCTTGAAACGACATTAAAAGTTCATCAATTCAAAAATGAATAAAAACACCCTAATTTCCCGCTGAAACCAAAAAACATTTTATTTGAAAGATCTTTTCGTGAAGTTGCTCGTTTTCGAAATATTAGTTTGTCTTAATTTAAACCTCATTCTGTACATTACAATAACAAGATTAACAAGGTCCACTTGTTTAAAGTACGCAGAAGTAGGAATATTTAATAACAATTCAATAAGGCGTAATACTGTGAAAATTTTGTATTAGTCGAAATAAATGCGAATTCCATGAATATCGGCATTGTGTTGAAATTACACGGTTACATAAATCGAGGTAATGTACATAAGTCTTTGAAGCATTCACTACTTTTACTTCTATTCGAGATAAAATAGATTTGCAATAGCACCCAAGGTTCATATAGATATAGGAAACTACATAATTAATTACATATCAATTTTATATTCACATATGTTATTCGAAAGGTTAGCTCCGACGACTTGTAAATCAGTAAATGTAAGTCGAAAATAAAAACAAGTTTCAATTACAACAAAACTAATTACTCGTATGTTTATATAATAGCTATATCTATTAAAAACTACTTTATCAGTAAACAAAAGTATGTCTCGGCTGGAATTCATTACTACTTTCTCATTACAATACAAACCAATGTGCGTACGTAATACACACACACATCCGCTTTGTTTTAGATTACAATGACAATTTTGGAATGGAAGGATATAATCGCATTTGAGAGTTCGATTTCGTGGATCTTTTGTTGTCTGTTTTGGGAATGTAATTGGTGAATCGTGGTTATTTTTAGGTTTTCCTTTTGATAAACATGTAGATTTTATCGTATTATACAAAGATAGAAATAGAGAGAAAGGGAGAGACACATTAACATATTTATTCAAGATTGTGATTGTTATAATCGCGAGTTGATTTTATTTTTAACCGGAAATTATGTTCAGAAGTGTTTTTTGATAATCTGGTCACTTACCACATATTTCTTTAAAAATATTATTGCGCTTTAATGTTTCGTTTTTATTATTCTTGTTTAATTTAATTTTTGTATACATCTGCCTAATGAGGTTGTTTAATAATAACAAACAATAATTCAAGTGTAAGCGATTAATCGGATTATCAGAAATTATTTGTTTTTTATTCCTTCTATGTGTACATGCGAAATTATTTTTTATTGTTTATTTATATCATACTATTGGAAGTGTCGATAATGCTATGCAAATTGCTTTTAACAAAAGAAAGCTAAGAATGTGCGGGCTTATATTCCACAAGTACACAATCAAATAAACCTTATCTTCATCTAGTTTATGTACTTGTAAAAAGTAGTCGTCGAAGGTTTTTGAAGTGAAACTTGTATAGCCGCGTATACAGCGTTTGAGAATGGGTAGTAAAACCGATGTAACGAAAATTTGTCCGTCGCCACTAAAAAAAGTAACAAAATGTTAGATACAGACGTTTAGACATTAATATATTTGGGGTACAATACGGAACCCAATTTCCTTGTTTTTGCACCATATCCATGGCCTTGAGACGGTTTTGAATCGCTTGTTGAGTCCATCCCAAAGTTTGGCATGAATCTAAGTCCAATAACGCCCCCAACTTAGCGTCTTCAAACTTTGTTGGTCTCCCATCGCGTTCTTTGTCACTAGTGTTAAAATCGTCACTTTTAAAACGCCGGAACCAGTACTCACATAATTTTATTGATGAAGCATGTTCCCCAAACGCCTCACGCAGTAATCGATGTCCATCAGCTGTACTTTTCTTTAAATTAAAGCAAAAAAGGAGCGCTTCTTGCAAATTGTGTATATTGGCACAGACATTGATACGGTTAGAGTACAAACAAATATGACACATACTGATTTTTAGAGGGAAATGATGACGATTTAATACTAGTTACACCATCTTTTGTAAATCCCTCAAAACTTATTTGTACACCCAATATACACAACAAAAAATGTGTGGCAAATGATTGATTGATTGACGTAGCAAATGATTGATTGATTCATTACAGACACCTAAGCGATCGATAAGTTCGTACTTTTATGATGGCACAATGACAACTCAATTTAACTACTGTTGTAGATCTCTGGAATCCTGATGCACCTTAAATAACATCCTTAGCAAGTAAAATTAATTTCTGATTTCTGGTAGTATTTGCGGCACTTCAAACATTGCTTCGTCCTGAAAGGTAATTTTTATTAATTAGCCGGTGGGGGTCGATTCTCATACTACAAGTTCCAAAGCGGTCCACCAAACTTGTACTAATCATAGCAAATGTTGCTTGACGTTGTTGATGTAACCGGTGTTGCTCCCTCTCTCTTCTACTCGACCGGCCTTTATAAGTAAATTTCCTTACGACGGTAAAAGCACAAGACAACAATACACCATTTCTAAACTACATGATTGTTAGCTGCTTGTTGTTTGTTCCTGGAGTATTGAGTCAGGTTAAAATTTTATTTCTGAAATTAGGATTAAATTTAATCCCTTTAAAAATTATTAATTCTGTAACTATCTTAGATTCTGAAACAAATTAAAATATTTATCAGTATACTTAAAATAAACACCTTCAAACACTCTAAACACCTATGTTCTTATTGATTTAAGTATACTTAAAATTTTATCCGCATCAATCCTAGGCCACCTAAATAATTCAAAAAACAATTTAAAATGTCCTTTAGGTACCACCTCCAAAAATTTTAACAATTAACTAACTGTTTCATCAGCTTACAAGATTATTGCTAATTTAGCTAACCGCGGCTAGTGGGAGGTTAGATTGAGTTGATATCATATAAGCATGTAACTTTAGAATCGAGTTAATTTTGAGATTGGGTTGGAAAATAATTGTAGAGTTGAGCAGAGCGTTGAGATTTGTTTCGAGCTAAGTTTAGTTGACGTAGAATTAGGATTTAGTTTGCTTGCATTGGAGTGTGAGTTGTTTGGTTAGGGGATTATTTAAGGGTTGATTTGGAGTTAGGTTAGGGGTTGATTTGAATGTTGATTAAGGGTTGATTTGGTGATTTAATTGATGGCTGGGTTGGCCGTTAATTTGGTGATAGCGTTTAGGATTGTGTTGCGATTGAGATTGGAGTTGAGTTGTAAACTACGTTGGAGGTTAAGCTGTAGATTGACTTAAGAGGTTCATTTCGAGATTTATTTGGGAGTTGAATTAATCAAGATCGAAGTTCTGATCACCTTATGAAGTGTCAGCCCTTTATATTTTTCTAAATTTTTCTTTTTCTTTTTTCTTCTTAATATTATTTAACTAATTCATCGGTTGTATCCAATTTTGTATTTGAAAAAGAAAGGTACAATATACGAAGTGATAAAAAAGAGTAAAGTTGACCTTTGGTGTCGTTTAGTGTGGTCACCTTTTGGAAAACATGTACTACTTTCGTTCTAATTTAGTAGTGACAACTAGCGGCATATTTTCTAATCATTAGACTACTTTCGCTCGATCTAAGTATAAGAGTCCCATTTCAATCAAATACAAACACAATTGCTCTGCGCATTTCATGACACATAAAGAGTCCTTTATTGTCTCAAGAATACAGAGAACGAATACAATATGAAACAAGCAAATGATACACCTGTGCTAAACTACCCACAGATATAATAGAAAATAAAT
The DNA here is from genome assembly GCA_958295665.1 of Tipula vernalis. NCBI lineage: Eukaryota > Metazoa > Arthropoda > Insecta > Diptera > Tipulidae > Tipula > Tipula vernalis. The sequence continues at coordinate 241,220,573 of OY282558.1, read as the reverse complement.
ACTTTTGTACAATCTTCCATCGTCGGAGCAGGGACGCACCAATAACAATAGTGTACATGTATTCTCTAAATTCTATGCACACAATACAACCGCAGCAAACAAACAAAACAAACCTCAGTTCAGCCAAAATTTTAATATTTTAGAATTTAATGCTATTTATAATATCCTGTATTAAAATGCAACATGCCTAAATAAATAATTGTTTATATTATATGTATGTGGCTATTTCCGAATCGACTCAAACGAACTCGATTATATGAAGCATAAGAATCCCATTTGAATCGAATACCTGTATATTTGCCCTGTGCACTATGCAGCTTATGGTACAGTCGTTATCAAAATTATTTGTGTCACGCAAAAATTGTATAATGTATTCCGCAAAAATTAAAACTTGGGCTAACCACTTGATAATATAACTAAATTTTTTTTTGTATATTTATTGTTAATTATTGATGTTTCATTTAGTAAAAAAAAAAAATTAAAAATCTTTATAATTCATTAAAATAAAATTAAAAAACAAATCGACAAAATTATTTGTACCTCATCACAAAGTTGACTAAAAATTACTAAATTAATTCTAATTTATTCCCTTTGCCCCGTAAACTCAATAGGACGTACTGCCACCATTACTGTTAACCACTTCTTGAAGGCGATGCGGCATGGATTGGACCAGATTTTCCAGGATTTGTTTAGGTATTTGATCCCATATCCGTTTTATTTCGTCAACCGTTTCCTTGGGCGTTCTTCCAATAGTTGTTATTATTTTTTGTTTAATATAATGCCATAGATTCTCTATGGGATTAAGATCTGGGCTTTGTGGTGGCCAGTCTATAGTTTCTTGGCCCAAATCTTTAAGGAATTTAGTTATTAGTTTGCTTTTGTGTATTGGAGCATTACCTTGTTGCAATACGAAATCTGATCCTATCAGTTTACACCCGGAAACCATTGCATATTCATTAAGGACCTCTAAGTATACGCTAGAGGTAACTTTTCCCGGTAGCACTGTGAGATCTCCTACACCATTATAACAAAAACACCCCAAAACCATTACTTTGCCTCCTCCGCTGTGCCGAGTAGGCATTGTGATGTTACGAAACTTCCTTTGTTGAGGTGTCGAATAAAAATATTTCTTACCGTAGCTTCCATCTAAAGAGAAGCACGATTCATCGGTCCATAATATATTGCGCCAGAACTCGACAGGTTTCGCTAAATAGGTCCGAGCAAAGCATAGCCGTTTTTTTCTATTTTTCTCACTTATAAATGGCTTCTTTTGCACAACATAAGCTTTAACATTTGCTTCACGAAGCCGTCTGCGAACAGTTTTTACGCTAATTTTATTATGTCTTTCACTATTTATGTCACACTGAACAGATTTTACTGAATTCAGAGTGTTTCTTTGCACAAGCGTAGTGATCCTTCTGTCTTCTTTAGGCGTTGTCTTTCTTTTACGGCCTCTTCCTTTAACATTTTTTAGGCAGTTTTGGATTTTAGATTTCTGAATTTGGTACATCACCGAATTTTTGTGACAGTTGTACTTTTGGGCTAGATTTTTAACTGAAACACCAGCCTCTTAGCCGGCAACAATCGAGATTCGAACTTCTAATGATAACTCCTTAATTTTTCCCATTCTTTAAAACAAACTGGTCTTGTTGAGGCGAAAATTATGACTAAATGAACACGTGTAACATTTAAAAAAAAAAAAAATTTGACAAAATCAATGTTCCCGTTACTAGGAATTTTTCAAAGGTAGGTACAAATAATTTTGTCCCAAAAATATGAGACACAAATAATTTTGTCCATTTGTTTTTTAATTTTATTTTAATGAATTATAAAGATTTTTAATTTTTTTTTTTTACTAAATGAAACATCAATAATTAACAATAAATATACAAAAAAAAATTTAGTTATACTATTAAGTGGTTAGCCCAAGTTTTAATTTTTGCGGAATACATTATACAATTTTTGCGTGACACAAATAATTTTGACAACGACGATATGGTGGAGCACTATAGTTGTCTCATGAATACACAGAACACGAAACAACACAAAACGAACAAATATTAGAATCATACTATAGTGACATTTCATTTGCCCATTTACAACAACAATACTATATAATGAATTCAAATTAGAAGTTTGTCATTTTATAGTTACTCTGTTTGTCACCAAAGTTTTCGTATTTAGAAATCATAGTATTTACTAAACAATGCTTAATAGAGACATGGAATTATACCATCTTTATAGCAGGTATAAAAAGTTATTAAATAAAATTATTATTTAATGCGCAAAAGCGCCTGTTTGATTTTCAGAAAACAATGAAAGTATTATAAAGGTCAAACACCACCAACTTTTAAAAATAAATCACGAGAATTGGTTGGTTATTTCTTTTGACCAACAATGGAATTCCAATTCCAATTCCTTGTTAAATGTCACTTATATTATTAACCTGCTATATTTTCATACGATTTTCTATGTGCGTAATAGAAACGCACCAATGTACACATGTATTCCCTATATTAGTGGTGGAGAAATATCGATAGTCTGCACTATCGATAGTTTCCGATAGTACTTCCGATAGTTTTGAATTCGCGGAATTCTGTTCGCCGCTGTTATTAAATTAACATGAAAACAACTTTAAATACTATAAAAAATGTAGCCCTGTCAGGTGTATCTAAAAACTAAAACATTTAAAATTAAACATATCTAGAAAGTTGGACACTTAAGGCATGGCCACATGGCAAGTGATACGAAAATTTCGTTAAAACATGTTTTTCATTTTTTTTAAATTATCGAATAATTAAAGTAAGCTAATTACTTTACAATTTTTGCGGTTTAATTTATAAAATAACAAAATGTTTAATTAAAAAATACGGATTTCTTTTTTTCGTATACGATGGGACGGCAAAATTGTCAAATCGTACATTGAAACATACAATTATGTATTTTTTAGTGAAGATATACACATACATATGTACGTGGTGTAAAATTGTGTAAACACAACTATTCGGTAATTTCTATTAAAAATATTTAATAATTTTGTCAAAATAAAAAAAACTTTCAACGAAGCACTTCATTATTGATAAACTTTAAATTATTTTTTGGTTATAATTTTAATATTTTTGATTAATTAATTTGGTTTATCAATTATCAATTATTTTATAAGTTTTTAAACAGAACAAAAACAAAATCAAAAACCAAAATATTCAACTTTTATTTTACTCTATTTAATAAACATATATGTACGTAGTTAAAAACTTTCTTAAAATTGTAATAATTAATTTTTATTTTTACTTTTTGGAAGACCAGTTTCGGATTTCATACTTCTTCAGTCCCAATTTTAACTACTAAAATAATTCTGAAAAATTCTGGCTTTTATAGAGGCATCCGTCTTATTGTAAAAGCCACCAGAAAAAACCTTATTTTTCATCCACTGTACAAAATTAAGTCGTATAGCTTATTTGTTTTTGTATTCAATTTTGCGTTGAGCATGTATGGGTTATTTCTATGTTTATAGATTTGGATTTCTTCCAATCGGTCTAACATATTCCCCTTTCTAATTTATGAATTACATGCAAATTTTGGTTTAAGTCAATGTATGTGTGTTGCTTTGTGACTAAGTGGCAAAACCAACACTAATGTAATACTACAAGCCTGATTCTGTGATGAAGTACACCAAAACCAACATTAATGTACTACAAGCCTGATTGTCACCAATATTAGAAATTTATTTTGCGCTTATACATGAAAGTATTGGTGATCGACAGATTATATAAATGAGTGAGAAAAACATACAAATTGTAGATAAAACAAAACAAACGAATTGTGGAGGGAGAATTGGGTATGTTAATAATGAAAAAAACTAATTGTCATTGGTTAGATGAGAGTATTTTTATTCTATTTTCGCACTAACACTTTCAACTATAAGGTATTAAATGTAAGAGGGTATCTGCGTGCTTCATCACTGAATCAGGCTTGTAGTATTACATTAGTGTTGGTTTTGAGTACACAGATGCCCTTTTACATTTAATACCTTATAGTTGAAAGTGTTAGTGCGAAAATCGAATAAAAATACTCTCATCTAACCAATCCCAATTAGTGTTTTTCATTATTAACATACCCAATTTTCCCTCCACAATTCGTTTGTTTTGTTTTATCTAAAATTTGTATGTTTTTCTCCCTCATTTATATAATCTGTCGATCACCAATACTTTCATGAATAAGCGCAAAATCAATTTATAATATTGGTGACAATCAGGCTTGTACTACATTAATGTTGGTTTTGCTAAGTGGTGAGCGTAATTCGATTTGAAATTAGAGTTTATGCGTGAATTTTTGATCTCTTGTGTGTGTTCTCCAAATCTTTGTGCAAATGATCTCCCCGTTTGCCCGAAATAAAACATCGGACAGTCATTACACGTCAATTTGTAAACACCGCTGTCACATCTACTATTACATTTCTATGACAACTTGTTCTGTAGTTTCTGTGATGTTTTGTGTGCAATATTGTAATTTTGTTTTCCGAATGTTTTTCTTAAAAAATGGCTTGTGTTTTTATTGTATTCAATCGTGATATATTTTTTGTTGACGTCTTCTATTGTGTATAGTGTAGATAATAGTTGTTGTTGAATTTTATAATTTATTTTCATGTTGAGTTTGTAAACTATGTTGCTATTGATTCCATTTTGTTTTGCTATGTGTGCTATGGTATTTAATTCTTCAAGCTGCGTACATGCTATACATTTCTGGTGAAAAAATGTACACCACGAAGTTAGCTGTATGAGTTGAATTATTTCCAACTAGAACAAAAAGTTCACCAGGGTAACCAATTTTAACTAAAAATTATACTATTTTGCTAACTTCGTGGTGTACATTTTTTCACCAGAATTGGAGCATGTACGCACCTTCAATGTAATCGGCCTCGTTCATGGGAATATTATTGAGCCTATTTAACATATGGCTGTATGCTGCTAATTTGTGTTGTGCCGGGTGATTTGAAGTGCTATGGATGGTTTGATCCGTTTGAGTAGGTTTTCGGTATATAGCGAAAATGTGTTTTTGGTTTTCGTTCCTAATTGTCAAATCCAAAAAATTAATAGATCCCTCTGATTCTATTTCCAGTGTGAATTTTATATTTTTATGCATATTGTTTATGTATTTATGTAGGTTATCAAGTTGCCTTTTCGTACCTTGAAATAAAAGTATTATGTCGTCAACATATCGATGCCAATATAAAATGTTGCTGTTAAATTTATTTCTGTGACTCATTATGTGCATTTGTTCCAAATGATTTAGGAATATGTTGGCAAGGGTACCTGATAGGGGGCTACCCATTGGTAGTCCATCGTTTTGTGTATAAAATCTTCCGTTATGCTGAAAATAGTTCTGTTTTAATATGGTTTTGAGCAGTTCCATTGCCTGTTCTATTTCCTCGCCATCTACTCGGTTTTGTGTTAATAAATTTCGTGTTACGTTTAATGTTTCAGCAATTGGTATGTTGGAGTACATATTAGTGACGTCGAAAGAATTTTGCGCCACTACTTATAACAACGGATCTAATTTTGTCTACTAACTCACGGTTATTACTTATTGAGTAATTCTCCTGAAATTTTATATTTAACGTCAGCCATTTATTGATAAATTTCGCGATCCTGTATGATGGAGATGTAGTGAAGTTTATTACCGGACGGATGGGCATATTTTGTTTATGGAGTTTTGGCAATCCTGTGATATTCGGTGCTGTTGGTTTTATCATCTTACTCATATATATTTGCTGTTTATTTAAAATGGATGTCGATTTGTTTATAACTTGGTTGACGGCTGTGAGGTGGGCTTTAGTCGGATCGTTTCCAAGTGTGACGATGTTGTTGTTGCGAATGTAATCATCGATTTTTTGAATGTATTCTGATTTGTATAAAATTACCATGGTGTTCCCTTTATCAGCTTTCGTGACTAATGCATCGTTTTGTGTTAATTTCTGTTTGATGTTTTCCAAATCTTTTGAAGTCGATGTTTTTTGCACTGCTTTAAAAGGATTCTTTGTTTTTATTTCGTTGATCACTAATGTACGGATTTCGTCTTGATGTTGTTTATCAGTTTGTAAGATGGCATTTTCTATTTCTAACAAATATCTGTTACGTGTCTTCTTATCCTGTTTTGGTTGTACATTATACTTTAACCCTTTTTCGAGTAATTGTGTTTCTGAACCAGTGAATTCAGTGTCTGTTTGGTTATGTATCCTCCTATACTACTTAATTTTGTACAGTGGATGAAAAATAAGATTTTTTTGGTGGCTTTTACAATAAGACGAATGCCTCTATAAAAGCCAGTATTTTTCAGAATTATTTTAGTAGTTAAAATTGGGACTGAAGAAGGATGAAATCCAAAACCGGTCTTCCAAAAAGTAAAAATAAAAATTAATTATTACAATTTTAAGAAAGTTTATAACTATATGTTTATTAAATAGAGTAAAATAAAAGTTGAATATTTTGGTTTTTGATTTTGTTTTTGTTCTGTGTAAAAACTTATAATATATCGTAATAAAAGCCACAGCAACAACAAAAATATGAATTCATTTCATTTTTATTGTGATGATAATATTTAATTTTCAGATAAATACGCACATCCGCTTAATTTAAATCATAACAATAAAATGATTCATTTACGTTCTTAAGATTGAAAGAAACATATTTTTTAAATATCCATCCCTCTATGAAAAGGGATGGAGAAGTAGCAGGTTTTGTATGGGGAAGATAGCAGATTTTATATGGGGAAAATTTTTGTTCCTATATACTAAATATCTTTGATATGACAATATGACAATACAACCAAATTATGAAAAATAAATAAATATGCGCTTTTGTTAACATTTTTTGTCGCTATATAGTAAATAGAATAGAACAATAATAAAATAACAAGTTTTAGGAAATTTATGAAAACACGTTACTTACACATAAATCAGAATAAACTATACATCAAACTATCGATAGTCGCCGATAGGCAAAACTATTGATGTTATTCGATAGTGCTATCGATTTTTCTCGACCACTACTTTATACTACATACACAAAACACATTTGTGGCGAACAACAAATCAATTTCCATTTCATTCAAAATTATATTAAACTAAAATTATATATAAAATTATCTAAAAATATCAATACTCACAGATTGGGTGTACTACGAAATCCCGATTTTTAAAATCCCGATTTCAAAATCCGGGTTTCGAAATCCGGGTTTTCAAAATCCCGGTTTTCAAATACCGGCCTTCAAAATCCCGGCTTTGAAAGATATATTTTTTTAAAAATTCTAGTGAAGGAACATTTTAATTTTGAAACGGGATTTCATAGTACAGCCCTAAATAAAAACAAAAATCGGGATTTTCTGAAAACCGGGACTTTTATTTTTGCAGAACCAGTATTTTAAAAACCGGGATTTTGAAAAACGGGGTTTTGGAAACCGGGATTTTGAATTCGCGATTGTGAAAACCGGGATTTCGTAGTACACCCTATCAGAAATAATTGCATTTTGAAGACTCATATTTAACAAATAAAATAACGGTTCTGCTAAAAAAAGAGCAGAACTTTTTAAAATAAGCGATGGTATTCTATTGAGACCAGTATACCTTTAGCCGTATCGAAAATTTCTTGTATGCATTTTCACTTACCTTTTAAGGCATTTACTCGCAATCCTATGCTTAGTTTCTCTTCGAGTTAAAAATAAGGTTAACTGTAGAAAAAACCTTAATTGCTTTAAATTAAGTAGGTATTTAAGTTAATATTGTTTTATTGGTCGTATTACTACCTACAAACAAAACAAAATAAATATTTTTTTTTTTTTTATATTTAAAATAAATTTTATTTATTTATTTTATGTAATTACAATCTAGTCTCCTGGACTAATGAGCAATTTGTTTCTGACTTAATTTACTAACTTAAATTAATCTATGGATTCTTCCCATTGGCGTTCCATAGTGTTTGGTAAATTAAAGTAAACCACATCTTTGTTGTGGATTTTAAATCAGCATAATGCTGCTTAAACTGACAATCACACCAGCTCAAAAGGTTTGGTTCTTTTAAGTCTGCGAACTAAATTCGTGATGCTTTGGAGCTGAGTTGCCTCAATGTTCACATGTTGGCGGAGCCTTTCTTCGTGTCTCCGTGCTTTTTCCTGGATTTCATTTAAGATGAGGTTCATTTTAAGGTCCCTATGAAGGTCATTGTTCCTGACATACCAAGGTGCATCAACGATGTTCCTTAATACCATATTCTGAAATCTTTGGATGATATTTACGTTGCTCTGTTTGGTACAACCCCAAAGCTGAATACCATAAGTCCAAATCGGTTTCAATATTTGCTTATAAAGTAGAAGCTTGTTGTATGTTGATAAAGAAGAGTTCCTTCCCATCAGCCAATACATTTTTCTGTATTTAAGTCTTAATTCTTCACTTTTCTTCTTGACGTGTGCTTTCCATCGTAGTTTAGCATCCAGGGTCATGCCGAGATACTTAGCTGTGTTCGCATGCGGTATTATTTCCCGATTTATGGTAATCGGAATATGTTCGATTCGTCTGTTTGTAAAGTTGATGTGAACTGTTTTAGCTTTAACAAAATAAATATGACTTAACTTTAAAATGGAGTAGTTAAGTAGGGTTGTTGTTTCTTTAGTACTAACTTTTCCATTCCATAGTGAAATTTATATTGTTAAATTACATCTTTAATAATTTTATTTTCATTCAATTTTTAAATTTAAAACATAAATTAGTTATGTAAAATATGTTTACCACGACCGAATACATGTGACATTTTCAACAATATATTTTGCACTGGTGGGCATGATAATTAAGCCACAATTAGTAGAACACATATTTTGACCTTTAAAATTGCAAGTAAGGTTTTTATTTATTTTAAGTAGTTCGAGGTATATAAATAAATTATAAAAATAAATAATTTAGAATAAATGTAATATTTGATTGGGAAACACTTTTGCTTCAAGTTCAATATTACCACTACATCTCCTGCCTATACCATTTATAACAGAATCATGTGGAGCTGTTGCTAAATTCTTCCAAACCTCCTGAATTTGGGCCTATAAATATTCTCTGTTTGTCGGTTTCTTTAGTGAGACTTCTTATTTAACATTTCCCCATAGATACTCGTTTTTTTTGCCGTTCTAAACGTATCGCAAAATCGGATAATCATCTAAATTCTGGCCGAGTATTTGGATATTTTTAACGACATCCATATTTCCAACGATTTTGATGCTAGACCAAGCCTCCGAGAAGTAAAGCATCCCCAAACAATTACTGACGCACTGCTATGGTTCATTGGTTTTTTTTTTTTGCATGCCAAGGATTAAGCTTCTGTTTTGGGGCACGACTTACATAAGGTCTCCTGTCATTTCGAACCACGTTGGATTAACTCTCATCCCTCCAAACTACTAAGTTACAAAACTCCCTAGGTATTGCTAAATGCTCTTTAGCAAAACAATTCTTTTGACTACGTTCCTGTTGCTTAGTTGTGATTTTTTTTTTGCTTTTTTTCTCTGCGGCTTAATTATAGTGCCACAACTGTCGATATATCTTCAAAAATATCCACGTTATAGCCAACCCCGGTTATGGCATATTTCATAACGGCATATCACTACGGCATGTTTCAGTGAGGCATATTTTACTATGACATATGGTAAACTACGGCATATTTTTTTTTTTTTTTTGTGACATTTTTGTTGTTTACTCGTGGACTAATATCATAGACAAATTACTTCATTGCATATTTCGAGTCGATTTTTGGTTTTCCGATTTCTTTAGCAAACATCATAGAACGATTTAACAACATTTTCGATTGTCTGAACTGTCGCAATTCTTCATCAAAAAATCCATTTGAGAAGCCGCTTAGTATAAATAACAGTACATATGTTTATTTAGAAAACAGCTTGGTATTTTTAAAAAAATTGAAAATTTTATCAAAAAACGAAAATTATTTTAAGTTTATAAAAGGGCTTGAATTAACGATAAGTGCCCAATTAGCGCTGATAAATTATGTAAATTCTACCTTTAATGTAGAATTTATACTTACCGGAAAAACCAATCAGGACGCTCTGGAGAATTTTTTTTCGGCATTAAGAGGCAAAGGTGGCTTTAATTATATGCCGTCGAGCTACCAGATCGGGGTACATTTTGCCAACATTGTGGTTGCGAAAGTTTTGTTTCATTCCATACATTCTAACTGTTTACCTGCTGATGAATTAAATTTAAAGCTAAATTGGAAACAATTCAAGGATGAATATAAAAAAAGCATCAAACATCAGGATTCGCAAGAAATTGATTCATCAGAGGCGATTGTTCTACTGCCTAACACCACAACGGAATTCACCCAATTAACTTCCAATGCAATAGCGTATTTTGCTGGCTATTGTGTACGCGAAAAAATTGATTGCGACAAATGTATCGCAAAATTATTAAAACCTGACACAGTAATTAATGCGAATGATGTGTATACCTATTCAAGAAAAAAATTTCAGGAAAGATAGCTCCAACTTCGGATCTCTAAAAGCGCCAACGGATGAGTGGTTTGAAATAGCTACATTTTTGGTACAAATATTTGAAAATTTTTTTAGTAAAAAAAGTCATGTGAATAATATATTGGAAGAAATGACAAAATTTTAGTTTCAAAAAACTAAATTCAAAATTTGTGTCATTTATGCCAGATCAAAACAACCTTTGCTATGAGCATTTTCATAAATTAGTTTATTTTCTTTTATTGGTTTTGCTTCGCAAAAATTGCAAATGGCTAGTTGCTTCCAAAGGGATACGTAAAAATACACCAGCAGCTTCAAGAAAATTAAAAATTTTGAGTAATTAAATATTAATTTTGGATTAAATTTTTGTTTTATTATAATTATTTAAAATTAATTAAATTATAACATTAAAACTAAATAAATTAAATTATAAATTACATTACACTGACTTGTTTATGTAAAGCCCAGGCGATTCATTGTCATCAAACATTTATCTCGAATATCACGAATGAAGAACAAATATTTAGCGTATTTTGTTGAGAAATTTACAACAACAATTGCACTAGGCAGAGAAATTATTTAATTCAAAAAATAATTCAAATTATTTAATTAAAGATTGAACGAATAAAATACTTAAATATTTGATAGAGAAACAGGAGAATTAGCATCATAAAAGATACAAATTAAATGGAAAAAATAATTTTCGATTTATTTTCTTAAAAAACAATAATTCCTTTAAAAATGTCGAAATGCAACAGCGTAAGCGCGACCCGCGTGGAATGGGTTAATAAATTATGTAAGCACACACAAATTACAGCCACAAATTATTTTTGTATAGGTATTAGGTATGCATATTATACAAATATGAAATAACTACGTAGCTACATATCTATGTATACAGTATATAAACTCGTATATATATATTCCTTACAGATTGTTTTACAGGTATCAAAGGATTATTATGTCAACTGTAATGTAATTAAACTGCTAAATGTAAATAAAAATAATTATCATATGAAAATTGAAAAACTTGAAAATAAAAATTGAAAAAATGATCGCTCAAAAAAAAATTTTGGTTTTCTATTATTTCCGATACCGAAATATGTAATTTGTTCTACAATCTATATGTGCATTGGATATATCTATGCATACACATTTTCTGTTTCGATTTTTGTTTTGATTTTAAAGAATAAAAAATGCACCTAAACCTTTTTTATACGGTCCTTTTTATCGCGATTTTTTTATTTTATGAATCACAATAGCAAAGCAAATAATTTAAAGGTAAATGTAATTCCTTTATTTTTCATTGTTTTTTAGGTTTAGGTGTTCTGTAAATTTTGTTTTGAAATATATGTGTATATGTATGTGTGTTGAGTTTTAATATTTTCTATTTACATTTTTTTTAAACAATAAAAATATCGAAGTACACATATCTGTTCCACATTTGAATATGGTTGTAACATAATGTAAAGGGAGAGAGACTATGTTATTTTGATATAGGAAAATAAAAACTACAGCCATCAAAAAAAACCAATTGCTTAATAAAAGGAGTATAGAGAATATGTTTATTTCTTTTCGTCATTCACGTTCATTGATCAGTAGGAAAGTTTATGACGAAAAGAGATAAAACATATATTCCTTTCGTTCAATCTTCCTCCAAACTGTTCGAAAAATTATAATACTTTATTTTATAGGTAACAGGTTAATACCAAAGTTGTTTATCTTCTAAAGTAATTTGTCTATGCTAATATCACAAACAAAAAGATTTTTTATATTGTAATAAAACAAAATATTTTGATATTGTCACTTTCTTTATCGTGATATTTATTTTATTTGAAAATGAAATTACGATCGTTTCCGAAACGATCGTAATTTCATTTTCAAATAAAATAAATATCACTTTAATGAAAGTGACAAAACCAAAATATTGTGTTTTATTATATAAAATCATATTTTGTTATTTTATTTTTTACAAGTGAACCATAATTCTATGTTGTATCATTTTAGAGATTCATTTCCATCGCATTTATTGAATTTCATCGTATGCTGTTTTGAAATTTTCCGTTTTGTTCCTGTTGCGGGCTTCTTATTTGTGGACGCCATACAAATGCTTGGTCATTTTGGCCATTTATGTAAACAGCTAGGAAATGCCTCATTTTTGTGTAACGAGTATGATATTTGCAAATGGGGAATTGGCAATTGATTTATTGTGACTTTTTTTAGTATATTTTGGTATTATTTATTCCAAGGCCAATTTTGAGAAAAAATTTGTTCCATTTCATAGTAATTTTGTTGTTTACTTTCCCTAAAAATTTGGTTGGGAATTACAAAGCAATCAGTAGCACTATTCTCGTGAATCGGGAATTAATTATTGTGTTTTTTTAGTGTATTCTGGTATTATCTTTTCCAAAGCATACTGTGCCGATTGGTGTTTTTTCAAATTTTGGGAGAAATAATTCAATTTTAAAACTACTGCCTAGTTTGTAATTCCCAACAAATTTTATAGGGAAAAGTAAACAATGAAATTGCTTTGAAATGGAATTATTTTTTCCCAAAAATTTGAAAAAGTACCAATCACAACAGTAAGCCTTGGAAAAAATAATACCACAACATATAAAAAAAATCAGAACAGTTGTATTGCTTTCGCAAAAAAAAAATTAAAATTACAACAACAATCGTATTCGATAGACCAAAAAATAGTTTAGCTAGCAATTTTAACCATTTTTAACCATTTAAATCAATTTTAACATTTTTGATTGTAATACCTGCCACAAGAGACAAATTGACAAGAAAATATACGAAAAAGAAAATTTGACCAAAATTTGTTTAATTTTTTGCTGTTGCTTTGACCAGCCGTTAATCAAAAAATGAATAACTCATTTTGATTGATAGTAATACACTTAATAAATCAATTCCCAACTCCCAATTCTCCAGAAAAGCAAGAATAGTACCATAGTTGTGAAATATTTCGCAACCTTCTACGATTTTGAAAAGTCTTAAGCTTTGGCCAGCGAGTCTTTAAGAAATTTAAGTAAGAAAGCGACTGTAGGAACATGCGTGTTACTGATGGGTAAACCAGCGAGTCAGTAGTAACTTTAAATAAGAAAGCGATATACAGAAAGTGCATGTTACTGACCAGCGAATCTTTAAGAACTTTTCGTTCAGTTCAGCAGTCACTTAACAGAGCGAAAATTAACGCGCAAACTGAAGGAAATGTCAGAATACATCAAAAATTTCACGGCACACTTTTCTAAAAAAATAATTTTGCTATTTAGACTGTGACCGAAACCTGTGATAAATAATTTTTAGTACAAATTTTTGACATTTATTTGAAAAAACCGCATACACCCGAATTATCATTGTCGTTTGCTATGATAATTTTTGACACAAGCAGAATAAATTATTTGTTCGGTCGACATTTAACATGGTCGCCTTAGCATTTTACATCATAAAAATAAAATGTCAACTAGCAGCACATAATAATAGGAAAATGATAATTTCTTATTTTCAACTGCAGCAGCTTGCCTACTATTATTGTCTTCTAGTGAGATGATTTGTCCGCGTAATCGTTTATGTCAACTATTAGGTTAATCTTAATTAAATGGCATATTGATCTAGTGAAACGTACATGTGAGATACCACTATCGCCTGATAGATTATTGAAGCAACTATAGAATTAATTGATCGATTGATTTAAAATGTTGAACTGTATGCACTACATCATTAACGATTTTTTTTTAATCCATATAGAGCTGCCTCCATTATTTTTAATTTTGCTTTACAATTCTTATTTGAGACCACCCGTGACCTTCCCATTTCCTACTATATTGTAATTTATTTTACAAAATTTTGGGGAGAATTATTGCACCACCATGCTATTGTATTATGCCCTAACAAATACAGCCCTACGCTACAATACATATATAAAACGAGAGCCAATTCGATGCATATAAAAGGATTGCTTTCCATTAAAATCGAACAACAACATGACAGATGGGGAAATATTTCAAAAAATTATTACACGATTCGGGCAGCGTAGTAAAAATTTGTGAATGTAGGGGAATATTTTTCAAATAAATGTCAAAAATAAGTACTAAAAAATATTTAATACAGATTTCGGTCACAGTCTTAGATTACAATTTTAATACTGTATTTGTCAGCTATTATGGATTCGGTGGCTGATATGTCAAATCTTCTGTAAGGAAATACTTTCGTCAAATTCTGTAAGGATTCTTACTGATTCGCTGGTTACCCCTTGACTAGCGACACTTTAAGAACTTTTCGTTCAAATTCGTTAAATTTAAATTGTCATTTAACATTCTTTAACAAGAGTGAAAATTATCGCCCGAACTGAAGGAAGAAACGTCAAACAATGATTTGTAAATTAATATTATGTATTTTTATTTAATGTAACAAAATAATATATAATTAATATATATTTAATTAAACAAAGTAATAGTTGTTTAATTAAAGTAAATGTAGTAATTATTCCATATATTATATGTATTAAAAATAATAAAATCCAAATACAAATATAGTATTCTTTGTTTTTTCTTGTCAAATCGTCAAATCGTGTCAAAATTTCCTTAACATTAAACTTTCGTTAAATTCTGTAAGGGTTTACATTTTATAACAAAAGTATTATGTGAAAACATTTATGTATAAGTATTAAGTATCCATTGAATCATTTCAAGCTTCTTCGATGGTTCTGAGAAACCAATGCAGTCAGACGACTGCCGTTCGCTCAGTATTCAAATTGCGTTACATTTTTGGTTTAAAAAGCCAATAAGTTATTCTATATTGTGTTTGGAGGACGAACCTTAGCGACATTAAATGTTTAATTAAAAATTGAAATTTATAATTTATTTCACGTATAATTTATTGTCACGGCAAACGCGGAGAACAAAGCAAATTATAGTATTGGGCGGTTCTATTAGACATGAACGCTATTTTAACTGTAAAATCATAGCAGCTGGAAGACGGTAGCATGTATCCTTACGGCTTTTGCCTTGCGTGCATCTTTAGAGAATGTTATTCAATTCTGTTAAATACTTCTATAGATTTTATTTCCTATGCTCCCCACATAAGACCAAACTCAGCAACAGCAAGAACAATACTAAGCATAGCATACCGATTAAACAATTTGAAAATTATTATTTTATTATGTATCAATGTACAAGTGTCATTTTCACAGCTCACTGAGATGTATAATATTTAATACTTAAAGTATGCCTATAATTCTGTTTGTTTCTAATGTACTTCCATTTCACTTTTTTAAATCACTTACACTACACATGCATAACTTTATTGCCTTTCCATTTTAATCCGACGGAAATTGTAACTCGTATTATACCTGTAGTATGCAAGTTCGGTGCATTTTGTGTTCGTTTTTCTTGTATGAATAATTTGCAATTTTGTTCGTACCGGATTTTCCGTTCCTTTTTTTACATGAAATTTTTGACTTACCCCCGCTAAAGATGTTTTCACATCAAAAATATTTTTTCCAGAAACAAAACTAAATTTCCGTAACTGCAATTTTTTTTAAACGTTTTTCCGATTTTTTTTTGTATTTCATTCCGAAATATGTCGTTTTGAAATGCCATATGTGACGTATACCGTATGGAAACTTGCTGTTCTGAAACATGCGATAGTGTAGTACCATACACCATATTAAAATACGCCATAGTGTCGTATTCCATATTGAATAATGCCATACTGAAACATACTGTAATGAACAGTTCTCGTCAAAGCATAATTCGTAGACCGATTATTAACAAATTATTACAACCAACGAGTCAGTAAGTTTTGATTTACCTCTTTAAATGTTTTTATTCAATACGTTTTTCACTAAATTTTCTCATTTTGGTATTAAAATCTAAATAATTGTGCGAATTTGAATTGATTAAAAGAGCAAATCAAATTTCTTTGTACATCTTGCTGATATCTCTTAAGTGTTGCTGGCATCTATCTAACGTTTGGTTATTTTTTGATTTTAATTCCGATGCTAATTAGTATTGAAGACAATTTTTTTTTGTCAAAATTTCAAAATATTTGTTTATTATTATGATTTGTTTATCAATCCGTGCTAATTTATTTATTTGTGCTGTTTTCTACAAAGTAACACGTTGTGTAAGATCTTTCTTGAACAATTATACGTTTCAAAAATGAGTCTGGTCTACTTTACAGATCAACTAAAACTCATATGGAAATTGAAAATTAAACAAGTTATTATAAAATACCAAAAACCATATGCCCAATATATGAAAATGGTTCGATTTCAAATCTTTTCCACAGTGATTCGTATATGGAAATTCGGTTCATTAAATTTTTCACTGTTCAATCGTGTGGTACATAAACATTCAGCTTCTTTTTGTATTCAGCTAAGGCTATTTGTTGGTGAATGTTGAGTTCCTTAGCGATGTGATGGCTCCTTATATTCCTGTCTTGCTCCATTTTTTATATGATTTCATTGACTTTTTCAGTGATCAGTCATGAAATGATGAAACCTCACCTTTAAAATGACAATGGAAAAATGGCTTGTCACCCTTCAAACAAATGAAGCTTATAAATTTACTCACATTTTTTGTTAAAACGGCGGAAACATTTTAGACCATTTGTTTTCTCTTTGTTTGAATATCTTAGGAAAAAGGTGTGTTCCCATTTTAAAGAAATTTAGACGCCAAATGAAACCGTTTTACATTAGAACATATATAAAACTGCTTTGTACAAGCACATAACTGTTTGAAGTTAACGCTACAAGTCAACAACAAAGTCAATAAACATTGCACATTTAGAGAAAATACTCATACAAATTCAAGCCGTAAATACACTCTTACAAAATATAATCTATCCAAAAATAAACTACTTTTATTTTTCCGTTGAAAATGTATTTTTGTGGAAAATTATATTTATCATGATAATCTACGTTTTTTGTTTTCATTCCTTGGCTATGTACCAAATCTCTCAAGTTTTGTTACCATTTTACTTAAATTGTTGGTATAAGATCTAAAAAATTAATTGTTGGTAATTTACAAAAATAAGTCAATAAATGTTTTGTTTTTATAAATTCTGCGAGTAACGGGCGGTAGAGGTACAATTGTATGTGTTCACGACTCGCTATTTTCGAGGCGCGGTTTTAAAATTTTTCCTAATAAGGCCTCTATGATTAACACCAAAAATGTAGAGATCTCAAGAACACCCTCTGCGGCTTCTACAAGAAAGTTATTGCAATTTAAAAATGGAAAATGTACAATTGTACCTATGTCGCCTGACGAGAGTTAAGGAAATTTATAATAGCGGACAAATCGGTTCATTGCATCATTTTCAAGGAGAAATTAAAAATTTCAATACGAAGTTACTAAGAATCGAAAAAATGAAAATCATGTGTACAAACAGAGAGGAAAATAATGTAACGAAGAGGAAATGGTTTGCCAAAAAAAGGTTTTAAGTTTTTTAAATCGAGTGAAAAAAAATAGCTCTATCCGACTCTTTGGACGATATTTTCCCCACAAAACATCATCAAATAAAAATTTACTTATACGTCACCAAAGCAAACATTTATATTTTACAACAGTTTTTCGTTATTTTGAGCCGAGAGGTGCTTAAATAATGTCATACTCATAGGTTTATCTAAATTTGGTCATTCGCTCCCCAATATCACAATTGATCAGAAAATATAAATCTCCTACTCTAAATTGCCAAAACCCAGACTCGCAATTAATTATACGTTATTTAGAACTGTGGGGCTGTTGGATAATAATCAAAATTCATCAGTTTTCATCTTCGACCTTTTAGAAGAAGCTCCAGTTATTTCCATATATTGCTAATTTCCACAATATTCAAAATTTTTTTTCTGAAGGTTTGTGTCCGTTTGTTCAGATAACAACATTGGCAGACATAATTCTGTACTGAGTGCTTCAATTTGAAGCATCGTTGTGGGCCCAGAATAAAACCCAATAAAACCAGAATTATTGTGAATTACCTTTACCACTTTATCTTATAGATAATTAATTAATTTTAGATACACAATTCATTATTTTGGAGTAAGTAAAATGCGATTTTCTGTAAAGAATGAATTTTGAAAAATGTAATTTAATCCTTAAAATGTGTTTCATTTTTTTCCAACATAAACCGTGCTTATGAGTCGAATGGATACATATTAATTTTTGCTGGAAAATGATAAAAAAAAAAATTAAGATGATCAAGTATTTTTATTTCATTATAAACTTTATATAATATCTGGTAAATGCGACTTAATTATTAGAACATGGGTTCCTTCAATAAACCCAATTACATTTGGGAGTCAGATCATTTTCAGTCAAAACTCAGTCAATCACTTTTGGGTTTAACGTATTGTACCTTTAGTATTTACTTCCCAGTGTGCAGCGTAACGCTATATATTTTCTTATATTTTCAAGTTAGATGCTTAAACTTTGTAACTGAGTAGTTTGATTGATATAGGTGTTTTCCTGTTTAACAACAAACATCGACTAGAAAATGTTTAGGGTACAACTCTCACCAAAGTACTTATTAATTTTATGTTATTATTGTTTCATAACGGCATTTCATTGTTCCAATACGAATTGAAATATGTACATACATAAAATTATGTATTGTAAAACAATGATTATGTGTAATATCAAAAACATCTATAATAAGTGTTGAAGTGCTATTTATGTAGTGATAAAGTAATTCTTTAATGCAAAGGTGTTTATTATTTAAAAAAAATGTAAAAAATATTATAATCAGTCCTTTGTTAATCAACAATTTTATTTTGCACTTGGTTTCATGATAATTTTCATTCATTTTTTTTTAAATCCCAATTTAGTTGTTTTCCACCAAACTATTTGGAGATTGACCAAAAACAACTAAATTAAAGTTTCAAAAAAATGAATGAAAATACGAATTGAATCATGATACGAAGTGCAAAACAAAATTGTCGATTGAAAAAAGACCAACTAATTTATTTTTAACGTAACATAACTAGAAAAGCCTTTGGTTTGTTAGAATTTGATGTTTAAACATTGACCAATAATTTACATTTTGTGGGGTTATTTCAGATGGTTTATGTTGACATTATACGACGTGACGTTGTTCATCCAAGATGGGACCGTAGTAAGCTACGACAAATTTCAGTGTTTATCACAGTTTTATCACCAAATGTGATATATCACCACAAAATGACCACCCTGATCAACAATTCCTCATACCAAGGCACAATCTTAAATGATAACTGTACATTTACAAGAAACGTTCTGATAAAAGAATTATTGAATTAACATTAAATTGTCTTATTTCGCTTTCCTTCTAGAAACAAACATTTTATTTTTCAGGCTGTATTGAGTTTTCAGAAACTTCCGTCAGTTTTGATGTAAAAAGCGGATCGGAAACGACATAACAATAAAAATATTTTCTCTGCGGGATTAACAATAAAAAATGCGTTTGGTTCCTTTTGCGATTAATGCCCGATTTAGATGAAGAAAAATGTTTGCTTTGCAAAAAATGTTTGCCTTGCATAGAGCTGCACGCAATAAAAAAATATCCATTAGTTAAAATGAGAAAGGACTAAGTGAACCAAAATGGCGATGCTATAATTTTTTGGCGGCTTATACATAATTGGATGTTATATTTTTTGACATTTATCAGTAGTGTGACAAAAATAAAATTTATAACAGTAAATAAAATTGTTAGTGACAAAAATAAAACTTAATAAATAAAATTGAGAAAACTGCTTTTGATTTGATTTTTTCTGCTATAACATTTGACTTTTGGTCATCGTATAGGTTTTCATAATATACTTTTATTGTGTTTGTGTTTGTTTGTTACTATAAAATATCAAAAAATATAGTCGGGTCGAGTATATTTTATAGTATCATATTAATTTTTAATGTTTTTATAGTTGCAATTGGTAAAAAAATCAAAAAAAATCGCTAACATAATTTTGCATGTTTATGTTTTGTTCTTGTCATTCAAACGAAAATTGTAATGTACTAATATCTTCTTTTTTTGCAAGGCAAACATTTTTCTTCATCTAAATCGGGCATAATACAATTTTGTCGTATCCACAAATTTTAAAAATAATTTAATTTAATAAAGATATTTTTTATTCTATTTTCACCTAAAATGTATTAAAAGGAAAAAAATTTGCAAAACATAAAAATTTCATTTTAATTGTTAAAATAGTCAACAAAAATTGACAATAAATTGAGCATAAAAACACTTAAGCTCATTTGGCCGAATGTCATGAGACAAATTAGAATCACTGTGTTCCATTGGAAAAAATTTGCTACTGCCAAGTACTTGTGAGTAGATGTTCAATGGAACGTAAATTTTTGTGACAGTAGTAAAACATTTGATACAAAATACGTTGTTCTATTAATAATAATTAATAATAATAAGAAATAAAACATTAATCATCAAAATAATTAAAATATGTTAACCTAATTCTAATCAAATAATTTACTAAATTTTTGCAAAGAATGCCAATTACGTTGTATGGAAATGTTTCAAAATAAAATACATACAAGTTTATAACTAAATTAACATTAGTTTGAAAATCGATGCATTATGAGGCAAAACGGCACACCTTGATTAGATTTGGGTTAAAAAATGACATTTCACACAACCGAAATTGGTACAGAGCCATCTATTAGTATTTTTAAACTAAAATCCCTCTGCCGTTAATTAAATGCGTAACTATTTCTAACAACTACACCATCAAGTAATTGTAAGTAGTTTGCTAACGCCAATAGAACACGCTTAATATTTCTGAAATTTTCTTGAAACTCAATTTTTATATCCGAAAAACAAATCGTGTTATTCGTGTGACGAAAAAAATCAACACATATTTTACAGAGTGCATACATATATAGGAATACAACAACAACATTTTTCTTCAAATAGTCAAATCAATGCCTCCTACTTTTATATTGATGTATCTGTTGCAACATGAATTCAAAATAATTACATCCGTACGTGCTCGTACAGTTTAAGTATGTTTGTAAAGGGTCTTTCAATTGACGATTGGAACCGTGATTTTAGACAAAATATTTGTCGGCATTACAACTTCAAAAAATTTCCACTATACCATATTTCAGTCGTTCTGCCAGCGCGGATGCTAATTTTTGTATGGTATTACAGCTTTATTTTATTCAGATAGGTATTGGCGATTGGAAAACTGCAAAATGCGATACCTATCGGAAATAATGTAAACCCTACGCTCTGCATGAAATGACATTTCGCTCCATATAAAACATATGGAGAGTGAAACTATCGGAATTAAATTAAACCCTACGCTCTGCATGCAAAATCATGACAGTCCAATCGTCAATAGTGCTTTCTCTCTATTTCCAATCGTCAATAGGGACGCTTGAAATTTATTAGATTATAGCAGCCATGTTATTAAAGCAACATCTGTCAAATTTGTTGTGAATTGTTCAGTAGTGTATGGCAAATCACCATGGAAGGTTATAGCGTTGAACAACGTGTGCAAATCATCAAATTTCATTTTCAAAATCAGTGCTCCGTTCAAGAAACATTCCGTGCGTTTCTTGATTTTTATGTTCGCCACAACCGTCCTGCCGAGTCGACTATTTGATTTTTAATGGACAAATTCGAGTCAACCGGTTCGGTAAATAATCAGCCAACATGCGTACGTTATCGAAACGCAAGCTCTGCTGAAAACATTGCTGCTGTGAGTGAGAGTGTACGATAAGAGTTTGGCCTTTATGTGACTTCAACAGGCGAATTTTGCGTAGGGACTTGGGTCTGCTCCCGCATAAAATCCAACTGACCCAGGAACTTAAAGTAAACGAACATAGACAACGCCGTGTGTTTCCTGATTAGGCTCTGGCGCAGTTGGAAGTTGATCCAAATTTCGCCAAAAATAGTCATCTTTGGAGGCACATTTTTGGATGAATGGATATGTGAACAAGCAAAATTATTGAATTTGGTGCGATACCAATATATACTAGATACATGAGCACCAAACGCATCCTCCCGAGAAAGTTACTCTTTGGTGCGGATTTTGGTCTGGCGGAATCATCGGTCCTTACTTCGTCCAAAACGAAACTGATCGTTGATAAGTAACTTCTTGTGGCCTAAACTAGATGATATGGACACCGACGACAGGTGGTTCCAACAAGACAGCGCATATCACGATGGACATTTTGCACGAGCGATTTCAAGCCATGGTTATATCTTGCGCGGCGGCGACGTGAACTGGCCACCGAGATCATGCGATTTAACGCCCTTAGACTTCTTCCTTTGGGGTTATCTAAAATTTCAGGCCTATGCGAATAAACCGCAAACAATTGATGCCCTTAAAGTCAACATAACGAACACCATCCAGCAAATTCAGCCAGATTTATGCGACAAAGTCTTCGAAAATTGGACCTCCCGAATACGTGCCAATAAGCAAAGCCGCGGCGGACGTTTGAACAACGTTATATTCTATACTTAATGTCATCAAATATTCTTTCAAATAAAAAAAAAATCGAGTGGATATCTCACACAGAACTTGTTTTATATACATTTAGAAATCGAGCGTCCTTATTGAAAAACTACGCATTATATTATGTGAACCCCAATATCACAAATCACTAAACCACAGAATACCCAGAAGAGGTATAACCTCCTCATTTATTGATTGATTTTGAGTGTACGACCAAGCATTAAGCAGGATCTTCCGGTAATTGAATATGACGCCGGGCCCGTACACCCTTTTTTACATTAACTTGGAAGGATTGGATAATATGGTTAGAATAGGATTGAGATCGACCCGGTTACAAACAACTTGACGGTCAATAGTTAGTAGTTTAGTTCATGCTTAGGACAATCCACTTATTTTAAAAAATTAATTTTGTTTCTGCTTTCAATCACTTGCATGCTAAAGTCTATATTAATTAGTTAAATATTTAATAGTTACACTAAATAAATAACAACAATCTCAACTACTATAAAAATGGAGCATTTCCGCCAACCTGCCACAAAAATTATAGTAGTTTGATCTGTGACGAACTCTTTCCTGTAATGGATTACAATTAATGTTACCAGTAACGAATAAAAATCGAAACAGCACAATTTCTAAAAGTACCGATCAGCTGGAGCTGTAAGTTTCTTGAAATCTGCGTTGGATTTCACCGACTATGTCTGAAAAACAACCTCGAAATAAATCAATTATCACTAAGACTGTGACCGAAACCTGTGATAAATATTTTTTAGTACAAATTTTTGACATTTATTTGAAAAATATTCCCCTTCATTCACAAATTTTTATTACGCTGCCCGAATTGTGTAATAATTTTTTGTAGTATTCCCCATCTGTCATATTGTTGTTCGATTTTAATGACAAGCAATCCTTTTATACACTTCGAATTCGCTTTCGTTTTATATTATATACTGTAGGGTATGGCTGTATTTGTTAGAGCGTAGTATAACAGGACGATGGTGCAATAATTCTCGCCAAAATTTTGGAAAATATATTACGATATAATTAGGCTTTTATACAGGAAGTGGAAATGTCATGGTCTCAAATCAGAATTGTAACGAAAACTAAAAGATATTGGAGTCAACCTAGTGCATAGAATTCAACGTTTTAAATCAATCGATCAACTAATTCTTTAATAGATTCAATAATCTGTCAGCCAATAGTGGTAGCTCTCACATTTATTCACTAGATCAATATGGCATTTAAATAAGATTAACTTTTGTTGACATACACGGACAAATCATCTCACTAGAAGAAAATAATTGTCGGCAAACTGCTGCAGTTGAAAATTATTATGTTGCTGCAAAGAAAGAATAGATTCTGTTATCGTATTGACTAGTTGACATTTTATTTTGATGATATAAAATGCTAAGGCGAAAATGTTAAATGTCGACCGAACAATTATTCTGTTTGTGTCAAAAATTATCATAGCAAAAGACCGTGATAATTTGGGTGTATGCGGTTGTTTCAAATAAATGTCAGAAATGTGTACTAAAAAATATTTATCACAGGTATCACAGTCTAAGTACAACTTTAGAAAAATATTAAATATTAAATCCTCATTATCCTCAAAGTTTTTAATTCTAAATTATGAATTTTAAATACTAAATATCTACAATTTTTTCAATTATGAAATATATCAAAATTAAAAACTGAACAATCGGGCTCAACATCCCACACGATCACACGATATTTTGCTTTGTTCCACCCCAATTACATCAACACCACGGCACTTCAACTATAAGAGGCAAGATGGATAGCAATTCAAATTTCGCATTCATTCTACGCTGGCGACAACAGCGACACCGCCACATACACCTTCCTATATGGAAAATTTACATATGGATGTTTCTGGTTCTAATCGCTGCTCCCTGCATAAAATCGATCACACTGTGAATGATAACAGATTAAAATATACAAATTTTATGAAATTTCTAAAATTTTGCTGCTTCAATTGTGAACATTCCATTTGATATTTTTATATGAAAAATGTCTTTAAATTTTTGTTGAATTATTTTGTGTAGTAGAAAACTACTACACAACTACTACGATCTTATAAAATATATGTGTATAAATATTCAAAATAGAAAAAAAATTGTTGTAAATTTTAAAAAAAATGTAAACCAAAGGGCGAAACAATTAGGTGTTATCATCAACCTAAAGAATAATTGAAATAAAATGTTAATTTTTACGTAAAATTATTAAAATAAAAATAATATGCATCTACTCGTACATTAAATAAAACATTTTTTTTGCTTGGACAATAAAAAACCTGTGAAACATCTCTTTAAATTATAACAATTTTCCTCACTAGGTAAATGATTCATTCGTCCATCAGCTCTAAGAAAAAAATCGCATTATTTCGAATATCAAATAAACACAACTAAAACTTGAACTTCAGAAACTTTTGGTTACTGTTATCATCCACAACTGCCCTACTGTTATCATCCACATCACGCACTGCCTTTTTGGAGAACATGCAAGAAGGCTGGGTCTGGAAGCTAATGACTTCTGCAGAAGCTGCTTGGACAAAGAGGAGGAAGAGACGTTGGTCCACTTCCTTTGCTCGTGTCCAGCATTGGCTCTCAGAAGGCACAAACACTTAGGTAAGTTCAGGATGGACTGCCTCTCGGATCTCGAAAACATTAAAGTGCGGGACGTCTTACGCTACATAAGTAGCTCGAAATGGTTCCAATAGGGGTAAAAGGGGATACATCCTGTGGTATCACAATGGACCGTCACCGGTCTAAGTGTGCGTAAGCAGCCACTCCAACCTAACCTAACCTACCATCCACAATATACCCGATTCCATACAACAAACAACAACCAAAACCCAAAACATATACATTCATATTTATGTAAATTTCCAAAAAATGAAATGATGGCGGTGGTTTACATCGACAGACAACGACCCAAAGAATAGCCCGAGGTAAACAAAATATTAGTTTAATGTTTATAATCATGAGGGTCGGTGGTTTGGCGTCTTTTGGAAGGGGGGGATCAAAGTTGAGTAGATTAATATACCAGCTTCGTAACCTTCCAGTAGGGTGCGCATCATGTGAGCTGTTCTGGTCATGTCATTAGGCAGCTGCGTGATGGGTACAATTGTGTAAGGGGTATCCTGTTCACAATTCGCAAGTGTACGTACTGCCTCGTCGTGGCAACCACTGGTAACTAAGGCCACTTGGCACATTTATGGTCATTTGGCACAGGCTAAAGTACGGCGCTAAAGGAGAAAACCTTGACAAAAAAACCTAATCTAAGGTGGAACAGCATATGACGAAAGATGAATGACTGATATGTTAATCAGCCCAAAATATGCGGACTCTGGATACCAGGCACCCTCCAGTTTTATTTAGCCTTCCTGTAGTAAAGCTGGGTGACCTACAGGTGATTTGCAATTCCGTGCAAATCGCAGAGTAAAATCAAACGAAATACGGGGCAGGAGTAGGAATATACGAGAGTGGGACAACCCTCTCGAGGTCCTTGAGCTCCAATGCTACCGTCTTTCTAGCGGAACTACATGCTGTAGTAAACATCTAGGAGGGAGAGCAATAAGCCCATATAGTATGTATCACGTACCGGGAGGCAGTATCATCAGGTTCATTAAGAACCTGAATATTGACTGGACGGATAATTAAGCAGGGGCCAGCACAATAGATCTTTTAGGTCGCAGTGCGAAGTGGCTGATCGCCCGCATGGCCCCCCAATAATAATAATAATAATAATCATGAGGGTCACGCAATGGCCGTGACAGTCGCCCAATCTGAATCCGACCGAAAACCGTTGGAATGGAGAAACACAAAAATAAACAGAAATTTTGGAATTCCAGGGATGCGCCGATGCAGGGAAGTTACTCGAGAAGAATGTCGCACGACTAATATCCACTAAAACGCATACTAGGTTCAATCATTCACAAACAAGATTAAAACTGAATTCCGAAATCAAGTGTGCCACTACTTTGAACAGCCTATTTGTAAAACAAAAAGGCTAATTATTTTTCTTTAATACTTCTTCCATAAACCAAACGTGACCTTCCATATCCAATTGCAAGTTCATATCCATTCCAAGCAAATTTACAAAAACAATTAAAACTTCATAAGTAGTTTTTCAGTCAACTAAGAATTTGCAAAAAAATCACAGTGTACCATTCCATTGAACACCACTGTACATACAATTATATACCCACATAAATATATATATCCATATATGTACATAAGAGCTAAATTGAATAAGGAACAAACAAAAACTCATAAATCTCATTTATACATATAGCTACCCACACAAATATGAAGTTCTACATAAAGTCTGTATTCCACTATAAATAATTGACTGAACTGACTTCAAGTCAAAAGAGGACAAGCCGCACCATATCGACACAAATATAAATAAAACCTATTACTTTTATAAGCATTTGTGCCGTGACACAGTGTAATCTTTATATATGTACTTATAAAAATAATTCTGCTGTAATATACATTGACCTACTACAAAAGGAATGAAAAAAAAATTTGATGTACATGCACACAAAATAAAGTACAAAGTAAGTTCGATCAGAATAAGGAGAAAATAAAACGTACCATACAAGAACAGAAATTTTATAGCGACAAACTATTTTTTTTTTATCTACTTTACGGTCTGCATATACATTGGGAAGGAATATTTTGATTTTATGTCCATATATACAAAACAAAAATTCCCCCACCGAAACAAATCATATAATAAAATATATTGTTACGTTTTTGCCTTGCCAATCAAGGTTCGTATCACTGGATTGTGTCTGATGTCACACAAAAATTATAAGAACACTATTTAGTAACGATAATTCACAAAATCACTTTAAATAATTTTCACTTATAGTTTTTATTTCGCACTACAACACTTTTTAAATCACTTTTTAATTACTTTTTTATCTTCATGACTTTTCTAGTTAGAATAGTGTAGAAACATTTAGAACTGTTTTATCATGGAAAATTCCATTTAGTACAGTAAAACATTGAGCTATTAGTTTAACTTATTATATCACACGCTAGGTGTCACCGTCAAAATATAAAGAAACAAAACTTTCTTTTTTTTTACTCGATTATCACATATACATACATATATCGCAATAAATGTGGTATGAAAATGCACCCATATCCCGATTTACACGGTATTTTTTTACACGATTTCGCTTTTACACGATTTGAAAAAAGAAAAAAATTTATTAAACAATTTATTTAAAAATTTGTAAACATTGAAATTATTTTTTTTAAGTTTTTATTTAACATTACTAATTTATTATTTATATTTTACGTTGAAATAAATGAATTATTAAAAAAACAACCGTAAACTAAGAATTTTATTTAATTTTGTCATTACATGATTTTCCATACAAAACCCGATTTTCCATTTACACGGTTTTCTGGGGAACCAATCTACCGTGTAAATCGGCGGATGGGTGTACCTGTACCACGTTTTCCTAATGTTTCCTCGTATGTAACCACATTTTTTTTTAACATATGTATATTATTTTATTATTATTATTAATTTAATAACACTATTTATTACAACAAACACAACACAACACAAAAACTCAAAAATTTAAAACAAAAATAAAAATAAATAAAATTAAATTAAATTAAATTCACGAAGAGGACGGCAAAAAAACGTCTATCCTCTTCGAGCGTCAACGACCGACGTGAAGAAAAGGCATAACGCGCTTTAAATAATAGATAAATGTCGACCCATTTTTTGGCCTAAGTTTGGCAAGGTAAGATTTTCAGTTGTTGTGAACTTGTGGTTCAGTGGCCGAAAATTCTAAATTAACATCTAAAATTTAAGGTATGGTAAGAGGAAAAATTCTTTGGTGCACGCAATGAATATACCTTGTATTTCGCAATGAATGTATACCTTGTGATACGTTAAACTTTCAGCTGACGGTTCCTCCAAACACGAAGAAAATGTAGTATGAGCTGCTCATCTGTGTTTCCTCCTAGTCTGATTGATTGATTGATTGTGAGTGTACGACCAAGCATTATAGCAGGATCTCCCGGACTCCCGGGCACATGCCGTACACCCGTACACATATAACAAAACCGAAGGATAGGATAGGATTATTAGTTGGGACAGACTCGACCCGGTTGCAGACACCAATGCGATCGATAGTTAGTAAATTATTAGTACAATATATAGTAAAAAGGTTAGCACAAGACAGCACATCTAACTACATTATTAGATGATCATTTCTCTGGAATCCAGGGCCGGATACTCAGGACTCCCTAAATCTCAATAAGGACTTAACAATTATTCATGTTGTAATTTCCCCCTTTCCGCCTTTCATTAATTTACCTGAAAAATTATTTAGGAAAAATTTAAAAGTACTAATCTAAGATTACAAAAACATCGCTTATTTCATTTTTCATGGTCCTTCATGTGTCAATTAAATAATTATTACATAATGCAACAAGAACTAAAATAACATTAAAACCATTTAAACATACAATTTTGTTTAAACTAATCATAAATTTCCTACCGATCAAGAAAAGAAGATAAATAATTAAAAATTCAATTCTTTTATAAAATTTATAATAAATAATATAAAATTGATAATGTTACAGTACCCCAACAGCCTAGAAATACATTTAGGTACTATAAGTATATCAAGAATCAACAAATAAAATCAATATATAATTTCCCAGGCAACTCTGAAAACTAATTTTAATTAATAAACCACCATAATATCAAAGTAAAATCTAATTCTGAAATTCAGGATTAATTTAATCCCCATATTAATGATTGATTCTGGAACTATGTTATATTCTGAAAATTGAATTATTTATTAGCAAATTAAGGAAGTGAAACCTTTAAATATTTTTAAACTAAATTAATTAATATATATTAATGAGCAAAACGCAATATATTACATAAAAGTATTACAAAAATTACCATTTTATGAAATTGCCTAAGTAAACTCTCCCACTTCTAAGCTAAAATTCTAAACGAATGTTTGAAAATTTTAAATTGTTAAGTTATAATTTAAATTCACAGCACTTGTTCCATTAGTTACCGTTCTCCTGTAAATAGTTAATTAATTGTTTACCTACTGCAACTAGATTTTAAAATAAAAAGTTGAAAATATATATTTAACCATAATATTAAATTTAAGCTAATCGACAATTTTCTACAGATCTAGAAAAAAGGAAATTAATAATGTTGAAATTAATTATTCATTTATAAAAGTATATAATATAATTGAATCATTGATCATAATACTACGCAAAAAAGTTTAGAATATCAATAATTTAGTTAAGTACTACATGTACCTATATATGTATGATCTTTACTAATAAAACTCAAATAGAGTTTCCCAGGTATCACTGAAAACTAAATTGCTTTAATACTTATTCGATAGAGATTTACTTTGTCCACGACTAACGTATAATTTACTCATTATACGTTTGTTTCTTCAATCATAATGATATCCATTATTCACTGCTAGTTAATCTAGTAGTCCTTACTTCCTTTATTCACTATTACCAAATAAAAATTTCATTTTTGAAATTTTATCTAGTAATCTTTTGCTATTTTCATTATTATTAAATTGAGACGTCAAAATGTCGACGTAAATTATTTTAGGTTTATTTAACGGATTTGATAATAAAATACAATTTTTTTTCGGCCGTGGACAAACTATCGTATTCTACTCGCATATAATGGCTGTTATTCACTTAGATGAATTACGTCACTCGCCTATCGGCTCGTGTGGGTAAACTTCATCTTCGTGAATAACAGCTATCATTATATGCTATATATAAATTAGTTAGTGATAAATAAAATAAAATAGATATCACAAGAACAATACATTTTCTACGCTACATAACCGCTGGATGCTTGGAGTTTCTGGATGTTGAGCGAGAATTCACCAATATTTCTGTAGCTTGGAGACGATCTAACAATTATATATAATTAAATATACTTTATATCAACACACCATCAGACAAAAATATCCGAACGAACTATGACACTTTGATATAATTAAATTAAATTAAACTCATAATCGTAGTTGAAAAACCAAAGAGTACATAAAATTTATATTTTTCTGACAATTAAACAGTGAAATATTTTCTTTATTTCTCTATGCACCTATCTCGTTAATTCACTGCAGTTAAATTATTCACTGTTAAAGTGAATTTCTCTTGAAGAAATTGTACTAGTAAATTTGCTTTGTTCGAAGGAAAATTCGCATTACACACTATGGAATTATTTGAATTTTTCTTAAATCTTGTTTTAGTAATGTTCTCATTTTACAGTATACGCCATCATAAACCAACGGTTAATAAATAAAAATCAACTTAATGTTAAACATGAAAATATTTAGCGTTAATTTAAACCGCACCGCGACATTACCAACAAACTTCATAATCAACCTGATAATTTAAATAAACATTGATTTAAAATTAAATAACGAACAAGCAATCGAGCGAACACACTTACTCAAATAACATCGGGGTAGCAATGAAATTTTTGAAAATTCACACATCTATAGAATCCATAGTATTTATATTATAGCATAAAAAGCATGTGTCTCTCCGTGTTAAATACCCACTCTACAAAAATTTCCAGTATACAATACACGTTTATTTAATAAAATATTTTTGTTTGTGTTGAAATGGAGGCATATCTCATATTTTTGTTGCCATGGTATCAAGCACACACACCCCAAACTACAGCTGAATAAATAAAAAACAGTTATCTGTTATGTGAGTGGATACATGAGAATAAGTGTGGAGAATTCGATTAGTTTTAATTCTATTCATTCAAGGTCGATGTTAGGTCAATGTATTTAATATACACAAATATAATTTATCAAAATAACAAAATTAATTATTATTATTTTAAATTATTTCTACGAAATATTGCGTTTCATAAAATTCGTAAATGTAATCGTATAACAATACATATACATACATACATATGTAATTGTCAATTGTCATTCAAAATTTCTATGAATCAAATGTGAACGTGATTCAGAGCTTTAATGCAATATGCTTTGTAAGATAATTCCATAAATACGATTTGCATTTTTGACAAAGTTCTCTTCCTTACACACTTGTGACATAAACCTCTTAACGGAATTCCTCTATCACGGTTAGGTAAATGTGCGTTGCTTAGCAAATAATTATTTGTAATTTATTAATTTTCGAAGGGGACAAAACAAATGTACAGAAAGGATTCGTAAAAGAGGTTTCTACCTTAACTGAATCTAGGCGGATTTAAAAACTTAATTTTCTCAATCTGGTTGACAAGATCATCTGAGTAAAAAATTATTTTCGGTTATCAAGATTCATAAGTCATAACTCGATAAGCAAAATCTTGTTGTAGAAACCAAAGCACCTAGAATACAAGCCGTCAGCATCAAATACGAACTTAATATAAGGGGGATAGAAAGACAAAAAAATGGATTTTTCATACAAATCATATTAAAAGTTATGTCTTTTTAATATCGTTTTTCTCCAATGAAATATCTCACAAAACTGCATTTCGATTTCTATGTTATTAAGAAGAATAATTCATAAATAAATGATTTGAAAATCAATTAATAAAATCTTGTTTATAGATATTTAATTAATGTTTTACTGAAACCCCTTTATATATAAACACATGTCCATATCTCATGGCGTGTCACATTTCGTCCATGTTGCTTTATTTTACTCTATAAAATAAAGTATAGAAATCATGAAAATTTTGGACCTTGAGATTTTTAGAGATTTATCTGTTTTGAGGTTCTCTGACTCCGAAAAAGTGGGTTTCGAAATGGTGTCTGTCTGTCAGTATGTCAGTCTGTGTCCTCTCTATAGTCCCAGATGGTTTAACCAATCGAACTGAAACTTCAGATTTAAGGTTTTTTTGATAAATTAGGAGGTCGCAATGAATTTTACTCCAAATCGGCTAACCGGAAGTGGCCACTCCGTCCAGAAAATTTATTTTGCAAATATCTTAAAAAGTATAAGGTTTACAAAAAACCACTTAATACGAAATGTTTCCAAACATTTAAAAAAAGAAACTTTAAAAAAAGTTTAAAAATTATAAAAAAAAAATTAAATTTCTCAAAATTCTCTGTCCGTAAAAGAAAGTCGTGTGTTGGCCACATCTCCATTTTTTTTATAATAAAAAATATCGATAAATAGCAAAGAGTTTAAACTAAAGAGGAGAAATAAACTTTTTTTCTTTTATGTAAGCAAACTATTTAGTTTTTATTGTTGTTAAAGAGTGGTGGTGCGAAGTTTGTTTATTTCTAGTATATTGTATTTTAAATTCTTTGATAAATCATTTATTACGTTTTTATAATTTTATACTGTATTTTTAACATAGGCATAGAAAGCAAAAGTAAATCTGTACAATTCTTTTTTAATTATATTAATCAAATTATTATATTTAAGTTATTGGTTTTAAAATATGTTATACTCAAAGGTTTGATTTAAATATTAACCTAAAAATATTTTTTGTTACGAGTATTTTTCATTCATAAAATTTTAATCTAAAATATTCAATTTTACGTGGGTTCTTATGGGAAATCGTAAAATGGATCCCCCTTAAATTAAGCTTATTTTAAAATTGGTCTGACACTGACGGCTTGTATATCTAGGCGCTCTGTAGAAAAGTTGTCTGTATTGACTCTATTGACTGTATAGACGGCGCTGTAATGAGTTATCATTTTTAAATTTTGAGAATAGAACCTTTATTAGGCGCCATTTACATTTTCAACCGATTTACTGTCCATTTCACAAGCAACAAAATAGACTGCAAGAATTCTGCATTTTACGAGAATGGATAAATTTCAAATTCGTGGTGCAATTAATTATCTTTATATTTGAAAGGCAAAAAGGAAATGGATTTAAATTTGGGCGAGTCTACACCATCCGACTATGTGTATACCATGAAACTGTCTGTTTTTTGACGTGTCGGGTAACTCGATGTTCCTTAACATTGAAAAAACATATAGACAACTGGAACGCGAATGAAATTTGACAACGATTTTAATAGTATACACATGTTTGCGGTTAAATAGTTTTAATGGTAAACACGTGTTTGCTATCTTTTGGCGAACTGGCGATGACATAGGGCCCGTATTCTTCAAATCACCGAAACACTACTGAAATGAAGTATTTTATTATAAAGTCACCTGTGGCTTTTTCGGGCGTATTTAAGGAATACGGACCCTGGATAACCCCCAGAATACGGTGGTTTCACTGGATTAACAACAAATAATAACAATGTAGTAATAACAACATTGCCGGATTGGCCAAACCGTGCTCGAACTTCTTATGTATTTTTATACGAAATCTAACAGAAAAATTAAAATAAATTATTTGATAATAAGACATTATCACTATTTGTTTACTTACTGCAAATCATCGCTGCAATTTCTCTATCCCGCTATTTGATATCTTTGCCTTTTATTTTCTTCTTAAATACAAAATGTATAATTTTTTTGCCAAATTAAAAAACGTGCAAAAAACTCCACCAAAAAATGTGGGATTTTAACGTCGGGAACGTGCCCGTTTTGCCTCGGTCAGAATAGGAAATAGCGTTTATTTTGCACTTGACGTTTTTAACTATCAAATAAAACGTAGAAGTTACGTTTTTTCAGAATTCAGCTACAAAAATAATTGAAAAAATCGATGTTATTGTATTGGGTGATCGTAAAGTGAAGTTGAATGAGATTTGTTGACTTCCTAGACATTTCAAAAGAACGTATAGAAAATATCTTACATTAACGTTTGCATATGAAAAAGCTTAAAGCAAGATGGGTCGTTCGCTCACTATATCGAACAAAAACGCGAACAAGTAACCGCTTCACAGTCATGTTTGGAAAAAAAAAAATTTAAAAATAGTTGGATGAAGTTTATTGAGTTAAAAGGAGATTATATTGAAGATTAAATAAACACATTACCAAAAAAATTGCGTTTTATTATCGATACAGGAAAATTTTCAGCCCGCATGCAGTAAATATACAAATAATTTAATCGCATAAGGTAGGCGCTCCTCCCATTCACTTGCTCATAATTTACTCACTTGTTTCCGTCCGTTATCAAAGAAATATGAATATTTTTAAAGTTATTTTTAAATATAATATTTTTAAAGTTATTATTTTAATATGAAAATAAATATTAAGTCGCTTGTTTTTGTTTATTAAGTCTTGTCATATAAATGATTAAAGAATTATTTTAACCCGAAAAATATTAATAATAAAAACACATTGTTGTAATCTCATGACCTACAATTTGATGCCTAGTTGTGTGGAAGGATAATTGAATAAATTTATAATTTTTCTCTTGACCTCATTATGGTCAGTTCTGGTTGAAACTGACGATGATATTAAACGTATTTACTGATAATGACAATCAATGATACCAAACAAAGAAATGCCAAATTTTTTCAAAAAATATAGACTGACACAATTTTGTTGGTGGGTACGTCAGTTTATTTTATTTCCGATTGGTACCGCATTTTCATCTTTTCCAATCGTCAATTGTCATAATAACAATTTTATTTACCTATTTAATTAAGATTATTTTATTATACCGGGTGTTTCTTTTAAACTGAGACGATCAAATATCTCGAAAAATAGCCACTCTACGGAAAAAATGTCCATAATCAAAATTTAATCATACCGCGGGGGAAATACATTAGTGGAAAAAAATAGTCCCCCACCCCCCGCTTTGTAGGTGGGGCGGGGGTAACTTTTAAACTAAGATAGGAAGCCATATTTTTTATTGCAGATACGGATTCTACGACTAAAAGTACGTATGATTTGAATGAAATATTTTGTTCGGTTCATGATAGATGGCGTTGTAATCGACGAAATTTAATTTTTTCAATTTCTTCTTCTTAGAACACACGCATTCGATTCTGCAATACGTTTGAAATAAAAAACATCACGTTTTCATTGGAAATACTCGAAATTCGTCATCAAAACAATTTATTCAGTTTTGTAAATCACATTTAACGTTTGTGTTATTTCTTATCTTCATGTTTTTCGTAATTGCAAAATAAACGATAAAATACTTTAGAATGGACCGTTTAACTGTGCACAACACTAGATAATATCTCGAAACTAATGACTGAATCTGAAAATATTTAG
The DNA here is from genome assembly GCA_958295665.1 of Tipula vernalis. Classification (NCBI taxonomy): domain Eukaryota; kingdom Metazoa; phylum Arthropoda; class Insecta; order Diptera; family Tipulidae; genus Tipula; species Tipula vernalis. The sequence continues at coordinate 241,184,445 of OY282558.1, read as the reverse complement.
TTTTTGTTTTTCCACCATTTAAACAAATGAGTTGATAATCATCGCCTACTGTTTTACAGATCAAAATAAAATTGGTAAAATATTAACACTATAACATCTCTTAATTCGATTGAGAATAAACGGAATACGAAGAAAACTATGGCACGTGGGTACAAGTAATGTATTGGGGGATTGTAGAGGAGATCACGATAAATTAAAATTAAATAAACAATTAGTTTTTTTTGATAAAAACTCGATTTTATAAAAAACAAATATTTTTTTTTTACTTTAAATCACCATAGCTCTCAAACGGATGCAGATACAAGATAACCACTTAAACCTTAATCATAGCCTATACGATTACCAACCAAATAAGACTAAGTTGGTTGCTCTCCGATAAATATTTTGGAAGTTACAGTTTAATATTTGGGTATACTTTTTTTCTGAACCAAATTTTTTAAACACCCTGTATCTCAAAGGATATCAAAAATGGATCCCCCCTCCACATACGATTTGTTTCTCAGAATAAACCAAGAAATCACCCCATGACGGATCAGCATCCCAAACCCGGACACCCTGTATATATATATATATATATATATATATATATATATATATATATATATATATATATATACATATATATATATATATATATATATATATATATATATATATATATATATATATATATATATATATATATATACTGCTGTGCAAAACAATAGCAACAAACTTTGAAAAATTTTATAATAAATTTATTTTTTAACTTTAGTTATTTACAAGAATAAAAAAACATCAAATTATTCATTCATCGTCTCTATATTTTAAATCTATTCTTATCTATTCTTAAAAGACAGTAGTGTGCAAAACTAAAGCAACAAATTCGATATTTAGTATAGTAACCCTTATTTTTTATTACATCCGCACATCTACGAACCATGGATAATATTAAATTATTAATGGTTGATTTTTTAATACTTTGCCATTCATTGTTTAATGCTTGGAAAAGTTGCCCACTAACTTATCGTTTCAAGATTCCGAAAAGGTTTTCAATGGGATTCAAGTCTGGTGATTGTGCCGGCCAAACAAGAACTTGATTCCCGTTGTCTTTTAAATAGTTTTTTACCAGCAACGGTGTATGTTTTGGGTCATTGTCGTGTTGGAACATCCACCGGAGTGGCATATTCCATTCGGCATGTGGCAACATTGTATTCTCTAAAATACTTGTATGCTCGAAGCGGTCCATAATGCCATCAGTTTGATAAAATGGACCAACATCACCTGAAAAACAAGTCCACACCATCACACTACCCCCTCTGTGCCTCACTGTGACTTTACAATTCTTTGAATTAAGGCGTTCACCTTTACGTCGTCTGATAAAACAGTTGCCATCCGAATTAAACAAATTGAACTTAGATTCATCGCTGAAAAGCACACTTCTCCACTTATCCACAGGTCGTTTCTGTTTCCATGAAAAAAATGAAATGAAAAAATAGTTCTGTGTAAACCAAGCTCCAATTTGAATTAATTTTTTATAGTTTGCGCCTACTCCGAAATTTAAATATATAAATTTTATAACGAAGGAACAGTAAACGACAAAAAATTGTTCGTTTACACAAGATACTTGTTTATCGACATTTGTATTAAGAGCCTAATATTTATAGCTGCAGTAATTTTTGTGTGGCAATAAGTGACTAACTTATGTGGTATGTTGATAGGTATCCTTATGTTTATTAAGTTACGCAACTTATGCCATAATGAACGCAATTTGACACTACCAATAATTTTTTTAGGCTTTACTTTTTTTTTTTAATAAAGTATAAACTACTTTTGTTGTAACATTTAAATGGCGGTTATCTTTTTGTGGAATTTGTAATTTGATATTTTACACAGAAGTTTTGTGCATCGATACTTACAAAATTCGATTTTAAAAGTTCAAACTAAGACAAAGTACAAGAGAGTTTGAAATACACAATATTGAAATGTTTATAAAATAATTCTGATTGAAGAATAAAGATAAGTTATGTCGAAATTTGGAATCTCAAAAATCCCAAACAATTACTAATTTCAATAATTTCACCAATAACCTGTATTTTTCAATTTTAATGAAAATGGAATAGTAAGAATTTCATAAAATTTAAAATGTTCCATATACATATAGTCTCAAGTTGAAAGTATCTTTGAGTTTACGAATTTTCTTTATTTTGAAATGTCTAGAATCTGAAGAATATTCAAATACCGAAAAATATTCAAATAGACTAAGCGTGTGAAGCGCTATTGTAAAAGCATTAAAACTCTTAAATTTTATTTACTACACCGAAATTCGAATTTTTAAATGCAGTTGTTTCGAAAAACTATTTGTAATCTGACATAATTTTGAAACCCTAGATTCAATAGGATATTCTAAATTTACAGATTTTTAAAATAGGAGTAGAAATCAGGTGCTTCAATTTAGAATTAAAGAAGCTTAGGGAATTATAAAATTTTAAAATTAAGGCTTAAAAGGACTATTTTGGAAATCTAGGAATTAAGTCGATTTTAAGAATTCAAGAAATTTGAACAAAAAAATATACATTTGAAATAGTTTAGGATTTTGGAAAATGAACAAAAGCTCTTTCTATTTTTCAATACCTTTATAAACTATGAAAACTTCCAAGTTTGCTTGAAGTACAATCAGTTGATGGCGGTCAACCACAACCCTTTGAGATTTTGGACACAACTTTCGGTATACTATAGTATCGGTATAGTATCGGTAAATCGGTACATTAATAGACACATTTAAATGATTTTCTCACCACCAAAATGGTCAATGAACAAATTCTTTTCATATGAGAATATTTTTACGAAAATAATCTAGTATTCATTAAAAACACTTTGGAATTATGTTTTTTTCCACTGAGAAATGTTTTCATTTTATTTTTCATGGAAACAGAATCGGTCCACGGTACTGTGAAAATTATGTAACTTTGTTTTTTTCCATTCAAAAAATAAAAATGGTTTACTAGATGTAAATGAAAAGATTTTTTTTCATTGAATTTTTTCATAGAACGAGAATTGACCCCCAGTTCAAATGGGAATTAACAAAATTTAATCTAATAAGAAAAAAAAATTTGTTTTTATGTTTAAGTATGAACCTGCCATAATAAATATGCAAATTACCTTTTGTTTAAATGGTTTTTCGTAAGCATTAGTTTCTTTGCAGGTCTATAACTATTCAAATTATTTTTTATAGCTAGCCTAATGACCGTGCTGTCATGGACGTTTAAATTTAATGATTTTACAATTTATTTAGGAGACACAAATGATTTTTTTTTAATTAATTTACAAATCCTTCTCTCCATCTTACACGAAATTTTTCTAGGTCGGCCATCTAAATGCAGTGTCGTGAGATCTTTTGCTATCTTATATTTCTTAATCAGTCGACAAACAATAGACCTATTAATTTTATATTTTTTGGCAATTGCACTTTGTGACTCTCCTTTCGAAAAGTAGTCAATAACCATCGACTTGAAAGTAGTATTGTACTTATAGCGCGCCATCAAATTTCTCAAAAATGCTCTGAATTAACTGAACAGAAAATGACTCGATTCAATTGTTATAATGCCGCCGAATACTAAACAAAACTAATAACTTGGAAAAGTACCGTTAGTTGTTTTGTTTTACTCTCTTTCTCTCAATTACCTTCCTTTGTTTCTTTAGTTTTGCACACGCTCACATAGTGGAATTTACGCGTTACGGTTTTGTTTCTTAAAAATTTTTCGTAATTTTTTTTCTTCTTTTGAATATGTTACCAGTATTGCATACTTTTATTACTATATAATGAGGGTAAAAAGTTTTCTTGTGAACTTATTCAATAAGAGATATTGCTATTTAAAGTTTCTAGACCTAGTTGTTGCTTTAGTTTTGCATAGCACTATATATATATATATATATATATATATATATATATATATATATATATATATATATATATATATATATATATATAAATATATATATATATATATATATATATATATATATATATATATATATAATTTTATATACATAAAATAAATATGGCATATTCAGGTTGGCGAGAGTTCGTCGAAGAGGATAGTCGTGTTTTTTCTATCCTCTTCAAAAATTTAATTTTATTTTGTTTTATTTTATTTTTGTGTTTTATTTATATAGTAATATGTATATACTTTATATACATAGTATATACAGATTAATTTTAAATTTTAAATTAAATTCTAATTAAATTAAATTTTAGTGTAATAATAATCAAAGTGTAGTGAAAATAATTAAAGTGTAATTTTGGAAAATGCAATCCACCGGGATGAGTTTGTCAGGCAATGTTTTTATTTTTGTAGATAGAAAAATTAAAAGTGCATGATTTGATATTTTGTGGATTGTACATAAAATCAAAGTTCAATTTTTAATTACTAAAGTCTAATATTTAGATAATATTGAAATAAATTTTAACTTATATAAAATAAGTCGCAGTAAATTTGGTATTAGATTTCATTTTTACGCACACTTATTTGTATTCTTATGTGTGATTTTGTATACATTGTACAATCGACACTAATACATACTTATAATTTGGTATAAAAAAGGGCCAACAATATGTTTGTGTAGCTGTCTCGTTTACTCTTTGCACGGTTTCTGTGAAGGAAGTGTGCGTGGTTTTGTTGGTTTTTGTATTATAAAGTACAAACAACAACGAGAAAGAGAATCTTTGCGTTGGTTTTGATACAGCTGTCACAAGTATTTTATTATTGTGTATAATGAGCACTAATATATGCATACAACTTGATTTATTTATGGCAGGATCAACAATATGGTTGTAGAGCTGTCTCGTTCGCTCTTTACACGTATTCTGTTAAGGAAATGTAATATATTTTGTTGGGTATTATAATGCACAAACAATAACAAAAAGAGAATTTTTTCGTTGGGTTTGATACGGTTGTTACAATATTTTACTGTATTATCTTGATACATAGTTTAGGTGTGTATTATATGTACTATAAGGCCTAGTGCTACGCATATGAAAGATGGTAGAAAATATTTACCGTCAATGTGTGTTGGTGGTTTTAGTACATAAAATTTTGTTACTTGTATGCTGGTGCTGTTAATCTCTTTGTGTTTCTGTGTATTCACGAAACAACTATGATATTATTGAAATCATGCATTATGTGAACACAATGAGATTGTTGAGGTTTGAGTCGAATTGGAATTGGGAGCTGTCTTATACAATTCATTTGAATGGTTTATTTAGGTAGGATTAATAAATTTTTTTACAGGGTATTACATACTGAATCAAATTGTTTTCTATTTAATTTAATTAATATTATAAATTGACTAAATAAATAAATAAATAGATAAATAAAATGCGAATTTAGAAATGTTGGTTAAAGTTAAGTTAAGATTTAATTTTTAACACAAAATGATGAGTTCATTTATGTGAACAAAGTGGAATTATGTTAAAACATTTTGGAAGGCTAAATGTTTTTGAGTTTAAAGGTTGTCTTAATGGATTTATTGAAATTTAGATGGTTTCATTTTCAATGCATTTATTTATTGTATTATTTACTTTACATGCTTGATTTGGCAGGGAATGAGGTCCGTGAACTGAGTTAAAATTTATTTATTAATAAAGATTTTTATTTATTAATAAAGAGATCAAATTTCTGAATTATTGATTAGGTGCAAGTTTTTGGTGGCGGAGATCTCTTCAATAGGTGAATGATGCTAATTGGATTTTTATTTAGGTAGTCTAATATTTTATAAGTTTTATTTTTGAGTTGCGAAAATGACTAAGGTGATGGAAATCATTTGAATATGTACACTATCAGACATAAATATTTGGACGACGTTCGGGGTTAATCACTGGAGCTGATTTTGGGGTAGCTGATTTTGCTACTCGTGCAAATTTCCGCTCAGTCGGCTTAGTTAAAAGTCGTGGGCGTCCACAACGATGCTTATTTTAGTTGATCCGGTTTCAATAAATTTCTTTTTATGAAACTGATGCTACCGTTTGATATTACATATTGTAGGGATTTATTTTGATAAGTTTCTTGTCGTTGTAATGCTTTTATTAACAATTTTTTTAACGCTTTCATCTATTTCTTTGGAGAGGCTCATTTTTCAATCCCTAAATTAAATTTTTGAATACATAGTTAAAAATTTTTGTTCTAAAATATCAAAAATATCTTCTGCTAAAGTCAATCTCTTTATTGGTATTAAACTGTAATTTATATTAATGTTGCTGTTTCGTTTAAATATTTATGTATATAGATTGAAATATTATACTAATTAAATGAATAGCATCTTACGTTATCTAGGATAAGGAAAATTCCCTTTTATATGATATTGTAAACTACAGTGCATTGCAAAAATATTTGAGGTATTGATGAAAATATTTCAACACTTTTTGTCAGTTTAATTTAATTATATCAGGGTAGCGTACTGGGTCCTATATTGTACATCCTGTACACCAGAGATATGCCAAATATAGAAGGTGCCACCATAGCAACATTTGCAGACGATACAGCTATTCTGGCGACTGGAAAGTGTATATCAGAAGCAACGACCAAACTTCAAAAAGCAACCGACACAGTGAGTAGTTTGACAAAGAAATGGTGCATTAGCCTAAACGAAACAAAATCGGTTCACGTAAACTTCACAAGCCAGAAAGTTAACTGAATTCCAGTGGAACTTAATTCAAGGCCGGTTCCAAATGCAAATACAGCCAAATACCTCGGCATGACTCTCGATTGCAAGCTTAGATGGAAAGAGCATGTTAAAAAGAAAAAAGAAGAATTGAACATCAAATATAGGAAAATGTATTGGCTAATAGGTAGAAACTCTGAGCTTACAATACATAACAAATTGCTATTATATCAGCAAATACTTAAACCAGTATGGAACTACGGTAATCAACTTTGGGGTTGTACCAAGAAGACAAATGTACAAATGATTCAATGTTTTCAAAACAAAGTGCTGCGTGGCATTGTAACCGCACCATGGTACATTAGAAATGAAAACCTCCATAGAGACTTAAACATGGAATATGTAAGTGAAGAAATACAAAATCATGCGAAGAAACACATTCAGCGGATATCTCGGCACCAAAATGCAGACATACGAAGTTTGTTGGATACCACTAATGCAGTAAGAAGACTTCAAAGGTAGAAACCTTTGGAATTGGGCAATTGTATTTAATTAGGATAGAGGAAAATAATTACTATGTAAATTCAAACGGGAGTAACCATTGGGCTACTACCCGTCAAATATGAATCTTCATTTAAGAAAGATAAATTACTAAATGATTGTAAATCAGTTGTAATATTAAATAAAGGCAAAAAAAAATTAATTAATGAAAGGGGGAAATTACAACATGAATAATTTTTAAGTCCTGATTTAGATTTAGGGAGTCCTGAGTATCCGGCCCTGGATTCCAGAGAAATGATCATCTAATAATGTAGTTAGATGTGCTGTCTTGTGCTAACCTATTTACTATATATTGTACTAATAATTTACTAACTATCCATCGCATTGGTGTCTGCAACCGGGTCGAGTCTGTCCCAACTAATAATCCTATCCTATCCTTCGATTTTGTTATATGTGTACGGTTGTATGGCATGTGCCCGGGAGTCCGGGAGATTCTGCTATAATGCTTGGTCGTACAATCACAATCAATCAATCATACTAGGAGGAAACACAGAAGAGGAACCGTCAGCTGAAAGTGTAAAAAAAACAGACATGCGTTGCCTTATCATCAACCGAGGCCGATTTCATCTCCCTTTCGGAATCTTGCAAATAAGCCATTTGGATGAGACGACTTCTGGCGGACTTAAACCTAAAGATGGATGACGCAACACTTATTCTAGAAGACAACCAAAGCTGCCTTAAATTAATTGAAGAAGAAAAGATGTTCGATAGATCAAAGCATATTGATACCCGGGAATTCTTCGTAAGAGACAACGTGGCCAATGGACAAATCAAATATTGTCCAACTGAAAATATGTTGGCCGATATGCTAACAAAACCGTTAGCTGCAATACGACTACAGAAGCTGCGCGAATTTTGTGGCCTGGAAGTTCATTGAGGAGGAGTGTTAAATGAATAATCATATTTAACATTATTTAATTTATACGTAGCTAATTCAATCAACTTGTGTTTTCATAATGTGGCAACGCTAAACTAACTTAGTAGTCTTGACGTCTACCATCCGCATGACGTATTCGTTTTATTATTTTTTTTTTGTTCGTTGTCGACCACTGTAATAAGTAGACGTGTGTTATTTATACAGAACAAATAAAACCATTCCTAAATATCTTGAATCATCGGAATTATTATTTGCATTTCTTAAATCATCTTCTGCTATTCTAACAACAAGTACGTAAAAATAGAGAGAGAGACGTTTAGTTTTATTAAAAATAATCAGGCACCATACTCAGGAAAAATACGTATATCTATCTTAGAGATGATTTAGGATGGTAGGATGCCAATGCTGATCTGCTGGACCAGTTGGTAGTGCTTCCATCTTCTTTTACTGGTGGAATTCGCTATGTCGGCCACTCTGGCCGTCCCAATGTTTTTGTAACATTTACCTGCAACCCTCGATGGTAAGAAATCACAGATGCCTTGCTACCTGGACAAAAACCCCACGATTGTTACGATATTATTGCTAGGGAGTTTCATTTAAAAATTTAAAAAATGATGTTCCTTTTTAATCAAAGAAAGCTTGTTTCGAAGAGTTGTACGCACGTATTTTGATGTGGCTAGAGCGACGTACCTTTTCCGATAGGATAGATAGTACGATCTGCGTCGAAATTCCTGATCCTAAGAAAGATCCTCTCCTACACGACATCATCAATGCTATCTCTATTAAAGTCTATTCAAGAACTGACAACCTCACAAATATCTATTGCGGTATCATAAATGCATGTTATGTTATTTTCTCACTTTCTACTAGAAATTGTACTGAAAAAAAATAACAACATAAAATTTTAAATCCCGGAATACGGTTTATTTGTTTACTAAGGCTGATGGCTAATTTTCGATTTATTTGACTTATTCAATATGGCGGAACGGGGTAAATCATTTAGTGGTCCAATTCAAACAGAGACTTATGTATTTCAACTTAACCATACATTGAGAGGAATTCTGTGAGCCAAAATAAACATTAAAATGAAAAAAACAAAAGCGTTAGGTGTTTTTATTAGATATTCTATTGAACAGAGAAATAATAATGATAAAAGACGAAGTTTAATAATTTTTATTTTATTTTCTTGTTTAAATTACGTTGCCGCTCTGTAAATACCACACAACCTATAATAGATTTATTGGTTGTGAAACTTATTAAAATAACACCAGCAACGTAATGTAAATCAGAAAATAATTTTGATACAGTGCTGTCATTTTCGTAGAAACTCTCCCAAATAAGTCAAGAAAGTCTAATATAAGTGTAAAAAGCCTAAGATAAGTAGGGAATTGGACTCCAGCCTAAAAAAGCAATGCCTTGAATCAATAAATAGATTTTCAGAAAAATTCCAGAAATATATTTTTAATCTTTAAAATATTTATTAATAGGTGCCCGCGGCGTGAGGATTTTATTTAATAGTAGGAGTATGTACATTGTTTGCACATCACTTCCCACCTCATGCAAATAATTAAAACAAATCAGCTTTTTCCTAAATTGCACTGCCATCTATTGTTAATATATAAATAATTCTTCTGTTTTGTGTCTACGATGGAATTCGATGGAGCTTTTTATGAACACAACTGTAGTTCTACTTGTATGTTGACTGATCTTTTTTTTGTTGTGTTTTAAATAAAAACTTAAGTTTATTAATTTTTTTGTTATTAAAAAAATTAATTTTCCTTGTTACAAGAAAATTTATTTAAAATAAATTTGTTTTCACATAATTAAAATAATAATAATACATACATCTAATATAAAAAAAAATCCTAAGACGTTTACGTTTTGTTTTTTTTCTAAATATTTAAATTTAACTTTCTTTTAAATTTAAATTGGAACAAAATAAAATTAAAAATAATAACATAATAAAATTTAAATCTTAAATTTTATAATAACAAGATTTTTGAAATATTTTTTTTTCATTGTGGAACTAGAAAATAATACAGTAGTTTTAAAAAATGAGATAAGGTCTGGCACAATAATTTTCTTGAAAGATAAATAAAACAGAAAAAACAACATAACACATACAAGATGGTAAATTTTTTTAAAATGTAATTTAAGTAAATATTTTGTACGGTTTTATATTCTATAATAAGTTAAAGGATTAAATGGTGCTCTAGAGAAACGTTCTGGTTGAACATCAGCTCGAAGGATTACAACACCGGATGGATTTACTTTCACCTTAATTTTTGTGTTTGGGTTTAGTACACCATAATTGACATCTTCGTATAAATCTTCAACTCTGTAGCCGGTTGGTGATTGTAATCCTAATTCGCGTAGTGTTACAGCAACATCGGATGGTGTACCATCGGTGCGACGGTTTACAAAAGCAACTGCAAATGAATAGTAGTTTACATAGATTGGGGTAATTGGACGTGACCAGATTTCAATGCCTTTATGCTAAAATATTTTAAATTAAATTAATTAACTTGAACAATTCAGAAATTGTAAATAATCCTTACTTTGTAAATTCTTCGTCCTTGGATTCCAAGAGGATCTTGATCAACAGCGATGATTTTACGGTTTTGTAAAATCGCTTTGTATTCTGGACGAATTGTTCGTAAATCGACTGACATGAGTAAAGGTGCAGCTAATATAGCCCAAAGAGCAAATTGTGTTTTTGATTGTTCAAAACTCAAACCAAAGTTACCAATAATTAACATGTCTGGATCATTCCAATGTCCTGGACCAGCGTTTGGTATAATTTGTTCTTGATTATTTCCATAGTAGTCAATAATGCTTTCGAGTGAAGCCCAAGAATCCTGGATATCATCGAAATTTCTCCATAAATTACAATGTTGGATTATTGACGAAAAGTTTGGCTGAAATTTTCAAATTTTGAATTATTAAATAGAAATAAATTTGAAATTTTAGGAAACTTACAGTTAATCCAGAATAGATTTGGTATACTGGCCAGCTGCAAGAATAGATCATTGGGCGGCCTGTAGCATTTAGTAAGCGACCAAATTCTGGATAACCGTAATCCATGTCCACTGGTAGAGCGTAGCATCCATCTAATTTGACATAATCGACATCCCACGATGCAAAGGTATCAGCATCCAAACGTTGGAATCCCAAAATTCCTGGATAACCGGCACATGTATAATTACCATAATCTTCATAGATTCCGAATCTTAAACCACGTGCATGAATCTATATAAGTAAAGTTAAAAGTTAAAATCAGGATAATTTAATGAATAAGAAAATGGTTGTCTTACGTAATCAGCTAAAGATTTCATGCCTCTTGGGAAACGTCTTCGATCGGCTACAAGTTCTCCTCGAAGTCCACGTGATTTCTCCAACCAACAGTCATCAACGTTAATGTATTGATAACCAACAGCAGCGTATCCTTCATTTACTACTAAATCAGCCATTGTTCGGAATAAATTTTCACTGCAAGCGGAACAAAAATAAATAATTAAATTAGTTATAACTTATAATAATTAGTTGATCGTGACTTGATCAAACGTTAAATAGGGGCCTTCAGATTTTTTTGTTTTTTTTAAATTTTAGAATGTTTACAAAGAAGTTAGGGCAAATTTTACACGACCGCTTATATTTTTTAATCGAAAGATATTTACCGAAATCGAATACTTCTATTTAACATATATTTTAAATAATTAATTATTTAATTTCAAATAGTGTGTGAGAACTAAAATTTAATTGTTGTATTTCTTTTTTATTCATTATGTTAATCTAACTATAGGTCATAAAATATAATTGTTTTTTTTAATTATTGTATGTATTGTCAAGCTTTTACAGCAAATTGAAATAAATTATTTTTTGACCTTAACCATTTTGCTTTACTTTATAAAATTAAGACACAATTAAGATTGAATATTTACTCAGAGAATAGAATAAGCATTGTTAACATAATGTTTGTTGGTTTGCTACATGCGGGTTTAATTATACATTTCAGTCGGTTTCATCACAACCAAACAGAAGTAAACCTGCCAAGCTGGTTGTGAATGGTTAAAGTGAAAATAAAATAATATTAAAGATTTATAGATCCTCCTCCTCCTCCTTCTATTTGAATAAATCGGTAGAGCTTGGGATTAGCACAATAGAAATATCAAAAATCAGAGAAAGTTTGTTTTCGTTGTTGAATTGAAGTTAAATTTATAATACATGTATACTACTATAGATGAGATTAGAGGTATTGTAGCATAAATTATGCATGGATAGCGATTTGATTATGATTTGCAATTGAAATTTTAAATTTGATCAACAAGTAGGATTTCAAGCGTATAATTAGTGAACCATTGATTGGTTTGATTGTACAGGAGAAACTTAACTTCCGATCCGAACGAAAAATACTTCTCGGTTGAATCCTTAGATAGACTGATACTTAATTATAGATAGAACAACAATAAAATTCTCATTGTCTTACTCTCAAATAGAGAATAAAATTAAACCTATTTTATAAAATAATTAATTAAGTCGTTTAGTTTCGATTCTTTCTCTTTTTGTGAAGTAAACAAAATCAAAAAGTAATGATGTCTAATGTGTATGTTACGATAGTTAGTTCAATTACTGAAGTCGTTTAGCTAACCAACCACTAATTATTGACAGATCTTTTAGTTAATTAGGCGCCATGAATTCGATATTACTACAAATAACATCAATCACTTGATTAAAGATTAAACTGATTATTTTTTGGTTTTGTTAGAAAAATAAATCAACTTAAACTTAAATACATAAATTAAATATTTTTATTATTAATTAAAGTATTAGTTATTTATATGTTTTTTATTTGGACGAATATTTTAAATTTTAATAAGATGGTACAAGGTACAAAGAATTATCATGGCGTTGCTCGTATTTCCAACTTTATTACAACATTTAAAAATGCTGGCGCCCATTTGTACTTTCACTAAACTCATTAGCTGCAGGATAATCTTCAAGATATTGAGAGATTAGTTCACTAAACGTGTTTATTCATTGAACTCAAAATAAAAAACAATTATGTTGAACTTGACACACTACAGATAAACTCAAAAATTTACTAATTGTATATAGCTAAACCCCAGTCTGTCAATGGTTTAAGACTGTATTAGATATAAAAAGTATATTTTTGTTCGCTGAGACCTTTCTTATTAAACAAGAGATAGTGGTTCTGTTGAATTGATTTGGCTTGGTCACGTTCTGCGTGCTAATCTGGAACGAATAGTGCAGCTAAAACGATTTAGCATCTTCTGTTTATTTAGGATAATAAAAAAGCAATCTCGGAAACGAACCCGATGAGGTCAGATTGTTGACAGAGTAAGCGCCAGCGCTAGCCTGTAAAACCATAATATGGCATATATAACACAATCAATTTTAACAAACAAAATTTTTTCTTAAAACAATCAATTTTTTATGATAAATCTTAACACAATAAACAAATTAAACGAAATATTTTTCAAGGGAACGGATTAAAAGCGGGCTTTTAAATGTTTGTTTAAATGAACTAAAAGTAAATCACACAGGTATGAAAAGTGATTTGCTTTGAGTATAAAACAAAAATGTTTAATTGGTCAAACTTTCAAGAAAGTTACAAACAAAGAGCAAATTTGGTATAAGTGGTACCAGCATTTTCATAATTACCTGTTTACAGAATTTTTAATTTCTCTTTAAATTTATTTTTATATCCTTTATTAACTTCACCTGCTTGATTGCTTGCTTGAGTATCCTTACGATCTTCAAGTTCAAAATTCACCCACTTCCCGTAATCCTCTCGCGCTGAAATTTTGCACATCGACTTTTGTCACCTAACAATACTTTTTGGCAAAATTTCAGTTCGATCAACATACTATAACTAAGTTTTTTCTTTAATTTTCAATTTAAAAAATGCAATCTAGTAGTGTTCCAAATGTTTCTTCAAGTAAGTTTAAAATTCAAATTTGTTTTTTGAATGACCCTTACTCATTGAATTTTAAATTTTAGTCATGGTGATGAAGGTCGAAACTGAATTGCAATCGACCGAGTCTTATATATAAAGGATATATAGTCAAAAACTTTGTTTTTACGGTTTGTGTGTTTTTTACATTTCTAATTTTGTTAGTTTTTGTTATTTTAGGATAATTAAAAAAAATAGGGTCTATCCGACTCCTCGAACGACACTTTTCCCATAAATATATATAACCAAACCAACCATTTACATTTTACAAAGATTTCCTGTTATTTTGAGCAAGGTTCCAAAAAGATGTCACGCGTTTTCTTAAATTTGAAGACTACTTCCTCAACATCACAATTAGTCTTAACAATATAAACCACAGACTCACAATTAATGTTAGATTAATAAGTACAGAAACGTGGTGAACAACAATTAAAATCGCATTACAATCCATCCAGACAACAATTACATCCAGTTATAAATCTCTAGTATACTGTTGAAAATCCTTGAGAATTCCCCATTCAGAGAGCATCCACAATGTTAGAAATTTCGTTTCTCAAAAGCGGTACCGTTTGTTCAGATCACAACATTATGTAAGTAACGTAAGAATTGGCTGATCAGTCTGGACGGAGTCTCGCTGTTAAAAAAAATCGCAGAAAAAATTAAACACACACATAATACAAAATCAGAATTAAAGCAATTACCAGTTAACCGCCTCCTCCTCATAAAGCATTTCATTTTCTATATCTCCTACCGCCTATTTCCTCAACCTCCTCCGCCCTAATATCGTGATATTATTTTAAAGGCCGTTCCATAGTAATTTGCCATTATGATTTATACATGACCTTCTCCGATTTAGACGTAACCGATTAGGCGTAGATACCAACATTTTGTGCCCAACAAAAAATGAAAATATTAATAGGATTACGATTTTCATTTGTAAGATCAGAACAAACATATAAACATACAAAATTTTGTTAGTTTTTTTTTTTTCTAAATAATTGTTGCTATAAAAATAAATTTGACTATAAAATATACTCGACCTGAATATATTTTTTAATATTTTAAAGTAACAAACAACAGCAAACACAATAAAAATGGCGATTTGTGACATTTTTATGGCGCTTTAGTTTATTTAAAAAAAAAATTAATAATAAAACAAAATTTACGTTCGGAATTTTTTTCATTTTACCCGAAAAAGCCATAATTTTGACAAATAAACTAGTCATTGCCATATTTAACAAAAATTATATCGTCGATTTTATACCATCAAAAAATTATGTTACGAGCGATATTTTTGTTTGTACATTTTTTTGTATTGCGTGTAGCTCTAAAGTGTCAACAAAAAAATTGTTGGAAAAAATGTTGGTACCCCTAGTTTAAATCTAACTTTAATATCAAGTGAATTTATTATTAAGAAATAATATCATTAAAGCCGATTTTATTAAAGCAATTCATAAATAATGTATCGATCAATATATCGTTGGAATTTCAATCAATAAAATGTCATAAATTGCCAATAAAACGTCACAGAAATAATTTATATTTCAAAGCTTACTAGATAAATTTTATTTTTAAATGAAAAGTATTTTAGGTAAATTTAGAAATTTAATTTCCATGTTACACGGTTACCTATTCATTTTATCTTAAAAACACCTATAGAACAATTGTTGGAATTTGGAATAAATATTTCTTTGAAAATGTTGATATTACCCCATAGTTCAACAAGTTTTTTTTTACTATTTTTTGTTAAAATGATCCACGCACCGCTCCAATCGACTTCAAATTTTGTGAAAAAGAAAATCTGTTTGGCAGTTTTTTCTTCACCTAAGCTTTTTTTAGCAAGTTAACACAAACTGCTTATTTACAAAATTTTTCTTTTCACAAAATTTGGGCCAAAACTATTAATATTTGTGAGAATGGGGGCAAAACATAAATAATAAAAATGTATGACTGGAAGAACGGAAGGACTGGCACGACATTTTTCTTATCGATGTTTTGGAGTACGGGACCCGAATTCCGGTTCAATGACAAATGAGAATGAGAAACGACTTTATTTTTTGTTTCGCCTACTCTAAATAAAAATGCAACAGACTAGTTGAAATAAAAAATTATTCGAAAAATGTACAAATCTGAAACAAAATTTTTTTCGCGATTATATCTTATTGAATTTTGAACATTTGTAACGTTTTTCTAGCTGATTTCTTTATTGATGTGATAATACCTAAATATTATTGGATAGTTTGAGACTAGATAATTGAAATTAAATTGAAGAATATTTGTAGAAATTTATAGGGGTAGCAATGGCGTTCACCCGTTTAACAAATTTCAATCACGTCAAAATAGGGCGTTAAACATAGGACTAAAACTGCTAGAGTAAACCTCACATTTTCGTACGCTTCACATATTCATCACTACTTAACCTCCCGCAGACAACATTATTTGATAAGGTAGCATTTGGATAGCATTTGGAAGATTTGGCCATTCGCTTACACAATGGTCAATTGTAACTTACTATGGAACCGATATGGATGAAAGGGTGAAAAATAAAACATTTTTCTTAATAATTGGTTCTCATAATTTTGAACTTCGCGATAATTTAACAACAAAATGTTTAAATATAAAAAATGGTTACAACACATTCTCACCTTCTCATATATGTAGCACAAATTATACATATGTATGTACAAACATATAATACGTTTATTGCTTCACTTCCAAATTTAGTTGTTTATTACCATATTTAAGACAAAAATACATAAAATTATTATATTGCCGTGTACACTAGTTTTGTATGAGAACTTTATTTAATTGAATTTTTTTTTTAAATAATAATAAAAATATTGGTTAATCAACCTTTGAATATACTTGAAAGATTGAATTGTATCGGTTTGTAGTGTTAAGAAATCGGAACTTTATATCATTTTTATTTTTAATATATGACACATTTTAGCTATTAACACTACAATTGAAAGTAGATATTAGTGTTTATTATTATTATGATACTCTTATATTCAAATTAATAGATTTTAGTGCTTTTTGATCCAAATTTGAGAATGGGTAGTATATTCACAGCAAGCAAATTCACCTTCATTATTAGTTGAATAATTTTCTCTAAAATTTTGTAAATATGCTAGCATGCCCTTTGTCCATCGAATACAAAAACTGACGTGCTTTTGTGTGTTCACGTTACATTTATTTTATATGATATAGTGTTTTGCACATAAAGTAAATTCACTGAGCCGAATAGACATATTGTGTGTAAGGTTTTATATAATTGGTTAGTTTTGAAATTCACTTTCAACTGTAATAAATATTCTTTTAGATGTTATCCTATATACTACGACATAATAAGATTATTAAGTTAAAACATGTATTAATATTCTGTCAATTTAAAGGTAATAACGAATTGCCACAAGTTTGTATAATTATACGTATGAACAAGGTGTCGTCGCTAATCCATAAATATTGCAAAATTATAAAAACTGGCTAGACGTCATCTCCGATTATAAGTAAAGAAATAAAAATCTTCCGGTTGTTATGTACATCTGTCTAAATAAATACTTATGTAATTCATATCGCGAAATTATAAAACTATAACTTTTTATTATGAAGTATCTTTCATGTAAATTCTTTTGTCTAAAAAATCATAAATTAAAATTCATTATATTATTAAAAACGGAGTATTAATTATTATTATACTATTTATTATTTCATAAAAAAATAAATAGATTTTAACTACAGATAAATCACATAAAACATAAAGTAACTTATAAAAGCTGACTATGTAAAAAATTATGACTGTCAAAAAAAAAACCGTTTTTATTTTCAAAATTTAGAAAGCATAAAATTTAATTTAATTTTTTTTTTTTTTTTAATCGGCTAGCAAACAAAATTGAAATTTCTTCTTCTCCAAATATTATTACAGTCAAATTAATATGGTGGTATAGGCTACTTGTTTTGGTTTAATTAATTTTTAGACGGTTCATTAGAATTTTTGACTCATCATGATAAATTAAATTAGACAATAATAAACATTTAAATGCGATTATTTATAGCGGTTTTGTTAGAAGTAGATTTTAATTTCCTAATTAGACAAAAACTATCTACAAAGTAATACGCATTCTTGAGAATTATGTATGAAAAATTATACATATGTGCTTAATGGCCACATGAGCTCCTCTTACAGTCCATGATTCTGAAAGGATAACCCTAAACGGGTTTCAAAAATTGTCCTAGTTTTCCAAAAAAATGATGCTCAACACAGGTTATCTTTAGTAAAAAACAAAAAATATTTGTTAAAACTGTACAAATTGTATATTCCATTTTTAGTAAATGCACGATATTTTAATTTCCTTAAAAAATTTGGTAAAAAGGAATAGATCGTTCTCGTCGTTCTCAGAGTGATAAAAATTTGGAAATAGATTTCTTAACTTATACCATTTTATGCATCTATAAAAGAATGGAGGTGTGATCAACACACGACTTAGCGAGTTTTGAGAATTTTTTTTTTTAATTTTTTGGAAACATTTTGTATTAAGTAGTTTTTTCTAAACCCTATACTTTTTAAGATATTTGCAAAATAAATTTTCTGGACCTAGGGAGTGGCCATTTTCAGACTTCCGCTTAGCCGATTTGGAGTAAAATTCACTGGGACCTCCCAATTTATCAAAAAAGCTCAAATCTGAAGTTTCAGTTGGATTGGTTGAACCATCTGGGCTGGAGAGAGGACACAGACTGTCATACTGACGTACTGACAGACTGACAGACATACACCATTTCGAAACCCATCTTTTCGGGCTCATGGGATCTCAAAACAGATAAATCTCTAAAAATCTCAATATGTACTTGGAAGGTGGAATACTTTTATGACAGTATCGTGACGTGACTCGTTCTTGCCTAGTCTGGATATATTTGGGATTGGGCCTGGCCAAGTTGATATATTTACTCATGATAGCGTCCCACAGCATAAAGCCAAAATCACTAAAACTTGATTAGATGAAAATAGAATCAAAATTCTTGATTGGCCAGACCAATCCCCGGATATTAATCCCATTGAACACCTTTGGGCCATCCTTAAACGAAAAATGATTTGGGATGAAGGAAACATGGAATGATATCTCTCTTGACATCCTCACAAATTGAGTAGAAAGTCTTCCTAGAAGAATAGAAGCCGTGATAAAATCTAAAGGAGGGTACGCGATAATCGATTGTAAAAAGTCGAATTTGCGGACGGAAAAAAAATTAATTTAGATGGGCCCGACGGTTATATGTAATTATTATTTCCATGACCTACCGAAAGGAGGAATTATGGTCTAGGGAGTGATTTTTAATTTTAGGTCGAGTTTGTTATTTTCACGACCTACGAAAAGGAGGACTTATCGTGTAGGAGTTGAGTACAGTTTACTGCCTCTTTGTTACCGCCCGTGGTTCGCTGTTTAACAGTTCATCGCGCACGGTTTACCGACATCAAATTTCGCCGCCAACATTTACTTTAATTTTATCTCATTCACCGCCGCGGTAAATTAGATGAAATCAATGTAAATATTGGCGGTGAAATGTGCCAAGTCAAATTACAATTTGTAGCTAAACTACTTTAAATTTCAAATGTTGAACTCATTTTTCTTCCCAAAATTCGCTTGATTCTACTTTCTTTTTTAATTTTTGCAGTCGAAAAGTTTCGTCAGTCTGGTAAAATATAAAATACACTATTTAGATTAAGTACTTTAACTATAGGTAAAGTATTAAAAATATTATTAATGTGCTGTAAAATGCTTTAAAAAAGAAGATAACACAGGAACCAGCCACAAAGAACTTTTGTCAAATCTGGAATAGACCAAGAAATTTTAAGGAAATTGTCTGAAAGATTTGGTACGAGTATATTATCTGCAATTATTTACAATTGACGTAGCTTCGCTCATAATTAATTCACATAAATTACACAATTAATCACAATTTATCTAAAGAGTGGGCCAATGGGTATTTCACTATGAGAGTGGTGAATAAAATAGTTTTAGTTATGTGTAGATGCACACACGGTGGTATAACGCATTAAAATTATCGAAGCCTATTATGAAAGTGGGCGTTCAAAAAGAAATGCATATCGCGCATTACATGAATTTTTTGGTGTTAATCGACCAGCTGAGCTTATAATTTTGAATATCATGCACAAATTCCAAGAAACTGGGCCGGTAGCAGATGATTTTTAAACAATTAATGCCCATATGTATGGGCGATACTAAACAATTAAATGCTTGTTTAAAATTTTGTTTTCCTATTCACTCTTTATAAAATTAATTTGGAGAGACAAACAGACAAAATTTTTAAACATGCATTTAATTGTCACCGTTCTTACAATTGGCCTTATTATATGATGATACAAAAAATAATTTCCTGGAAAAAATTAACTTTTCATAATCGCCATTTTTTATTTTACTTTTTTCCTGATTTTTTATATGCCACACTGAAATATGTTGTAGTGTACGCTATGCTGTAATATACCATATGCCATTACTGTAATATGCCATAACCAAACGTGCCGTAGTGTATTGAATGGATCACATTAACACTAAGAGCCGAACGCTAGTAAACAATTTTTATAAAATTACGTATATTACATATAAAAAACACTTGTATATAATTGTTTTTGTCTATTTTTAAGACTAGTATGATGTTTTTAATTAAATTAATTTTAATTAAGCCCGAAAATTATTTCAAAATTAGAGAAAAACGAAATTCGAATCTA
Source organism: Tipula vernalis (assembly GCA_958295665.1). Classification (NCBI taxonomy): domain Eukaryota; kingdom Metazoa; phylum Arthropoda; class Insecta; order Diptera; family Tipulidae; genus Tipula; species Tipula vernalis. The sequence goes on along the minus strand of OY282558.1, from coordinate 241,163,652 downwards.
CTAAAATGCTTCTTATACGGTTTTCTCTAATTTTGAAATAATTTTCAGGCTTAATTAATTAACTAGCCTTATAATTAGACAAAAAATGTGTATACAAGTATTTTTTTTATCATAATTTTAAAAAAAATGTTTATTCTAATTCGCGTTTGGTATGATAGCCCCTTATTACACGCATAAACATAATGCGGATACTATGCATTAATTTCAGTTTGTGATTTAAAAATGAATAATTTGCCGCCCTAGGTTGTAGCCTACTTAGCCTATAAGTAAAATCTTTTCTGACAATGAAATTACATAAAAATTTCCTAATTTTTGTTAGTAGTTTAGATAAACATATTAACCTTTAACCGCTTATAATGGCGCCTGAGAGGCGATGCGGAAATTCAACTAATGATTTTAACTCCTTATTTTTATTTTTTTTTTAAATTTCTTCTGAGTTTTCTTCTAACGAAACATTATTGTACAGCATTTTGTTGTTAAATTCAATGACGTATTTACATCATAACGCGAGGCAAACATGTCGCCTGAATTTCCTTTTAAGCCTGAATTCCATTGCAAATAAAAGTTTGTCAGTCAAAATAAAGGGAGATAAAAATATAAAATCGGTGGTTGTGTGAAAGAAACACAAAACGAAGTCAGTCAAGATTTTACTTACATCAAATGTGTGTTTGTATTAGTGGATCGCCATAATTATGGTCAAAAATTATCAAAATCGAAGTCATTTTATGGTTATCCAACTAATATAAGCACACAAATTTTGTGTACGAACGCAAATTTTTTTCCGCATCCTAAGATAATTAAAAAGTTTGTTATTTTTATGGTAATTGTCATAATTTTTTTTGGTGGTTGCTTCTAAAATAGCTGTGATAATAAAAAAATATAAAGTTTGTATACAGGTAAATTGTGTTAAATTGGGATCAATTGTGATAATATCGCTAAATACTATTATTGGCAATTTAATAAAGTGATCGTTTTTTTATAATTAATATTATTTCGTATAATCACAAAACACCAACAGTTTTCACTTACTTAAAAATAAAAAAACCAAAATTTTATTTTTGAATTTATTTACTTTTATTTATTTAAAATTACAACTAGTTTCGATCTTGTAAAGATCATCTACAGGTAATTTTTTGCAATTGCAAAAAATTACCTGTAGATGATCTTTACAAGATCGAAACTAGTTGTAATTTTAAATAAATAAAAGTAAATAAATTCAAAAATAAAATTTTGGTTTTTTTATTTTTAAGTAAGTGAAAACTGTTGGTGTTTTGTGATTATACGAAATAATATTAATTATAAAAAGATCACTTACGTCACTCCGCTTCAAAAAAAAAATTTTTTTTTTAAAAAATGTTTAATATTGATCGTTTTTTTTTTAAATAATTTATTGGTGGTGAAAAAGCCAAATTAAAACTCCAAGTGATAACCAAAAATTTATTTTTTGTATTTTTTATTTTTTGCTGTCGCTGTCAAAATTTATCAAGATATTTGTGCTATAAAAAAAATAAAAAAAAACATGCTTTATCTTTGTCACTCCAATGGATTTTTTTTTTTTTTGTCTTCTTTCGACTTGAAGTCAGTTCAGTCAATTATTCACAGTGGAATTCAGGCTTTAGTCGTATGTATTTTATTTGCCAAGGAATAATCCAATTCTCGGCTGGAAGAGGTTGATAGAGTTTTGTATTGTGATATTTAGATATTTTGTATTGTGAAATAAAATTTTTTTTGCGGATAAAATGTTGACATTCAGGTTTGTTTACATTGAGCATATGTAATATATTTTTTTATTTATGGTCGAAATAATAATAAATTTCACAAACATAACCTATCGTCACACAGCGAACTAAAAAAGTGATGTTGCGTGTCCAGCATGAAGTAGACAAACGGCAATTTAAACGAGGAATTGGATTTTGATTTTTCCTTCATTAATTTAGCAGGAACTCGACGAATTGCTGCTGAGGAATTCAATGGTACAATTATTGTTGTAAATTGCCAAATAAAATTCAGCTTTTGTTTTCCATACAACAAATATATGATATGACAACTTTTGAAAAACACAAATACAAAGTTACATGGGTTGACAGATATTATAGAACATCCCGTTAGCAGATTAGCTGATTCTTAGCTAGAGTTTAGGTTTAGGTTTAGATGGCGGTCCACTAGAATCAGGCATAGACACAAAAATGGTCCGTAGCCATACCACGAATAATTGTTGTCCTCTAACTCATTGGAACCATTTTGAGCTGTTAACAAAGCGCTGGATACTCCTCCTGATGTCCATCCTACAGAGGTCCGTCAGATCCTTGAAGAAGGGTGCCCCTAGAAACTTTAGTCTGTTTCGTGCCAGACAAAAGGTGCAAAGAAGATGAAGTACTGTCTCTTCCTCCTCTTCGTCCTCGCAACTACGACAGTAGTCATGTGAGAAGAAACCAAGTCTACTCACATGCCTGCCTATGAGACAGCGCCCCGTAATCACACCAACAAACACACTGATCTGACTCCGCTGAAGTGAGATCAGCTGTTTGGATCTCGCCAAGTCCAACTTTGGCCGGACCTGCCGATACTTGAGCATCTGTCATTCGCCAGCTTACTAGCTTCTTTCTGAAGCAGCAGTTTGCATACCGCAAGAGGCATTTCAATATCCTTTTTGCTTTCTGAAAAGTGGTCCGCTGTACTATGTCGAGCCAGTTCATCGGCTTTTATATTCTATGTACTTATGAAATGTTCTGGCATCCATAAAATGTGGATGTTGAACTGATCTGTCGCCTCGTTAAGAGATGCGAGATAGTTCTGGACTACTTTTGACGGGAGGAGGTGTGTTTGAAGGGCTTTAATTGCAGCCTGACTGTCCGTGTATAGGCGAATATCACGAACCGATATTACATTATATCTCAACCAGTCTACGAGTTCCTTTATGGCAGTTACTTCAGCTTGAAAAATGCTACAGCAGTCGGGGAGACAGAAGGAGAGATTTAACAGAAGTTCCTCGCAGTACACACCAGCCCCGACTTTCCTGTCCGGTTTTGAACCATCAGTGAAGAAGTTTATAACTTCTGGTTCCAAAACTGCACCCATCATGCAGTCCTCCGTGGATGGAATCCTAGTCCGGAACTTTGTGTCAAAAGATAGTAGTGACGGGACAGTATAGTCGGTGGTCTTGGGAATTTGTTTGTTACACAAAGACAAAATAGATGAGTGCCCTTTATTGTTGCAGGTCCACATTGAGGTGGATTTCAGTCGTATGGCAGTACAAGCTGCCAACTGTTTCTCCAAGATATCTAGAGGAGTCAAAAATAGCAGAGTCTCCAGTGCCTGAGTGGATGTGCTCGTCAGCGTATCATTGATCCACAGAGAGATTGTTCTCTGAACTTTTGTCAACAGCTTTTGGTTGACAGTTTTGTCCAGAGCAGGCCACCAGACTGTTACCCCATACAATAGTATGGGTCTGGGGCTCCAGGCTCCATCTTTTCCCAATGGCATTCTTGCAAGGGTATAGCGCGACCGTAGCTTTCTTTACACTTTCCAGAATATTAGGTTTCCAATTTAATTTGCTATCCAAAACGAGGCCCAGAATCTTCGCTTCATCCGTAATAGTCCAGCTGAACTTATTTAAAGTGGGAGGATCGATATGAAGAAGTTTATATTTCCTAGAGAAAAGAACCAATTCGGTTTTGTGTGTGCTTACATTCAACCAAGAGACGTTGGCCCATAATGAAAGAATGCCCAGGGCATTTTGCTTAAGCTCAGTAAGGGTGTCGGGATATGTGCCACGAACACCAATAGCAACATCATCCGCATAGGCAACCACCTTGAAGCCACCGTCCTTCAGTCTCAGTAACAGGTCATTTATGACCAAGTTCCAAAGTAGGGGGGGACAGTATGCCACCCCTAGAAACTCCAGTCATTGAGTGATTCATCTACTCCCAGATCTGAAAGTGCCCGAGTTATAGGCCCTGGAAGCACATTCATAGCTAAATATTACAAATTCTGGAAGGCATCGGTCTATTTTTTCCAATAGTTCCCGAAATGGCCTTCAACTTTGCTTTAAGTGCCAAATTTAACACTTTTACTAAGCCACTATTTTGAAGTAATATTCTTCATTTATTTTTATAAATTCTATAAAAAAGAAAAATGGAAATGTGGCCAACACACGACTTTCTTTTACGAACAGAGAATTTTTTATTTTTATTTTTTTAAATTTTTGGAAACATTTTGTATTAAGTAGTTTTTTCTAAACCCTATATTTTTTAAGATATTTGTAAAATAAATTTTCTGGACCTAGGGAGTGGCCACTTCCAGTTAGCCGATTTGGAGTAAAAATCACTGGGACCTCCCAAGTTTTCAAAGAAGCTTAAATCTGAAGTTTCAGTTCAATTGGTAAAACCATCTGGGCTGGAGAGGGGACACAGACTGACAGACAGACACCGCTTTATGGAGTCAAAATCAAAACAAAACTGAACCTATTCTAATGATGCGCTTTTTATGCTTCTTAACCTTTAACTGCAAAACAAACGCCAACAAGTCTTTTAAATTATAAAATGTTGGATTCAAACAATGAAAATAAGGCACCATAAAAACCGTTTTTTAGCCCTTACTTATTTAAAAAATTGTAAAATACGGGGAAACTATTCTAATAATTGATTGGGTATTTGTAAGTTTAACAATAAGCGTGTATTTGTAAGTTTAACAATAAGCATGGTAAAATTTAGTAATTGCTCTTGTTTATTTGCCTATAGTTAACATTTACTATCATACATTTATTTATTAAATAACACAGCTCTAATTTCTATAAATTGTATACTTTCTTTGTACCTTCAAGGTGTTTCTATATTTTACTCGTTAAGTTCGAATTCTAATCACTATAATTGGCCGACCGATTATACATATTTTCACGAGTCTCACCACTTTTTTGTTTTCGAGTTATTCGTGAAAAATCCCTCTAAAACATAAAAAATGATAGTAACAATAAAAATCTCTGCTTGTTTAAAACACTTTATTCAATTTGTATGTTTCTGTTGTATAGATGTAATACATAAATTAGAAACATTAGATATTAATTAGTTTATAAAACCATCTTGCCTTCATTATTATTTTGATGCACAATATGTATTCTTATCATTGTTATTTTGCGTTCTTATTTTGTTTGGATCCGCTGTTTATAAGCAAACGCGATATTTTTGTAAAATGTGGAGCCATTCTTCAAAAATTAGTTTTCGAAAGGAACATTTTGCGAAACAGGAACAATTCCATCATTTTCTATAATGTTTTTGTGTTTATTGCTTATTATGTGATATTCTACTGTTGTAATTTAAACTTGTTTTCATTTAATATCATCCTACGACATGATACATGGTTACGAATAGGAAATTTCGCACTGAATTATTGATTAACAGCCATTTTAGTAAAAATACGACTAAGATAAATGTTCCAAAATTATAAAATTCAGCCAAAATAAATAAAATTGATGACATTTTATGTGTCAACAAAAAATTATTTATGTTTATGCCGAAGCATACTTATGAAATGAATAAAATGTATCAATTGTTTGCCACTTACCTAATACAATTATCTGGATCCCCATCACAATCTGTGTTACATCTAAAACGTTCCCAGGATAGCCAACCCATTGGCGGTGTTCTTGCTAATCCATTTTCTAATGCCAGGCACGATTTGAGTATTATTGTTAATATTAATATAAACAGTAAATCAAATGTTGAATGTCCATTTGGTAAATTCATGTCGTAGACGAATTTTATGTAATTATTTTACAGTTGTTTTGATCTGGAAATATAAAAAAAAGAAAATATTGAAGTCGTATTTTATTTGTTATGAAATTGGATACGGAATAGGGATTCAATGTTTGTCAAATGAAATAGCCATTCAATTCTCGATGGAAATCGATTGGTTTTCAAAGGATGGTAGTATGTATTTTAAAATTTTGTATTGTTAAAGCCTGAATTCAATTGCGAATAAAAGTTTGTCAGTCAAAATAAAGGGAGATAAAAATATAAAATCGGTGGTTGTGTGAAAGAAACACAAAACGAAGTCAGTCAAGATTTTACTTACATCAAATGTGTGTTTTTATTAGTGGATCGCCATAATTATGGTCAAAAATTATCAAAATCGAAGTCATTTTATGGTTATCCAAGAATCCAACTAATATACGCACACAAATTTTGTGTACGAACGCAAATTTTTTTCCGCACACTAAGTTAATTAAAAGTTTGTTATTTTTATGGTAAGTGTCATAATTTTTTTTGATGGTTGCTTCTAAAATAGCTGTGATAATAAAAAAATATAAAGTTTGTGTACAGTTAAATTGTGATAAATTGGGATCAATTGTGATAATATCGCTAAATACTATTATTGGCAATTTAATAAAGTTATCGTTTTTTTTTAAATAATTTATTGATGGTGAAAAAGCCAAATTAAAACTCCAAGTGATAACCAAAAATTTTTTATTTTTATTTTTTTTTTTTTGCTGTCGCTGTCAAAATTTATCAAGATGTTTGTGCTATAAAAAAAATAAAAAAAACATGCTTTAAGGTGCTATTCCACTAGAAAAATTGACTGATAGTAAAAAAAGAGGAAACGAGAAAAAAGTTCGAAACTCTATGTAATAGACAGAGACAAAGTTTTTTTTGTTTATAGCAAAATTTTCAGGAGAAATTTTGACAGCACACAAAAACATAATCAATAATTATTAACAAAAACTAAATATTACTATTAATTCGGTTAGTTATACATCTCAAAATTATCTAAAAAATTAAATATTATTAATACTCATATCAGAATTGTCTTTTTTAGTATATTTTCCGTAAAAATTAAAAAAAATCTCTACCAAAAAAACGTCATGTGTTTTTTAGTTTTACTTTTTAAAGTAAAATTTTAAGGAGAAGCGGTATAAAAATATAATAACCATAACATAATTAGTGTGCGGGAAATATTTCTCATCATATTGCGAATTTTATGCATGTGTGTTAGTGTGACTGCTATAAAATGTACTCAATTTGATACTTTTTATTGCAGTCACACTACTACAGACACAAATATTTTTTGTGTCTGAGTAGGGTTTTTGTTTCATTCGCCCATCCAGCAAATGTATATTTTTGTCTTCCTTTAATTTTACTATCAGTCAATTTAGTCAAGTGGAATAGCACCTTTATCTTTCACTCCAATGGATTTTTTTTTGTCTTCTTTCGACTTGAAGTCAGTTCAGTCAATTATTCACAGTGGAATTCAGGCTTGAACAGACAGTGGAACAGACTACTTTCTATATGTGCCCGCCATGAGTAAATTGCAATTTTTCAAAACTTGGAAGGCTTAGATTAACCGTTCAATTAACATACAATCATTAAAAATAGAAAATAGAAATGCCTCCCAAACTTGCTGAAAATGTTGTTCCAGAAAAGAAAGATGGAGATCGCACAGGCGGAGGTTTTCTAAAAAAGGCGATACGTAAAATATTTTATGGTAAGTTTCTATGAATAAGGTACATTAAAAATTTAGTTTATACTTTTATGTGAATATTTTATTTTTTATCTATTTTATACAGGTTATCTAGAATTAGTAGCTGTTGGAATAATCGCGATCGCTTTTATTATAACGGCTGTATACATAACCAAACACTTTACAAGTCTGAAGTCCTCGGATTACGGTTATGAGTTTTCAACACAGTTTACAGAATCAACACTACCTCCTATCAATGTTACAAAGAAACCGGTGATATTTCCTCTTGATTTAACTATGAATGATTTTTGTAAAGATGTGAAATAATAAGATATTAATTAATGGTTCTTAAATTCCGAAACATGTTTCATCAGTCAAACAGAAAGCTTGTTGTATCATTCATTATAGAAGCTTTATAGACTTCACTTGTCAATAATTTGTGTTGGTTTTAATTTTGCTGTTCTAGGCAATCTGCTTGCAGCAATTTAATAGACCGAAAACCGTGGATTACAAAAATCTAGCGACGAGGTACGCGGTTAAATTAGAGGTTCTCAAAATCAACATTTCAATCTGATTCAGAAAGACGAAATTAAAATAATGTTACAGGTCGACTTCACCCTGTATCCTTTAAGGTTAGACTAAAATTTCGTTAAAAATTACCAAATGATATAAGCTTGAATTTGGTTGTGTTAGTTAGATTCAAGGTTAACAAACACGTTAGAAAAAAATCTCAGTGAAAAATCTGGTTGACAACCGCCTTAAAACGACTAACAAAAATTAAATTTCCGTTAAAAAAAAGCATTTTTAAATATATTTTATTCATCTTTACTGTTTTTCACAGAAATTTACTGTTTCGAAATTTTTTCTATGTTATAAGAGCCGTTTTAAAGAGGCAGTCAATCACATTTTTCACTGTAATATATTCTTACGTGTTCCTTTACCTTGAATTTGAATCTAACAAATAAAATAAAATTCAAGCATGTATGTACATGTATGTATACCTCTTCGTTTTTATTTTAACAAATTTTTTGTCTAATCTTAAAGGATAATACTTGCATGTTAATTTTAAGAATCCATAATTTAGCTTAGTTTGATAATTTTTTCATTCCAAGACTCCAGATCTATTAAGTTGCTGCAACCATACTTCATAAAAAAATTATTTTTGCCATTATGTTTCAACTTTCGAAAGCAAAAACAGTTCAACACAAATTGTTGATGAGTGAAAAAGTGTAAAGCACGTCTACCTATAGTATCGGGTTTGTAAACTTGAAAGTAATATAAACAAACTGTGGTAGTAAACAATTATATGAATTTTGTCTGACGTATATTTAAAAAATATAATAAACCGAATTTATAAGGATTCATGTAACCTTGGGAATATGGAATAATAGCAGAGCCTTCTAGAGTATAGAGCCATAATCTTAATGACGTATTTTTTAGAAGTTTTTTTAGTGGTATAACTTTCCACAGATTTCCATAGGAATCCATAGTAAAAATGGTGTTTTTAGCTTCAAGTTATTCAATGAAAAAAGCAAAAATATTATAAAATGTTTATATAAAAGTTTTCTACATATCTTTAAGAACAATATACAAGAAGGTCATATTGGTATTAAGTAAATATTAATAGCAGAAATATTAAAATTAAATTATTTCTATAATATTTTTATCGAACTTTAATTTTGAAAAATACATCAAAGTTGGCTCTGACAAATTAAAATAATACTTGATAAATTTATCTTTAGTTTTACTAGTGTACGTAAGATGTCTAAAATGGTTACAGCAAAATACGAAAAAAAATTATACGCAAAATTATCACACGTTCCTATATTTTGTGAATTTGTTTTGCTTTTCCTACAATTTTTGAACTTGAAATTTCCCCAGGTGGTAATTTTTGGTACGATTTTTCCAAATTTTTACGGCCATCACTGCCATCTATGTAATGTATATTGACTTAATGACCAAACGAGTCGTAGTAAGCTTTTATTTTAATTTGACCAGAATGTTGTTGTTATGAATTTTTTTTTATATTTTGGTTTAAATAAATCAATTATTACAAGAAAATTAAAACGATTTACTTAAACTACATTCATATATGTTGAAATTCAAACATTTATGAAAGTATTACAGAAATCATAATTAAGAATTTGTAACGTTTTCCTTTAAAAATTTGTCTTAGGAAAAAAAGTGATTTCCCATATGTTTTGTGTGTTTTACTATGAAAAGTTCCGTTTTTTCCTCGTTTCTAATTCCCTTATAAAAGTTCAGATTTTTTGATTATGGCTCTGTAAAATACAGGGTGCTCTGATAATAGGCAACAATCAAGTTAGTCATAGAAAATATAGAACTCAGTGTAGAAACGCATACATAAACTGTTAAATATTATTATATTAAGGTTGTTTTTATTTAAATATTAATTAATAAATATAAGTAAATATTTAACAAAATAATTTTAATTTCTAATTAAAATTATAATGATTTCAACAAAAAACTATTGTACTAACAACACATAAAGTAAAGTGTTGGTTTCCAATATTTGATTGATTTGTAGTCCAACCGAATTAGACAAAAATCGAGCTTATATACAGGAAATAAATTGGTCAAAAGGGTTTTTCCCGAGATTAGGCGAATAGAGAAACGGCCGATAAAAGGGTTTTCAATAAAAACAAATATTCAAAAAATATCAAATGTCAAAGTTATCCTACGGTACATTTCCTGTCGATGTACATACATAGTTGGTTATTTAATTCTTTTTTTTTTACAAAGAAAGTCGAGAACAAAGAGAAGTAGTTTTGAAAAAAATCGATTTAAGTTCACGAGATCGCAAATAACTTGGTTATTTAAATTTAAATTTAAATAGTTTTTGAGTTTAGATTATTAAGCAGTACCTGTAAACACTGATTATTACTTATTCATTTTTATTAGTATGCACCTTCTATATGAAAACCACAGGGAAAAAGGAGGAATGTCAAAAACTTTATTCATTTTGTGTAAATTGGGGTTGTGTTTCATTTTTTGATACCTTAAATAAAGCTTGTTTTGAAAATGGAGGCTTTACCTCAAGTAGGCTTTGGTACTAGGCTTTATTTATTCAAGTTTCACAAAAAGTGGCCCTCCTCCATTTTTCCCTTTGGTCTACATATTCTATTATAGTAGTTTTATTAAGTTTAAATTAAGAATAACTAAGTAGCTTCTAAGAGGCTACAGTATTTATCGTATTATCTGAATCAACTATAGATTTTCAGAAATAGCAAGGGTTGTACAGGGGGCCTATTCAAGAATACATAATTGTCTATTGACAATTATAAGTATATTTCCTTGACAAATTTAAAACAACAATTGCATAGGATAAATCCCCGCAACAATAACATTAACCCAAAAAAAAATTGGGTTTAATTAAACATACAGTCATACCCCGTACAACGTCCCCCCTCATAACGTCGTTTCGCTGTAACGTCGCTAGTAGAATGCGAACAAACCTCGCTCTATCGTCGCTGTGTTTCGTTGTAACGTCGTTTAAAATAATAAGCAAAGCAAAAAAACACTGAGAAAAAGGCAAAAAACATAAAAACAAAAAACAATGAAATTTTCTCTTCTATTCGTCTACATATATTCTTTGCCCCTTATAACGTCGTTGTTTCGCCTAACGTCGGAACCAATTAACAACGTTAGGCGGGGTATGACTGTAATTCTAATTCTTGATTATGATACCTGCCACCAGAGTCAGATTACATATTAAATTTATATTTTATTTCGAAAGGTTGGCTTTTATCAATTAAATCAAATTGGCTATTTTCTTGGACAAAAAATAAACCCAAAATAATTCGAATTCAATTTTGGTCAACAAAATACGCTTAATGCCAATTTGACAAAAAATGCTATACAATTTTACGTAAAAATGGCATTCTCGTACACAAGTGTAAATTATATTTCTTAACTAGAAAATTGTAGTAGATTAAAATATGTTTTGTAGTAGATTCCTTTAAAACTGCCAAATTCAAAACAAAATTTCGGTTATGAGTGCAAAACAAACGAAAAGGCGATATAAATACATAATTGTGATTTAGACAGTAACTATATTGTTATTGCCGGATTCACAATATTGTGTAACATTATACACCCCTTTGGTGTTACAGGATACGAAAGTCACAATATTGTGACAGCATTTATGTGTTCAGGAATAGATCCCCTGAGTTGTTACTTTATAATTTCTTTCAAAAAGATAAATAATTGTTGAGCTGTTTTTAAGTAGTAATTTAGTATAGTAATAAATGATAATTTCAATTTCGGCAATATGTGAGAGGATTGAGGTGTTGCTTTTTAGGAAGAACATTTTTGAATCATTACAAAGTATGTTGCACCTTTGAAATCTGAGATAATGATACAGTATTTCCACCGGGTAACGTTATTATTATTAGTACATCTTTTTATTTTTGCGATGTTTAATTTTTGTGGTTATACGATGGATAAGCCGAATTGTAAATGAAATGGCATTTAAAAAAATTATAATATTTTAATTTTTTTGACGAGTAACTGGATAACACATCCAAATATTTAATTACATGTTTTATTTTTAATAATGTATGGTGATGATTCGAAAGGTCGAAATATTATTCGTTTTAATTTGGTCAATTAATACATTAATAAAATAGTCGATAAATAAGTCATTAATTAACATTCAGCTTCCGGACTGCTTACGCAATATTGGTTAAGCAGGGTTAAAAAGTAGCATTTAGTAACAATTGATTAATGTTGAGTTGGATTTTAGAGATACCTGAGAAATGGTCCAGCTTCCGGAAACATAAAGAATACGATAGATAAGTATTTCAGAATTGAGCAAACTATACTAACAATTTTACTAACTATTTATAAATGTCTTTAAACGAGCCAAGCCTATATTAACATTTTTTTTCTTTCCTTCGGTTTTTTATGTCTAAACGGTGTACAGTGGGCCCGACGTCGTCCAACAAATTTTACAACTATTTTCTACTATTTATTTGATACCATAAACTATTTTCTATTTAGAGAGAAACCGAGAGAGGCCCTGCTAGCCCGAACCGTGTCAAACTTTTGAATACAAATGTAAACTACTATATATGTAGAAACGTACATAAGGTTTTTATTCCATTTCCTCCCGGAATTAGCAGAAAAGCGCCACATGACGCTACTTAATCAAATGGCGCAAACGTTATATTCTACCGAAAAGGCTGACTTTACTTCCAAATATCAGAGAAAAAAACAAAAAACGTCAGTTTTCGACACAATCGTAATATTTACCCGTTGATTGGCTCGTAGCTAAACAGTCCTACCCCAAAACAATGTATTTCCAAACGGAAATAAATCATTTTTTATACGAAATTAATCAATTTTGTTCTTTCCATCCTATAACAATTACAACTTTAAAATATGTATAAAAAATCGTCTTACCATAAATAAAAAATATAAATTATATAATGAGGAAAATAATTAATTTTTTATTACGCTAGTACTACATACACATATTTTCCAAATATGTATTGTTCATATGTATTTAATTGTATTTATTTATAATAATAATGAGAAAATAGAACAGACAAAAGAAAAAGACTTAAAAAGCAAATCAAAGCTCATCAGAAAGGTGATCGACCTTTTATATGATTACTATGTATGTACATAATTATTACTTCTTCTTTATTGTAAATCTCGTCTTTAGAAAAATAACTCAAAACATTTATAGTTTACCGTGATTGATTTTACTTTTCAATACTTAAAAAATTAAAAATCATGATGATGGTAATGATTATTACGACGAAGACCATCTTCAAGTTTCATTTCGTTTTTTTTTTTTTTTTAAATTTTCTATGTCAATGTCAATCACCATTGAATCCACCTGTGTGGTGATTTATGATGTGCGATGTGGTTATTGTTTAAGCTTAACCGATATAGAAATCAATTCCCATCAAATTCCATTATTGGATATAAGTGCGCGACTAATTATGATTATCATGTAATCGATAATGGAAATTTAATTTTCAATATGCTAATTGAATAATTTATTTTTGATGTGTTATAAATAGGCATTTTTTGTAAGCACGCAGAACTTTAAGATTTGTAGTTGTCGCATTGTTTATTTACTATAAATATTTCGCAGAAAGTGAAATGAATAAGAATATTATGTGGTCTTGATTACTTTGCAGCTAGACGGGTTTTTGTTTAGTTTTTTTAATTTATGTAAGATGTAAAAATATTATGAGTAGAGAATCAGCCCAAAATAAAACACATCAATTTATTTTAAAACTTTTAGCATTATCAAAGAGTAAATTGGGTTATGTACGGGTGATCCAACGAATAGTTTGGAAGTTTTCGTAAAAAAAAATAACACACATATTTTGTGAGCGGACGTCGAAAATCGAAAATACGTGGAATATGATAGCGATCAAGTGAATGGCCACTATGGCTTCGCTTAGAGACATTATTCAAAAATCAAGATTTTAAATCATTTTAACTTTTGTACTAAATGAAACGGGTGCGAAAGAGCCCTGAAGTTCGAATCGTAACATTTCTAGAAACAGAGAGGCTACAAGATCACGACACTTTTCTCCTTTAGAATACTTTCTACGAGGTATTTTAAAAAGTAAAGTATCTAAATCTGTCGCTCCTAAAATATTTACATATTTTATTTTTCGGAAAACCTTTGTGCCTAAACATTGGATCACTCGTTAGGTGCAATGACTTATAAAATATCAAAACTTCTCAATTTCTCCTTAGCTTAAATGTATAATTATTGTTTTTTAATAACAGCAAACTACCGGTTAAATGGATTCATCTTCGATGAATAAAAAAAGCCATACAATTTAGGAGTAATTGGCACTTTTACACTCTCTTCGATCAAGCATTTATGTATTATGTCAAGCATTTATTATATCAAAGTAAGGTGATTCATTAATCACATTTTATGTATTGATTTAGCGATTAAACGTATTAAATAAACACTTAACTTTTATTGTTTGTATTTCAAATATGAATGTTAGAAAAATTAGTTTTTAAATATGTACTTATTGGGCTCGATTCGGTGTTCAAAAATGTTATGTTAAGTTATGTTATTTTTTTAATATAAATTCTTTTTGGAAGTGGGAACATAAAATAACATAACATGAATTTTATCGTTTCAGAATCAGCCACATTATCTTTTTATTATGTTTGTAACTATGTATGTCCGGAAATAACTGCGGTTTCTTCTCTTCTGTCGCATTTTTTTGACGCGCAGTGATCCGGATCAGATCAAAGTTTACATTGAAAATTTAACAAATTTTTGTTTTCGAGTAGTGGTTTTTATTATTTGTCGTTTCATGATACATGATCTGATCCAGAATACGGCTATTATTAATTAATAATCAGTGGATAAAGAAAACTTTTTTTACGGGACGAGAGCGATATCGAACAAGCAAATAGGTTAAACATCAGCTAAAGTCCTCGCCAAGTTGGTTTGATAAGAACTTTAATAAGTGCAATTTTATTAGCGCTCGAAATATGCTATGCGGAGCAGCCTATTTTCTATTCCTATATTTAAATTTGATACGCTTTTTATTGGTAAACTCAGTTTGATTGTAAATTACAACTTTTAAATTAATTTCTCAGCGAGAAATGTTATGTTTCTCGAAAGGTTGATCCGAATTGCGAATAAAAAACGCACTAAATATTGAAAATCCTTAATTCTTAAAACGGATTGGTAAACCAATTGGTAAGTATTGTGCCGCCAAAAAAATTAAATTACTACCATTTCAAAATCTCCAAGAGTCACGTTATAAAGTTTATGTCGAGTTTTAAAGCCGGAGGGCGTCGTATGCATGTATGACAAGGTTGAAGGCAAAACACTTTTATTTATTCGCTTAAAGATGAAAAAAGCCAAGACGCTGTGACTTTCTTCGTACGTAAGGGTGACCCGACCGTTTCATAACTATTGCTTCGAGTCGAAAATGGAAGGAAATAATTGAAGCAATATACACTGGATTACACATTAAAGATCGACCAGATATTACAGCTCGGGAATTTCACACACGATACCGAGTGATTTAGGTTTCTTCTCAAATTTATATATGCAGAATAATACCTACTTGATACCTACCGCACTTAATGTTATTAATGGTGAATTTCTGTAAATTCTTTGTCAAGGGGTATGTCTAATCATTCAGCCCGTTTCATGCACTCAATGAACTAAAATAAGTTTTCGAAATGTTAGCTCTCGCATACAAAATACAAAAACTGGTCTCCAAAAATCAACAAAAATTAAATGGTTCGATTTACATTGACTATAAGTGAAACGAGCTAGATAAGTACCTAATTAATACTCGTACATCGGGCAATACAAACTGTTGCTATTAGCAAAAATGGCGAACTTTTAAGAAATGAAATTTTATTTTGGAAATTGAATACGTCCAGCAAATCTGCCATATTCACACATCTTACATTTTACATCTATTTATTATACAATCAATCCTAAGTATAATTGCAAAAAAAAATCTATACAGCTGTGAGTTAAAAGTCTGTTTTTTGTTTAATTTTTTATATGATTTATTCGTAATTTAGTCTACCTGTAAACATCATGACAGCCGAAAATTCGCACAACTCGACATATTGCCTTTATCAACATCATTCGAATTCGACTTCGTTCTTGTAATGTTTCAGACAATATGCCTCGTATTATCACTAATTTTCGGTTGCCTATCTACGATTATTTGATGAAAAATATTTGAGTGGTTTTATAGTAGAATTAGAACAGAACGAACAATTTAGAATTTAATTGGTTTTTTTGCTTTCTTTCCTTTGAGTTTTTCTCCTTCAACTTTCACGACGTGGTACGGATAGTATAAATTGATGATGTCTGACACGATACGAGTAGGAACTGAAAGGAACTGATAATATAAATCCACCTTTAGGGTGTGTCGCCATATGCGAGCCCGACATAAAATAAATATTCATATACTATATCGGTGGTCACAAGGCATAACCGCTTAAGTCAAATATGATAATTTTTCTAGAGACGTAGAAAAAGTTGAATATTAAATTCATTTTCGTTTATGCCGACTAAAGCTACTACGGCTTGCTACCACAGCATTTGGCCACAAGGCTTTACCACATAAGTCAACCATTTAGTGAAGTTAGAAAAGAGCTAGAAAACGTTACACACTGAAAATTATTTTTGTCTTAAGTCGCTTAAGCGGTTATGCATTGTGACCACAGATATATTTAAATATTATATTAAACTAACTAACACACTGAAACAAGTCAATTGGTTGTGTTTATGTGCAAGGCAATATACATTTATGCACTTACTTGCAATATTCTCATTTTGTTTTGTTTGTTAATTTACTTGCGAATGTGTGGGATTCTCGTTTGATTTGAATGGGAATCGAATAAATCGGATTCACTTCTAGTTCGATTTAAATAGAATTTTAACGTGTTGATCGCCACGTGACCCACCCGAGGGCAACATGTTACTGATATTTATTGAAATATTCTAAGCATCAAGCTATCCAAGCAGCCCTCACATTTCCTGCATTATGTTGATACTACTACCTTCTAAAATAGCGTATATCATTATTTGGTTTGAATTCTAATATGGAAAACTTCAATTTTTATAGTTAACAGTTAATCAATCACAATAAATGTGTAATCAATTTTTTCATATTAAACTTCGTGAATACTTCGAGGCGTTTCGGTTTTCTTTCTAAACTGGAAATTGGACGTTTTCTGTTATAGTTTTTAAATTGCTATTGGAAATGTAGAAATAACTTTCGGTGAACCAGTGAATTCGACTATGATTCATTTATTTAACGTAGTCTGAATCAGTACTAGATTTCCTGAAATAGGAACCATGAACCTGAAGCAGCAAGCGAATGCGGAATTGTGGATACTTAATTCATTTATTTTACTGAGATATTAATTTATACTTTGTTTTAGAGTCTAAATTTAAATTAAAAAAATTTTTCAATCAAACATTTTTCTGTACAAGTTTTGTGAATTATATTCAATGTTGCTTTCAACTGTTGCAATACAAAAACCAAATAAAATAAGAAGACGTCTGCTATAGAAAACAAACGATGACGATTGATTTTTTTTTTTTTAGAAATTAAACATTAATTTTACGCTTGTTTCCTATTTCTACCTAGAAGTATTTTAGTTAAATAGAGTATTCCCCTCATGTTCGCTGCATGTCCTCATACATCCTCCGTAATTGTTTTCAAAGTCCCTCGGAGGTGGGAACTAAGCAACCACGTGTTCGCGAGAATTATGGAAGTCATTATCGCCACAACGTTAATGTCTATTCAGCATACCCCCAGTCTTCCTTAACGACTTTATTAAAACTAGTTTCGACTAGTAAATTCCTATTTTTGTTTCTCCTCTTTAGCATTTTATAGCATTAATCCTATTTTTAATATACATACTTTTTCTAGTAACTAGTTAAAGTATTTAGTCCAAATAGTAATTATATTCTTTAACTAAAGTGAATTTAACACTTTGTAGGAAAGTGCGATTTTCCACATTTTGAACGTGTAGCGGTAAAGACAGTTTTTATAGCGTGCTAGTCAACTGGATAATTTACGAATGTTATTGATTTGAAAGAACTTAACTTTGTAAATAAAGATTGACTAATCACTTTTAATTTTATTTGTCACTTTTGTAAAAATAAAAAAATCGATTTAACATATACACATACATTTTTTCCAGGCTGTGATCACAGTCTTCCGCCTGCAAAGTATTAATCTATAAAATACCTAAGTAGTTATTCTATTTTCTAAGTAATAAGACTTGATTCAGCAGTTTAGCTGGAAAAATACATTAATAAAAAACAATTTATTGAGCAAAGAAAATACGAAAATGTTAAGTTTCATCAACATTTTTTATAATTGGCTGCTACAAAAATGTATGTAGGTGAAAATTTTTTAGTTCGATTTAACGCTAAATAAATTAATGCGTTGGTCTTTTTATTATAGACAAAAGAGTAATAATCGGTAGATCAAAACTGAATAAGCAATATAGGTATTTTCAAAATAAAATTATTAAAATAATTTGCACGCAATAATGCAAATTTTTAATAAATATTCGCGCTATTTTTAGAAATACCATATGTTTTTATTTAGAAAGTGTAATGATGTATCACAAATTGTAATCCAGTAGCACTCGTACTTTGGTAAATTTAAATTCTCGTTCTTCATTCATTAAATTTATCACACAATAACTATACAACATAAGATTTATGACTGCGCACTTATAATTCTGAGATAATAAGTTAGCGTCTCATGTTTAATTTTGACTTATGTATATCTTGCGATCAAAATTCATAAGAAATGAAAATGTTCAACATAAAATTTGTATGTTTTGTTTTATCTTAGTATCTATTGTATTTGAACGAGAGTAAAATGAATTATCAAAGTGAAAATACAAAGTTTGTGAAATGAAAGTTTTATTCTGAATATACGTTTACCCTTGACAATGTTTATAAATGTTCACGAGTAAAATATCGCGAAGTACTATAATTTAGATATTCAATTAACACAGCAATCAATATTAATTTGGAGGTAATTGACTAAATACAAGGCCACATCGCTTCATTTAATTTTAACCGAAGATGATCCCATAACAGCTGAGCTGTATAGATAATCATAAATAAACCTTCATAGTTTAATTATTCTGGTTTTTTGGTTTTGTTTTTTTCCCAAGTTTAACGATGTTCATTTTATATCGGTTCTTATCATGTGATTTCTAAAAATATATGCGGTCAGGTTATCTTATTGTTGTATGCCGAATAAGTTGTTTGTAGTGTTGTAATACATTAAAGTTTATATAACACTAAACAAATCTTTCATTTCATTAGAAAAAAACTACACCATCGTACTTTTTCTATGCATCCAGGAGAAGACAACAGTCTAGTCTGTTTGAAAAATAAACAAAAAAACGTATTGTGTACAAACCAAAAATTATTATTCATTTTCCATTGAATCCATTGATGGATGGATATCAATTTATTAAAGTGTTTTTTTTTTTTAAATAAACGATCTATTGTCCAAAAATCGACTGCGTGCGTGTGAATATTAAATTAATTTACAACAAAATGTCTCAATTTCAACAAAAACGTACAGCCATATTGTAATAGCGCCTGAAACAACATATAACCTAACAAATTCAGGTCACATCTGTAACATTCAAATTATGTATTTTATTTTTGTTCGATAACTCGACAAATGATCGTGCACTACTAACTTGATTATAATAAATGGTTGCACCTAAATAATAGCAAAAATACGAGATTATTTAACCGCTTCTTTTGGTGAATATAAATATGTAACATGACGTAATGAAAGTATCTAAATTTTGTAAATCGTGCTTGCGCGATCATTGATCTTCAATTTTCAATTTCTAAATTGGTCTGGTGTTTATATAACTTAAATAATTTAGAACGAATTCATATCAAAAATATTTAATATTTTGTTAATTATATAATACATAGAAATTCTAATTTCAAACTAAAAATCCCAAGATTTCTTTGTCAAACCTAACATGATGAAACCACAAATTGTTTAATACTTAATTCAACATTTTAGTTTTCGCATTCAAAAATATTTGTCAAAAACTATTTTTCTGAATAAAAGATCTAGAGGTGCCAACCTTACCATTTTTGTCTGCACTCCAAGAAACATGGAAATCTTCTATTGCTTAAAGCTATTAAGTTACTTATTTCTAAGCAGATAATAATTCTGTTAGTTACGGAAAGAATAATTTTTCAAAAATTAACTTATATAAAACCAAATAATACCCAATAAGCATTTTTGCCAAGAAATCATTATTTACCGTTGACAAACAAAATTTCAACCGCAGTTTCAATTTGTTTTAAAATGAGGTATTTATTTCCATGTGGAAAATCTTGATACTAGCCTTAGAAAACTAATGATAAAGTTATAAATAAGGCTGACTGTTTCTATTGATTTTAGAATATTTTCATATGATGGAGGTTAATTTTGCAACGCTAAGAAAGTAACCAGAAACAGAGAGAGTCTGGGTAAAAATATGTCTTTTTCTTAAAGAATAGTGTCATATGCTTTTTTATAATTTCTCCCTTCATATTTTGGTGAAAAACAATATAATGAGTTTTATTTTGTTTTGTTTCTATCTTTCCAATCTTTCTCTGGGGCTGATTGCACTTCGAACTGTTTCGCAGTTTATTTTTAACGTCCTCCTACCTTAACCAGAACGAACGGCTAAATGTTCATTTTGGTTAGCCCACCTAACATTGAATTGATGCACAGCAACAGGGGCCATGGTTGTATTTATCGCCAACACCGATCGTCTGAGATCTGAGTTTCTGGATAAGATGTCAGACTCCCAATCTTACGTCGCTGCCTCAGAGCTATTATCTGGCAAAAACTTTAGATACATACCCCATAAATGTAAAAATAAGATTACAAGGCCATTACCGACCTCCTTTAACCCAGTCAGTCAAGAGAAAAAAATTTGCGGCAAGGAACCTGAATTTAAAGTAAACAGATAAAAGCTTTGAGAAAACCGATTTTCATGTTGGATAAATCGCCTTATTGTTTCGCGTAAAATTGTGGCTTCCGCATACTTATTTGTTTAAACTGGCAAGGCTTAAAATATTGCAGAAGTTATATTACAATCTTATTTTTGTACTCAAGCGGTTTAAATTTATAATTTTAGCCAAAGTAAAGCCTTTGTTTTGGGATAAAAAATCTTTGCGAAATATAATAATTTAGTTCACGGACTTGACATGTTTGAACGGACGTAACTAGCAACATGTCAATCAGCAAGCAGCAAAAACTTATCTGTATTGTTCAGTATTGCAAATTAAATGTATTGCTTTCAACCAAAATGAGTTAGGTATTTTATTTGGTTAACGGCTGGTCAAAGCAACAGAAAAAATTAACCAAATTTTGGTGTAATTTTTTTTCGTGTATTTTCTTATCAATTCGACTCTAGTGGCACGATTGTTGTTCCAATTTCTTTTATTTTTGGTGAAAGCTATACAACTATTAATAGAAACAAGGCCAGCTGTTACCAGACTAGAGGGTAATCAAACAATTACAACAGCAGGGTTTAAAATTTTGTTTATTTGTAAAGGAAACTTGCTTACAATAGTAGATTATACAAATAAAGTGTTTTAATTTGAAAGCATTAAATTAAAACCTATATCTGATATACGCATTTGAAAAAAAAAATTAAATAAAACTTGCCAGAATTAAAAATAACACTCCTCTGCACGATTCTTAACGAACAAAATAACGACTCTTTATTTTAAATGATGAAAATGTTTATTATTTATTTCTTGACAGTGTGCAAGTCTATGAACAAAACAGTCTTACAAATTATATGTATGAAAAGTTAAATAATTAAAACAATTATCAAAAATAATTTCCTTATCGTGAAACACAAATTTATTTTTCGATTCAAAATCGATTTCAGTAATATAGCACCTTCTTCAGTTGAATACTTATTTAAAAATAATTAATCGTATAAATAAATAAACCTAGAGTCACATTTGGATGGAGATAAGGTGCTTATCGAAATATGTAAAAATATACAGGGTGTTCCATTTAAAATAATTAGTTAATCGTTTCCTGTTAAAACTGGTTTTAACATAATTCTGTCAAAATTATTACTATTTTGTTCATGAAATTGAAAGGTTTTAATTTATCAAAAATAAAAATAAATTATTCAAAATTGTTAAAATTTCAACTAAATTATTCAAAACAAATGGGAATAGAAATTAAAATCAGTTAATTTTTCGTGTAAGCCCTTTAGTCTATCATTTTTAACCAGCGACTCGACCCTCTGGAGAAAGACTACTTTGAGCGTTTAAACATCATTTCATTGGATAAATAAATTTATCCTTGGGCTTGGTTTGATACTCTTGACGCAAAACTCGGAAAAAGTGCTCATTTTTTCAAAAATACATTTTTATTGTATATACGCAAAAAAGACGTTAATAGAATTGGTATTATAAGTACAATTGTGTTTACTGTCAATTCAAAATTGTTTTCTATCTATCAAATTGCTTTGATGTCAAACTACAGCTAAACGATGCATATTACAAGAAAATAATATGACAATTAGTATTTGGGAAGAAATTGGTGGCTCATTAAAATTAACTTGAAATATTGACGCATCATATTCTCGGTATAATGGAAACAATTACATAGTTACTTTAGCTCAACGGGCGACCGACAAACGAAATCTGTATGTCGATTGAGCGCAATTTGATTTTCAACTAGCAGTTTAGGCTTTTTCACATTTAATTTTCAAAATAATTTTGGTTTAGTGACTTTTTTAATCACTAAAATTTATACCCAAACGAAATACTGATTATTTCCAGTATTCATGAGTAGTCTAATTCAAATGTATATTCCTTCATTACATTAGTTTATTATGTTTATAGTAATATTTCACCAAATAAAATACTAAAACTAACAAAACTTCTTTTATGGCCGCATCACATTAATTTTTTTGAAGTGCGATAAAGTGTTGTAAAAGAAGTAAGGCCATACAGAAACAGACAATTAGCTATGGATTTATTGTTTTGTTAATCAAACTTTAAATTATTAAGTACTACTTAATGCTAAACAGTTTTGTTTTGGACGAAAGTGTTCCACGGCGAAAAATAAGTTTTTCGTAAATAACAAAAATCTTAGCAAAACATCAAACTTCAAGAGATACAAAAAAATAACAAATGTCAGAAAAAGGATCAAATTTCAATTCTTTTTGTTAGTATTACTCCCTTTTCCTGTAAATGAATAAGATTAGCTCAAATTTTGATCTGTGGTATAGATGTCTAAACTCTTACAAATATTTTGTATCCACATTTTTCACATATCCCTTTTCCTTCTCCAGTCACTTTTTTATGATATTGAGTTTCAATTCCGTTAATTGGGCCGCTATCCAATTCACTTCATATAAAAATATATATGGGGTATAGTTGTTCTTTGTAATCCAATTCATTATCAAAAATTTATTTGTATAAATCAAATCAATTGTTTTAATTCTAATTGCGTTTTTATTTCGATGCCTAAAAAAATAAACCAGCAAATGCAATTGTTAAAAAACAACAAATGCAAAATTAAGTCGTGTTTTGAGTTTTAAGCCAAATAATGGGCCCGAATTTAAAAACATTCAACTTAAATATGTTTTGATAAAATAATTTCGATGCTTGCATAATTCTGCGCATCTGCTTCCAGCTTAAGTCTATAATTTTTAACAACCGATATTTTGAGACGACGTACGGGTTTTAAAACTAAAGCAGACAGCTTTATTCAACTCAATACTCCGGAGAAAGGCTACTTGATTGGGTAAATAAATTTCTCCTTGGGCTTGATTTGACTCCCATCTCCCGTAACGCAAAACTATGAAGGAGTACGTACCATTTCTGCAAAATAAAATGTGCAAATTATTTATGTTCACTACGATATTTTACTCAATTGACAAAAAATACATTTTTATATGCGGAAAATAGTTAATACATTTGTATGAAACATTCGATTTAAATGTGTTTTGTGTAAGGTTCGACGCAACTTAAAATGACGCATCTCGAAATGATTCGCCCTCAATTTTGAATATTGTTTCTCCGTTCAAATCCCGTTGAATAACTATTATAGAATAAAGACAATAGAAATGAAAAATGCGGAATCTGTACTAAAATTAGGTTTATTATAACGTTTTGTTCATATACATATAAGTATGTAAGTACATATGTAAGTAGGTAAGTATGTAATAAAAAAAAGTAAAATTCATGAAATCATCAAAATCTATGTGTACATATTCTACTATGTATGTATTCTTCAAAATAAAAATAAATATACATAACAGCAAAATTCAATGCGAGAAACTTTTGTTGTATCAGACACAATTTCTGTAAAAAACTATATGTTAGTTTCAGGATGGCTTTAGTCGGAGTCTAGATCAAAGCAGTCAATATCGGACGATGAGAGCTTTTTTTTTTTGTGACCTTTGAATAAAACTATCTAGAGTACTCTGTGTGGCATTTTTCTCTCTTTGCATATAGATTTTATTATAACAGCTGATGCTTGTTCTAACTTCGGAAAATGATCAAAATTGTTATTCCTACTATTTTAGGGGAATTACCTATTTTTGTTTGTTTTCCTATAACCTCATTGTTAAATACTTTTTAAAAAAAGGTAAAATAGGTTATTTTTTTTTATCGTAGTCAATTTAATAGCATGAAAAAAAAATCTTCTCGACTTGCGTCGAAAATACGACGCAACGCAAAATTATTGTCTCAAATTTTTTTACAGCGCAACTTGAAACAACGCAAGTTGAACCGACACAACTCGAGACTCTAGTGTACATACAAAAGTGGGGAAAATACTTTTTAATATAGATTAACTCATGAATGCTTTTTAAAAATACTAAAATTTAACCATTTGGTCAAAATAAATAAGCAGTGTGTGCTTTGTCGCTAATTTTTTTTAAGTGCCGCTGTGGAAATGAGCAAACATAAAATAAAAAGGAAAGCGAAGATAAAAAATATTTTTCAAAAAATTAGTGTTTGTACTTTGAAACTTTAAACCCTCACGTGAGGGAACTTTGAAATTGAGAATCACTGCTATACAAATATATTGTAGTTTTCCTGTTGCAACAAAAAACAGATTCGGAGTCGAATCCGAGTTGAAAAATGACAGTTTTTGACGTTTTAACTGGAACAGCCAAAAATCCGGATTCTGCGATTTTTTATTTTTTATATGGTTGCGTGAATAAACATATTAATTATCAAATTCTATTTTTATAATTAGATTGTTAAAACTGATGAATTTTTCTGTAAATTAACAAATAATTTATTGTAAGCATGTTTATTTTTTATGAATAATTCAATAATGATATGAAAATAAATTTTGTGTTGAGGTGAAGTAGACAAAACTGGTCAAGTAAACAAATAAGAACATTAACAGAATAAACAAAAATATCGACAAATCAGTTGTCTACAGAATCAATTTTGAATTAAATACACCACAATTTTTTCAAGTTCTTTTTTAATACTTAATGCTGAATCGACATCGTACAATAATCACAGTTTCTCAAGTTCTTGTTTAATACATAATGGCTGAATCAATGTCGTACAGTAAACTAATCTTTAAACCTAACTTGTACTTGTACGCTTTATATATAGGAACCTTAATAAGGTTGATAATATAAAACCAACTAAATCCGTAAAGAGATTGCCCTAATTATCGTAAAGCAATAGGGAGTTAATGATACAGAGTTATGGAATACATTTTATGACGTTATTATGATTCCCATTCACATTTCACAGCTGCATTTGTGTCCAACAGTTTTATTTTTTCATAACAAAATATTCTTTCTTGAATAACTTATTATTTGTTAATTATTTTACTGTTTTTTAAATATATTTTTCCGCATATTTATTTTAATGTTTAAATGACATTTCGATGACATTTAAATGTAGTTGTGTTAGTAATCGCTCCGAAAAATTTTACCGAGCGACGAATGACAGCTGCTGTCACTTGGGTTTCGCTCCGAATCTGTTTTTTGTTGCAACAGGAAAACGACATATGTATAAACGTTATAAATTGTTTAAAATCCTAGCGACTTAAAATATAAAACCCAATTACCAATTAGGCAACGGCGGTAAAACTTAATCTTATTATGAATCAAATTCTGCACGTATGTACTTATATATGTTTTGATTAATTTAGTAAAATGTTACGTAATTTCAATGAGACGCATATTAATAATAATAATACATTCGGTTAATTCATTTTATATGTTCGTTCGTTGCTATATACAAACTTAATTTTATTGTATTTCATGACAAAAGTTCACGATTTTTTTGAAATTCACAAAAGAAATTCTATTTTGCTACTTTTGAAATATTTCGTGTAAAGTTGCCATTGCAATTTGTAAAATGTTTGCTTTTATGGAAGTGGAATGAGAGCATTTATTGGTGGATTTTGAGCCAGATGATAGACGTAAATTATAATTTAATTATATTTTATATAATAATTTTTCTTTTTATTAATCAATATTTTTATTCTATTTTCAGGTGAGGTTAAATGCTGGTCTAAAAATGTTTGGCTGATATCGTCGTTCCAATTCCATACTATAGCAACTACATTTGAGAACAAATCGAGAAAATCGACTTTTAAAGTTCGTAAAGTATAATTTTATAAAGTAAATTTTCCTGGCAATCAGTGAAATTGATAAAACCGTATTTTAGTAACGGGATCTTCTTATTTTCAAAGAAAAAATAGGAAAGAGTGTGTCCGTCAGTATGATTCTGAGGTAACGATATGTATTGGCTTAGATTAGGAACTTCAAATTACTATAAATCTATCTCTTTTAACATGATTAACCTAATTAATAAGTTTTACCGATTTTTACGATATTCAAATCGTGAAATTTTATAACATAAATTGTAGAATTGATACGTTTGTTGACTATTAAAATATTGATCTATTAATTTAAGGTCGTTTAATCTTTAAAATTATAAGCAAATTATTTCACAAAAGTATAATTAAGATTAATACTCAATAATAATATTAAAGCAAATATGTATTACCCTAAGTAAGTGTAAACTTATTAGATAACAATTCCGGATTCTTAAGCTGAATAATGCTGGAAACAGATGTGCAGAATTTATGCATGCAGTAATGTCTGCAGATCTGCGTTCAAAACACATGTAATGCATGCAGTTCTTTATTTTTTGACGTTTATTTCATTCATATTTGATTTTAATGTACAATTTTTTTGTGTGAATGTTGTCTTATTTTGTCAAAAATTAATTAATTTTTACCCTCCATTTTGGCACTTTTCACACAAAACATATTTTCTGTCAACAAATTAAAAAAATTGATTGAAAAAAAGAAAAACTACACAAATTGTACTAGATTTGTTTACTTTTACGTAATGTAGCCTACCGATGTGCAGCAAAATTATAAATAGAGACAACATGCAGAATTCTGCATGGTTTGCAGAATACATGTATTTCATTCCATATAAAATAGTGTACTCTAATTTCGATGCATGCAGAATTCTGCACATGTTTCTAGTATAAAGCAGAAATATGTATAGTAGTATTCAATTCTCGCTGGAATTCTGACAGTTCACGCGCAGAAAAAATACGTAGGCTCCTTAGTTCGTGGCAAAAGTTTTCCAAAGACGTTGTTTTCATAGGCGTGCAATTTTTTTTTCACCTATTAATTTTTACATGAAATATGATTGCAATAACATAAAATCATAATCATTTTGAATGTTTTGTGTATTAAAACTGAAATATAATACATTTTAATCATTATTTATTATTTTATTTAGGATTACTATGTAAAATAAATGCGACCCATCAAAGTTTTTATAATTTTTGTAACTACATCACTGAAGGCTGCGCAAAACTATTAAAAAAAAAATTTTTTAAGTTCTGAATAATAGCCGATTTAGACGTACCAACATTTTTTTCCAACATTTTTTTTGTTGGCACTTAGAACTACACGCAATACAAAAAAATATAGAAGCGATAAAAAGAGAAAAGTATATAACAAAAATCTCGTCATACCATAATTTTTTGGCGGTATAAAATCGACGATATAATTTTTGATAAATACGGCGGTGATACTGATTTATTTGGCAAAATTATGGGTTTTCCGCGTGAAATGAAAAATTTTCGAACGTAAATTTTATTTTATTACTAAAATTTTAAAAAAATAAAATAAAGCGCTATAAAAATTTCTCAAATCGCCATTTTTAAGCCTGATTTCCATTATGAAACTGTTACTGACAGTACTTTTTACTGAGTAAAAACGTAAACATCGAAAATTTCATTGAATTGACACAGATCATTCTTTGTTTTTAATTTTTTTTGAAAACTGCATTGAAAAATCGAAATATTTTTCCAGTACTGACAAAATATACTTCGCTTCATATATTTTTCAGTAAATTTTGTCAGTATACTATAAAAAATGTCAGTATACTATAATAATTTTGTCAGTACTGTGAAACTGAAAAAGTGTTTTTTTTTCTCTCACACAGCATGCGAATATATATTTTTATTTCATTTTTTTATACTGTTAGTAAATATTTCATAATGGAAATCAGGCTTTATTGTGTTTGTTGTTGCTTGTTACTATAAAATATACTCGGGTCGAGTATATTTTATAGTCAAATTTGCTTTTATAGTAACATTGTTGGAAAAAAAAGAAAACAAAAAATCCAACAAAAGTTTGTTTGATAATATTTTTGTTCTTGTCTTACAAACGAAAAACGTAATATACTAATATCTTCATTTTTTGTTGGGAAGAAAATGTTGGTACGTCTAAATCGGCTATAAGACTATACATAATATATAAACACAAAACAAAATTTCAATGTACAAACTGTCAGACGAACTCGAAAATTATAAAAATAAATTATAAATCATCTAGTTACCATTTACAATTTGTACGTTTGAAGGCTGCGAATTTAATGAAAACTGCATTTCAGAATCAATTCTATGTATAAGAGAATTTAAACATTAAAAGTGAATGTATGAATAGTAAATAATTCACGAATTGGTGTAAATAAAAAAGTATTGGCCTAATTTTTACATAAACATCCTTTACGCTCCTTGTATAAGAATAAGATTTTTTTAAAAGTAAAAGTGACTCTACCCATTTCGCTAATACAAGATTATTCGGAAATATTTAAAGGCCATGGTCAATTCGTCAATATAAATTTATTTACAATTTTCAATCATTTTTACCTAACAATACCCTTATTTTGCTTATTTATAGTAATCAAGAAAACTAAAAGTTCGTGCGAGCTTCAATAAAATGTAAAACAGTTTTTTTGAAGGTCTTAAAGTTTAAAGTATACATACGAGTACATGAAACTATTATATTGTAAATAATGCAATACGGAAGCGATTTAAATTGAACTATTAAATTACAAGCTAATTAATTTTATAAAAAGAAACTTTTTTTTTGTTTTTAAAATAAACTTTCAATTTTAAACTATTTCGTTTTTTTTTTTTTTTATTGGGATGTTATTTCGTAACAAATTACTACATAATAATTTTGATATTAAATAAGAATTAATGAGATGATTTGCACTGTAATGAACCATATTTACTGGTTGTTATTGTAATTTAATACAAATTTTGTATGGTTTCATTAAGTCGTCGGTCGCACTATTAATTAGTGTTGTATGTAATAACATCAAATCATGCTTTCTTAAGAAGGTGTTTCTTACGAAATTAATTTGTAATCATATAAGTTATTTAATATATGGGTACATAGTCGACCTTGAGGTTTTCAGATTCATTTCAAAATTTATAAGAAAACTGAAAGTAGATTTTGCTTGTGATCAGTCTTTAACTTATGTACAGTTTTACTTTTTTAATTCATCACATTAAATTCTTCACTTTATTGACCTTTATTAAAATAATATTTTAAATCTGTTTTCAAGAGGATTTTTCTAAAATCTGATTAACATTTTTGCACACCACCCCAGCTTACCACCTGAAAAACGCACACTCACAATAATTATTTTTGATGCGGCAGCACTATAAATTTAAAAAAATTAAGGAATCGATCGTGAAACAAAATTTTGGCGTTCTCAAAATTAAAAATTTGAAACGCATTGGCAAATGGCGGTAAGAGGAGTCATTTATCAAAGTCACCAACTTAAAGAACCACATTGACCTAAAAACATAGGTTATAATAAAGGATGATCCTAATCCCAATAAATAAATTCGTCATTCTAGGATTTACAAACTACAACAAGAAAATGTCCCTAAATCTTCCCAAAAAGCGTTTGCCCCAAAAGATGCAACCAAAAATCAAATTCATTAAGAAATCCCATAAAGTGCAAAATGCTTAAGAAAAATTTAGGGTAGGGAGTATTAGTAAGGGATTAATCACAAAAAGAACAAAGGGATGAAACACAAAATAAATTGTATATATCTCTTGTATTTAAGCATTTGTTTGAGAAGTTCTGCGGTATAACAAACCACACAAATGTTTTTTCTCAAATAATCGCCAAAAAATTTAACATTTTTGATCAAACCTTCCAACTCATCCCATGGCACGAAATCCGAAACCTATTTATCATAATCGGTCGTTTTATATAATCAGGCCACCAGGGCCAAGTAAAAGTAATATGGGACCCAGGATAGAATTAATTTGGAGATGCTTTGAAATGAAGAAGATTTCTTCTGTTAATGTTAATAAAAATTCCACTTCGTCACCCAATTTTTGACTACATTATAACTAATTCCAGCTTAAGCTCGTTAATGACAAGAACGAAAACATTAAACTATAAAAATAAACTCTGGAAGTTAAAATACTTCTGACTATGGGATCGGGGAATCGATGTGTTTGTATTTTTTTCATGCTAATACGAGTTGCATCACATCTGCACAAATCGACAAATTGTTTTGTCAAAGGTTAATTATGCATATAAGAGTTAAGGTATCACAAAGCCCAGAAAAAGCAGCTAGAACAGAACTTGATTTTTAGAATAGTTTGAAGTATGCACAAAATTCAGTTGAATGAGTCTTTAAAATGGTCCATTAGGACTGAAAATTATTTCAAAATTCGAGAAAAACGAAATTCGCTTGTAATGTTGAAATTTTACTAAAAAAGTTCGTTTTTCTCGGTTTTTGAAACAATTTTCGTGATCTCTTTCTTTACTGCGCACATTCGCAATTCGCACTTGATGTGAAAAGTCTGTACCACAATAGAAAATTTCCAGTTTTCAACCGATTTAAACACGATTGGACAATCTTAAGGACACGCCTCCAAGTGGTGTGGAAATAGGACTCTTACCTGGCTAAGAATAATAATGAGCAAGACAAAATAAGTATAGATAAGAAAGGCAACTTGTCCGAAAAATTAACGCGTCAAAGATGTTTTCTCTATGACTTTTAAATTACAAAAGATTATTATTGAATTCTAATTCCTTATGTTAGCCTTAGAAGTAAGAGGTTAATAGAATATTTGTATACGAGTGTCGCATCATTCCTTATGTTGATATCACGCTGGCCAGCCCCCGTCCCAGACCTTAACCCTACCGAGCACCTGCGGAACTTACTTAAAGGATAATGAGCAGCCATCCAATTCCTATCACCCACCCTTCAGGCGTTAAGGCTACATCTGGTGCCAACTTAGAACCAAATTGACCAAGATCAAATTCTACATTTAGTTTCGAGTACGAGCTGTCGCTGTGAAGATGTACTTCGAATTGTAAGCAGTCAATTAGTTTGTCGAGTGTATGCCTGTGCAGTAGCAATATCTTTGGTTGTTCTTAAAATGAAAGAACAAAGAAACAAGAAACCAAATCTGGGTCAATCCTGCGGTTTCACGACGACACAAATTGGCGTTAAACAAAATTGTTTCATTGTTTTCATAATCCGTTATATTTTTTGGTAATTCTTATGATCCAACAGTCAGATAAATATTGTAGCTTCATGAAGCTAACTGTCATACTAATAATATGTATTCATAATACACAGTCAATGACTAAATTATTATTACGATTATTATATCAAATTAATTATTTCTACGATGCAGAAATGGGATCGTGTCAAATCGGCTTAACAATTTATTTGACGCCATCTTGAAAAAGTGAGTCAAGAAGGCATCCCAATTGATTTTCAAGTTATATTGATAGTGATATTTAAACACAAAATAAGCAATAAAGATTTTGCTGAATATTAATTCTTCAAATGAATGAATATTAATTATTTAAAATGAACAAAACAGAATAATGTTTACTTTTAAATTATTTAGTCTAAAAATGATAGGTGGCCATGAGAATACGTAATATTCAGACAGAGTGTTTACACTAAATAAGTTTTCCGTAGAAGAAAGAGACAGAGAATAAGTCACCCCGCCATCTGACTTATTTGAATATGTTTGTCCAAACAAATAAGTATGCGTTGGGAAAGGGCCTAAGTAATTTCATTCTATTACGGTCATGCATAATAAAAAATTGTTTATTTTACTTAAAAATTTGATTAAAATTGTAAGCTGTGCTCCTAACAAATCATGGGTTCCGTAACTAAACATTCGGTTTAACTCTAGTTTCCATTCTGTGGCAATAATACACAGGTGGCATAAGTTTAAAATTCGAATTCTTCACGAAAACGATTTTTAAAATTAAAATTACGGATATTTCGGCATAACCCGACTTATGCTAATATGTATTAATGCCAAAGAGTATGTCTTGTTTAACCTATTCAGTTTTGAAATAACATGTTTGCCCCGAATCGTTGGATTTTACGGCAAACACCGCTAAAACCGCTAATAGCATTACTAAAAAACAGAGAAAAGTTCTGGCAGTCTTTATGTTATCAAAGCCTTGAATGATGTCATTTACAAAATGAAAGTTCAAAAAATAAATTTGAGGCAATTTTATTTTAATATTTCAGCAATTTTTATTTATTGCGGTATTAGACAGTTTCATATAATTATGTTTTTATTATATCTAGAAATGCTTGTGTAAAATTTGCATACAATTTGCGAATCAGTGAAAATTTATTTCAAATTGCACTTATATAATAACTTAATAAAACAAACGATGAAACATTTAGGTTTCTCCGCCAGGTCCGTTTTAGGCATCTTTTCTACCGACACCTCTCGATAGGCGAAAAATTCCACAACTATTATGTAATATGTATCAAGTTTAGCAAAATATTACAAACGACTCGTCAGATTATCGTCGTTTTGCTGTATAAGTAAATAAAAACCCCCCGGCGTTCTAAATTCAAACAATTACACACACAATCTACAACGCTAATTGCACGAAGGGAATTTTGTAATCGACCATATGTTTCATAAAACTTTGTTATTGTAAATAGAAATCTTATGGAATATGCCTTCAGATATCGCCCATCAATATTTTCTTGTTCATTTAAATAAGAAAATATTACTAAAAGGGGATATGGCTTACATTCATGTTATAAGACTAATATGGTCGAGGTAAGACGTTTAGTTGTCTTTAAATAATAAATTTGTTAGTAACGTACTAACTAATTAACCTAAATAAGGTAGCAGTTGGGTTTACAAAACAAAAAAAGAGAAGGACAATTCTATGTGCGATGACCTA
This sequence comes from Tipula vernalis, assembly GCA_958295665.1. Lineage (NCBI taxonomy): Eukaryota > Metazoa > Arthropoda > Insecta > Diptera > Tipulidae > Tipula > Tipula vernalis. Next base: position 241,130,106 of record OY282558.1, on the reverse strand, counting down.
GGTGATCGTTGTGCCAAATCAAGATTCTGTGTAAATGTTCGTATTGGAGTTATTTGTAGTAAACAAAATATCTTTCACTTATCGCGGTTCGTTTTAGTTTTGTATTCACCTCAAGGTTTCAAATAAAAAACAAGAATATGATGGGGGCGAAACGAACCACTTTTATGGATGCTGAGATAAATTAACTCCGTTTGTCTATTCAAATATGATGCAAATTATATAATGTTTAATTCGGAAGGTAAATGGTAGTGATTATTAAAGAACTGTTTGACCAGTCTTGAGACATATTTGTCTTACATAAATTGAACAAACAGGAAATTACATAACTGATGTAATCGTATTATCAATTATGTTTGTTGATACAAAAACACAAATACATTCTCATACATCATGTACGCGGTTGGTTGAGTTTTATGAATTGATACCTTAAGTATGTTACCCGGAACAAAACCATTAAGCGCGATGTGCAAAAATATAAAAAGTTGTCGTGTGTATTTTGTCTTGTAATTTTAAAAATTGATTGATTTTACTATGTTGTGGATTTCCTTATAAATATGTATGTATATGCATGGTATGTATGTACTTGTAAGTACATAAAACTCAAATGTTGCCGATATACAGAGAAAATGATTCATATCCGATTTCGATAAACTAAAGCATCTCGCGTATACAGAGTTCAACGGAAATTTCACTTGTATTGTTACAACTCGTATATATAAACTTATTATGATTACAATAATTGAACATTACCATGCATACGGTTGAATAAAATTTATTTGTTTAGAATTTTATAAATTGTTCCCTGTCTCTGATACACTGTATGATTCCATAATTTCTATACAACATATTTTCGAAATAAATAATCATTTTCAATGTCAAATTACTATTGGCAAGAGCGTAACATCTTAAAATAACCGCGCATTTAAAGTCTAGTTAGTTTTTGTGCTCCACAGCATATAATACCTTCATAATTTTTATCTGTGATCAAACGAAACATCGTTACTCAAATTTACCAAAATATATACAGGCATACTTTTAACAAGTAAACCTTATTTAATAAAATCGTTTGCACAGATCTTCACATAGTTATTTTATGAACTCAGGAATATCCTGAAGTAATGCTTACCAAGCAGGTACAGTAAGTTATTTTGGATCTATGAATGTTTTTTCCAATTGTCGCAAGGTTGAAGTTTGTGGTGGTACAAAGTGGTACACATTATATTCTTTCCATACAACAAAATAGCCTTTTCCGTTCATTTTCCGAAGTTAAATAAAAACTGAATTTCTTGCTGGAAAATGTCATTTTAGCAGCCATCTGAAACATGTGATATATATGCCAGCCAAATTATGCCATTTTACGTCAAATTGGAAAATATGTTGATGAAGTTTATGAACATATCGCTACTGTAACTATACAAGTATTCCGACAGTTAGCCATTTTTCAAAACTTTAGTTGGGTTAAAACTTTAAATTCAAACAACTTTAAGTGAAATAGTAAAAAAACAGATTGCAACATTTGTAACAAGAAAGAATTTCGAAAGTGGGAATTTAACGCCGGGCGATATGGTGAAAACTCGAGGGTAATGATTTGAGACTTTTCCTCTAGGCAACTAGTGGCCTTACAAGACTGTAGAAATTAACAGATTTAATTAAACCATATATTTTATATTCGATACATTGACATTATTTTGTCAAAAACACTGACATTGCAAGAAATTTAATTTATTTTTTTTATACCGGAAAAGGAATAGAAACAAATGAAAACGAAAACTATAAAAAAAACTTGAGGAAATGACATATTAAGCAAAAATCAGCTACTGACCTGACTACGAATGTTATTGTCGGTTTATTTTCCGAGTATTAACTATGTGATTTCTATATGCGGATATACCAGATACGGGACTAGTGCTCCTCTTAAAAGTTTTTTTTTCGCGCAATAAAACAGACACAGTCATATAATTCTATTTAGCAAGGTGTACTGCAAATATTTGGTCACTTGTAGAAAAAATCCATTTGGATGGCTTTAATTACCTCGACCGATACATTTCATTTGTTTAAAAACAAAGTATTTGATTTTAACTATTTGATTCTTAAAACTAAACACCATGAATTGAGGCCGTTCAAAATTACAGTTTTTTTTAATGAAACGAGGTACCTTGGCCTAGAAAAATTTTATAAACAATGATAACGAAAAGTGTTTGTTGAAATTAATCCGACCATTTTTCCTTTCACACATAATTTGCGATCAACCATATGTATGACAACTTTGTGGATCGATTTTAAACCATGATCTATTTAATAACCACCGCGTCACATAATAATATGCACTAGCTGTCGGTATGCCATCGATATAATTTCACTTTTTATAGTAACACTCTTGGAATTTTATTTTCAAAATTATAAAATATAATAATTTAAGCGCCTATAGTATTGTTGATTATTTTCTCTTTTATTTCAACAATAATTTGATAGTTTTTTTTTTTTGCTTGTTCCAGCTTAATTTTTATTAATTTACGGATTAATAGAGTATTTAAAACAAGAAATTTTTAGTTCTCACAACACTTAAATATTGCGCACGAAAATTGTGACAATTCATATAAAAAAATAAAAATACAAAGACGCGCTAATTTATTTAATCACTTTCACTCAACTCTAGAGAGAGATAGAGAGAGAGAGAAAGAGGGAGATTCATAGTATTGTCAATTTTATGCGGCATAAATTTGCAGTTTTATCAATTTTGTTGAACAGAATAAACCCAATAGATTAGGTATAAGTAATTAAAATTATTAATGATTTAATCCGTTGAACATATATGTTCACAGTTGTAGCTTGTGGCTTAATTATTGTTTTATGTAAAGAAGATTATAGGCATTAATATAACCTACGCGCGTTACACGGTAATTAATTAATCTTAAATTTCAATAAAGTATGCATGTACGATGTAATGAATCACAATACTATATGTTTGTGCTCGCGATCATGAACTTAACAAAATAAATTAGTAATGCATCATTGCACTTACCTACAATAGTATGGCGATCAATATCAAATTTGTATTTTTATTGTTGTAATATAGCGTTTTTAGCATGTAACACAAATACAAAAACAATTTTTCAATGTCAAGACAAAATAATTAACTAATAATTATATGGAAGTGAGCAAATTAGCGTTGTAATTTAATATTCTTAGAACGCGCAGCTCAGACAAAAGAATTCGCAAATTTTTCTGTGAATACTCGTGTAATTTCCAAACGTCAAAGTTATATAACAATTTTGTCGATCGTGATTATTAAATTACCAAAAATATAGATGTTGATGAAGTAATGAAGCATCTTTGGGTTTTTTTTTTTTTGTTTTTTTTTTTTGTTTTTAGGTGAATGCAAATTATGTTGTAAGTGCAAAAAATTTACATTTTTTGGGTCGTGTTTTATGTAATTAAAAAGATAAATGGATAAAATTTTGCAAAATTCAAATAAAATGTTGGCGGTTGCTGAGAGTTATTGCTTTTATATTCAGTGCCTCGTTTAAATGAAACATCAATATTGATCATCACTCCGATTAGATTTATTGATATTTTTATTTTATTTAAATGTATCCTAGACATCTGCATATATGTTACGTTCGGAATTTGGATGAAATGGAATGGTTCATGTTGATCTTCAAATTTTTATTGCATTCTTTTAAATTTTACAACAAGCAAATTTTCGCTATTTGTGAAACCATTATATTACGGTTTTATTTTGTAAGATTACTTTGATAATGCTAAAATGATCACGACCAATAAACGGCGCTTTTCGCAAAAATCTTGCGGATCCTTATTTTTGGATTACTTTTCATAACCGAAAAGGAGAAAAGGGCATTGAAAATTAATTTATAATCCCCAATGTGATCAAAATTGTTTACTTCTTTTATCAAGAAAATTTGATTTTCGTTTAACTTCACTAGTAATCCTCCAACCCCAACCGGTAAACATCAGACTAGCCTTCTTTTTTTTTAAATTATTATTGATTAGTTTTCTTACGAGTAACTCGTACATCATGATCACACGATCACATTTAGTTTTGATATTTATCTAAAATTCTGTAATTGATGATATAATTTCTTAACCTAACCCAAATTACTTACATTTCAATGGTATAACGCAATACACATAATATGTAGGTATTAGCCTCGCAAATGATTGGTCATACGATAATTTTGCAAGACACAATTAACTTCGATATTTTTGATCGCAAGATAATTTAGCCACGACCCTGTCAACATAATTTATTAATCATTATTCTACTTATTTTGTACCATTCATTATTTATTTAAAATTGGTGTTATAATTCCCTCATCAAAAGTTGTGCGATAAACAACCAAATTCTAATGTAAACTTTGCAAAGCTGTATAATTCCCGTTAATCTAATATAAATCTTATACAAATATTTAATCTCACAACAGAAGAAAAAAAATGAACAACAGGTCATTGAATCTACAGATGATTTAAAAAAAAAAATTTATTTGTTTCGGATTTCTTTATTCTGTGCTGATCACCCAAATATATTATATTCATCTTAAACTTTATACAAAATCAAATTCTAAGTAGTTTAACTTGTTTATAATTTAAAGCTTAAGCGTTTTAGAAACATCTTAATACACAAATTTTTTGAATTGTCATAAAGTTAATAAACTTGTTTTTGTTTTACAAAATTAATGAAAATTTATTAAATTGGGTCGAGTACATGAATATCCTTTCTCTTTCATGTACAGAGTTAATTTAATGTTTTCTTAAAGAAAGTGAAATACACAATTTTAAGTTTTCTTTTAGGATAACTCGATTATTTTTATCGGCTTAAGTAACATTTGTTTATTTATTTTTTGTTTCAATATTAATCCATACTAATTTAAACTAGTGTATATGTACCATACAACAAAAATACGTAATAAGACACTTTCGCAGCAAATGTATCCAAAAATTGAAAACTTAAACAATTTGTATATTTATTCGCGTGAAATTATGAATAACAAAAAATGTAAATTTGAAAATTTATAAACAACTTTCTACCAGAAAAAAGTAGTAACAACAAATAATAATAATAATAATGAAAATAATAGTACCTGTTTGATATATAATTTTCTTAGAAAATATAGGAATTAAATGGGCACTGCTAAAAATTATTTAGGCACAAGAGATCACAAATCTTAATCACAATATTATAAATTTTCTTAAATTTTATTCTTATATAAATTTATTTTAATAACACTTAAAATATCCACACATGCCACAGAGTTTGAATCTGATTTAATAATAATTTTTATTTTGGTTGTAACTATATAGTGGTACTATTTATTATTATAAACAAATAATTTTTTTTTTATTAAACACTATTATTTTTTTATATACATATATGTACATAAAATTATAATATATTTCGAGTACATACAACAGCTATACATTAGTGGTGGGACCAAATTAAAAAAACGTTTACTCGCGATGAAATACAAAATCAGACTAAAAAATGTTTTTATAATTTCAAATCAAGTTGGTAAAAAAATTTATATAAGAAAAATAAAAAAGACTTTTTAATTTTTTGTTTTAAATAGCTTTATTTTAGCAACAAGATATTTTGTTTATTATTTCTTTTTTTTTTTTTTAGTTTATTTTATTACCACTACTATAGTTTTTCCAACTCCACAAAAAAAAAAAAAAAAAAAAAAAAAAAAAAAAACAATAAGATATGTGATAATGAGACGTTTACAGTGGTGAATAAATTATTTACAACAAATTGAGATTGGTAGTTGGAATTCAATTGTTTATGTATTTTATACAAATATAATACTCGTATTTTTATATAATAAAAATAATACAAACGAGTTTAACTTTCCGAAGATCGTAAAGACATTTTTAATATCAATGTTAAGTGATGTCGGTGTGCACGGGCAACGTGGAGAAGGGTGATTGATAATACATATAATATGTATTATACAAATAATAAATGTTTGATAATTTTTCTGTTTTCAATGAAAGTCAAAGTGATTTTAGTTGATACAAAGGTCTTGATTATGTAATTTATCTATATAAGGATTAACATTTTTCTTGTTCATTTTGGTTGTTCTATATTTTACGAAAACGCATTTACATTCATAATTTTTTTGCAAATTTGTGACTTAAATTTTGTTATCTGTAATAGATAAAATTAAAAATTTTAGGGTGTATATACGACCTATTTATAAAATAGAACAATTTTTCAGTAGCTTTGTTGAAAAGGAATAAGTACATTAGTTAAACATAATGTTTTAGTTAAAAATACTGAAGTACTTTATAACTACTATTCCTGGAATTGAATGATTGAGATACCGGTATATCGATGTCTAATATTGAAACAAAAATGTGCATCTAACACTGAAATAAAAATATTTTTTGTAAATTTGTACCGATTTAATTCTGAAAAAAAATGTCTGACGCTGAAGGAAGTTGTTTATCAATAGTAGGATGAATCTTGCGGAATTCAAATTATTTCCTAGTACATATTAATATTCCTTTACTCTCTTTCCGTTTCACTTTAAATATATGTATACTATAAAGCCGGCACCACATACGCGAGTTTAACGAATCGCAATAATCGCAATTGGCGAATATTCAAAGTGGAAGTACAGTCGGTTAACGTGAAAGTGAATAAAAAATCTAAAATAAGAGAGAAATATAATATGTGAGAGACAGAGAGCGATACGTTTTGTTTCTGGTGTTAAAAATGCTAAATATAATAATAAAAAAAAAGAATCGATAAGATCGGAAAATGTCAGGTAAGTATTGATAAAAAAACCACACAAAAATTGAATAAATTTGATTAATATACATATATAACACACACAAGTTATATTAAATAAATATCTCAACATTAATGAAGTAAATATCACAGTCGAATATGTGGTTTACATTCGGGAAACACCTTACTGTGTAGAACTTCGAACGAGTATTTTAGTAAATACACTATTCACCAAACTCTGACTATTTCCCGTTAATTGACTGTAAACTAACTAGTAAAAAAAGCAGGACCGCGTCATAAAACACAAAATTGTAAGAGAAGCGCAGCTCGAGTCTTTTTGCCTGAATAAAAAAATAGCTCTTAGCCGTTTCTTATGTCTAAAATCACTCTTAACGATATCACTTCAAATGATCATCTATCATTTAATTTTTTCAAATGACTAGAAGGACAAATAATTTATGTCATTTTTGCCACACTTATACTATCAATAGTATCAATCGATTTATCATGTGATATAACTACAGTAACATTACCGAAAGTGATACAAGTAAAATATTTTTTTATTGATTTTAAGCTCAATTTTATTTTTTAATAATTTTTTACTTGAGTTTTGGACTCAATTCAAGTCCATTTTCAAAAGCGTTTACAGAAACACTTTTGAAAATGGGCTGGAATTGAGCCCATAAGCTCAAGTAAAAAATAATAAAAAATAAAATTGATCCCAAAACCAATAAAAAATATTAAAATTACTGGCTCAATAATATTATATGCAATTATTGGCTCAATAATTATCTGAAGTGATACAACTATGAGAATTGGGGTCGGTCCTTCTCCTCACTTTTTAACCATTTTACCATTTCAATTACACCTAGTTAAAAAGTTAAGATTTTCACGTTTACTTTTCCTTATTTATTAAAAGTAAAGAACATTTGTTCTACAAGTAAAGAAAAGTGAGAGTTTTCCAGCGAGTACAATTCCAAAGAGGTCTCCAAATTTGGACTGCGCCTGATCACGGTGACAAAATTTTTTTTGTAAAATGAGAATGATTGGTTTGGTTACTTTAACGGACACTTTATGTGGGGAAACTGTCGTTCGACGTGTCGGACAGACCTAATTTTTTTTTTTATGTTTTTGGGTGAAAAGAACATAACGTTACAAATTGGTGATATTAATTGATTGCGAATTTAATTGTAAAGATACAAACATTTTCCCGCGCACTTAGTTCAATACTCAAATTTTTATACTTATTTGGCCGTGAATTAAGTCTGTAGAAATAAATTCCGCCGATAAAAAAGAATCAATTCATTTTTAACTATGAATTAATTTCGCGACATTAAATTTTTTAAAAACTTACTTAAATCTGACCGAAATTAATTAATTTTTTCTTGTGGGGAATAATTCTTTATTAGTTAAGAATTAAATTGGACACGAAATTAATAAAAGTATGTGCAATATTTAAAATTCATTATAAGATGTTAAGGCGGTAGATTAAAATCTTCAGTTTTTTATTATTTCTTGAAGGTGAAAAGTATGTACATTTCAATTTCTTTTCAAGACGATAAAGTCATTTCAAAATTTTGTAATCCAATAATTTTGTTATATATTTTTTCATGAAGAAGTAAGGTATGTGTAACATTTCATTTCAAGACGTTAAATTCATCTTAGTCTTTTACATTTATATTACAGCTAAATTAGCCATACTAAACCAAAATGACAGCCGGATCATCGGTATACATGTACATAGTTCAGCAAGCTAAAATAGCTTTGCTAAAGTATCATTGCTATGAAACATTTGTAAAACTTCTAATTTAGCTGTGGTATAAAAGCAGCATTTGGTAATCCAATAAGTTTTTAAGTGCTTTTCCATGAATGTGTAAATTCATATTAAATTATTATTTAATTAATTTATTGTACTTAAATTTAATTCTTACGTTTCAAATTAATTAATTTCGCCGTACAAAAATTTTAGACGAAATTAATTACCGCGGAATTAATTCGGACTCCTCTTATTTACTTTTGTTGTTATTTTAAGTTCATTTAAAAATAAATCTAAATTTGTAAATCGAAGCAAGCATTTATGAAAATTTTCATTTAGTGGTTTATAATAGTCAAATTTGTTTATGGTGCAATTTTTATGTATTAAGGCCTAACCAGCGAATCAGTAAGAAACCTTAAAGAATTTGACGAAATTACTTCCTTACAGAAGATTTGACATATCGGTCACCGAATCCGTAACAACCGACAAATACAGTATTAAAATTGTAATATGAATGGGAAAATTTATTATTTTTAAGAAAAGTGTGCTTTGAAAATTTTAATGTATTCTGACATATCCTTCAGTTTGCGCGTTAATTTTCGCTCTGTTAAGTGACGGCTGAACTGAACGAAAAGTTCTTAAAGCTTCGCTGGTCAGTAACATCCACTTTCTATATATCGCATTCTTACTTAAAGTTGTTACTGACTCGCTGGTTCCCGCATTAGGAATAAATTCAAAGAGATGGTTGACTGACTAGTAAGCAACCGAAAGTGATCTACAATTGTATTTATAGTTGTACGATTGTAAACTAATTTTTGTAAAATATGTATTCTGTAAAATATTTTTTTTTTTTTTTGGGATTTTATTTTTTACTTAAGCTTTCGGACTCAATTTTAGTTCATTCAACAACAAAACGCAAAAGGAACTTTCTTTTTATATACAAAATCAAAAGCAAAGCGAAAATTTTCTGAGCGATACACTAACACTATTGTCGTTTTCCTGTTGCAACAAAAAACAGATTCGGAGCGAAACTCAAGTGACAGCAGCTGTCATTCGTCGCTCGGTAAAATTTTTAGGAGCGATTACTAACACGATTACATTTAAATGTCATCGAAATGTCATTTAAACATCAAAATAAATATGCGGAAAAAAATATTTAAAAAACAGTAAAATAATTAAAAAATAACATGATTACAATAAATTATTTATTAATTTACCGAAAAATTCATCAGTATTAACAATCTAATTATAAAAATAGAATTTGACAATTAATACGTATATTCACACAACCATATAAAAAACAAAAAATCACAGAATCCGGATTTTTGGCTGTTCCAGTTAAAACGTCAAAAAACTGTAATTTTTCAACTCGGATTCGACTTCGAATCTGTATTTTGTTGCAACAGGAAAACCACATATATTTATACTATATGTCATCTAAACGTCATTTAAACGTCAAAACAAATATGAGGAAAATATATTTATAAAACTATAAAATAAATAATACATTATTTAAAGTAAAATTGTTTTGCTATGAATAAGAAAACAAAATTATTTATTCGTTTGTATACAATAGAACTATCAACTGATGATGCATCATAAAATGTATTTAAGAAAGATACATATAAAGTGTACAAGTTAGGTTTAAGGATTAGTTTAGTCAATTCGGATATTAAGTATTAAACAAGTTCTCGAATAAACTGTGCAGGATAATTATACTTGCCACGCAATGTCAAACAATGACCATTTTGCGTTAAATGTTTCGTGGACGTATCATATCGACGTTCGACGATATCATGTACAGGATTTTTTTTTTTTTGTGAGACTAAGGCTATCTAAAAAGCTAAGTGTATTTCGATCGAACACTGCGCCACGTTATGAAAGGAACCGAAAAACGAACCGAAGTTAGCATCAATGCTAAAGATGGCCATTTACCGGACATGATTTTGCATACCCAAGCAAAATGAAATGTAATGATGCCAATACGAAATTTTTGAGAATTTTTTTTAGTTACTGTTGTGTCTTTTAGGTACTGTTGATTAACAAGAATCGTTCATTTCCCACCCTATATTAGTACAATATAACAAGTATAATATAATATTTTTTTAGTTGTTGAATTAATCAACAAACAAATCATCTAGTCATTTCTGACCCTTTTTTATAGTATTACAAGTATAAAAAAACATAACTGTCAGTACAACCTTAAAAATGAACAAACAAATGCAAGTTCGTTTAACAACTATTTGTTACCCTTGGTGATACAGAGGGTTAGGCTGTACTTTGCAACTTGAGTCCAGGAAAATGAAAGTTCGTGTTGTAATTTTGCTTTTGTACAAAAAAAACAATCTCAGCTAGAAAACTAGCAAAGGGGTTTGCATATTTGTCAAATGAGGTTCAAAAATCTTCAGTCAGAAGATATTGTGTTAGAAGATAACCGGTCGAAAACCGCATCTCTTGTTTAAAAAGTTTAAATTCAAGAAATAGTGAACGAAGACGCTGTTGTCATTTGTAGCCTATGCTAAAAGTCATAATTCTATTAATAAATGAAAATTATAGAAAAAAAACAATTTATTTATTTATTGTTATGTTGCTAAAGAACAATTTAACCACTCGAAATCCACTAGAAACTTGTTAGGCGAAATTATATTAATTTAAATTTTAAAATCTCAAATCCAGTTTTACAATTTTATTACTATCTTCATCAAATGAATACAGCACAGTGTCAATAATTTAATCAACTTACAAAATGAGTAATTTTATTGTTATTGGATATTGCTTTCACTTATTAAGCAATTTTATTATTTAGGCCCTTCTTTTTCTGATTTATACTAAACCTTGCTTGAAAACGGTTGTCTTAAATATTATTCCGAGCAATTTTAGCCTCACCGGGTCTAAGAGTTTCAAATTTTTTAGACATTACTGTAACATTATAAAGTTTTAATCCAGTTTGTACTAACATTTGTCTTTTTGTTATTATAGTTTGTACATTAATTTTACTATAATCGTTTTATACCTATATCACGGACCACTCATACTATGCATTCTAAAATTGTTTGTGCCTTGGTTTGTGCAGCACGAAAATTTTACTAAAATTCTACTTTGAAAATAAATAGCGCAATACGAACCATAGTCTTTAATGAAATTATTTATATTATTATAATTAGACAAAAGTATGGTAAGGCATTACTAAAGTTATTTGATGCTTATCTCAAAAAATTGCTTACAAAAATCGCACTTTGCTGAGAAGTTATCTTCGAAAGGCAAAACCTTCCATACTCTTATGTCGTTCTCGATTCGTTTTTTCTCCCCTCTTCAAAAAATTGAGTTGCCCGTTTTTGTTTGTTAATTTAGATGTTTCGGTTGAAATTCGTTATTATTTATAGTATAATCAAAGGGAATAAGATATCTTATTCTCTTTGGTATAATTATACACTATCTTCTTTTTTTCACGGAGATTTTATTTTAGGAATTTTTATTTAATTTATTATTGCGATTTTCAGAAGAAAGAACTCCAGAAATCTGGTTCACCAAATTAATAAAAGGTATTTCGGCATGTCGTTTACATTTTCAAGAAATGATAACAGCAGATTAGAAATGTATTGTCATTGTGTTATTAAGTTTTAACTGTGCTTAAGTGTCTGTAAATTTATATCATCACAAGCTAAACCTATTAAAATCCTCTTTATGTTGTGTGTAACAAAGTGTTCGTTGAGGCCCGACCATCTCGGAGAGATATTTCTTTTAGGTTGGTCGAACACTCAAATCAATCAATCAATGTGTGCATGTATTTGACATCTATCCAAACCAACATAAATATCTTATACCTTGCAGTTCTGTTAAACGACAGATATTGTAAAGGTGGTTAAGTGAGTTTTGTGGAATATTTTAATATTGGGTTTATATCGTGTTTATATTCCGCAACATATCACTAATACTAATAGAACTCAATGTATATTTATCCAATGTCGGCTTGTATAGATATTTGTGTTGGTTTTGCGTCTATGGAAAATATTGTTGAATTTATTAAAACAAAATATTTATTGAATTTATAAATTACAATTAAAAAAAATTAACACAAAAAGACAAGTGACCCTTTCAATAAACTCAAATCGAACGAAAAATTTAAAAATTTCGTTCAAAAAGACAGTACTTGTTGTTGGTATTAGTAAAAGAGGGGTATATCTCGTATGCCAAAAAACGAGTAACCGAGGAACAATCTTACTCGGCGGATTGATTTTTTAATCGAATCGAATAACTTGACAGCACAAAAATCTATCGTTTGTGTCACAGATTGATTTTTCTGGGTAAATTGAAGATGACATTAAGTGAAATTAATTTAATTTCGAATATGAAAGTGATCAAAAATTGTTGATGAAAAATTCGAAGGTGGCTCAGATAAGGGAAGAAACGAGTGGATAAATGTTTACAATAGGCGGGAAGGTCGGTTTTATACCTTATAAAATATTTATATAAAAAAGAAAATTAAAAACAAATTAATGAAAAATTATAGTTATGCAATGGAATAATGAAAAATTATAATTATGCAATACACATAAATCTTCCTAAACTAATTTATCAACAACGCGCTTTCTTATACTTTCCATCTATCAAAACATCGGCTAGCAAAATAGTATTATACTATTTTGATATGATACTATCTACGGTGTAATGTCGGTATAAGTCTCTCAACTGTTGTCTTACTTTGGTCACTGGCCATTTTGGTCACAAATTATGCTCAAAATAAAAACCAAAAATAATTTTCTTTTTTTACTTTTATCAATTGACATTAAAAATTAAACAACAAAACAAAAGAAAAATTTTCAAAATTATTACTAGAATAATTCTATACCAACAAAAACTTGGTTTGAAACTATTCCGGAATGAAAATATGCGGCATTGTTGTTGTAAAATTCCCAAAGTAAGACGGCAAACTTGTTGTTGGCATTGAAAATTTTCAGATGGAAGTAACAAATAACTTATAATACTATAGGGGAAATGAAAATACTTTTCCATAGTAAATTAGCGTGCTTAAAAAAAGTTCGTCGAAAAAATGTAAATATTGCGTTAATGCCAGTGTTACCACCTATCATTCTTTTCCGATACTGTACGGATATTTTTTTAGAATGATTTCCCTTGTAGTATTAAAAGTTATTTCGAACGAAACGATTTTCGAACTATCACAACGCTATGTAATTTTCGGTAAATCAGGTTCAGATGAGCATATTGCCAAACGTTCGCAAACTTTGAATCAATCATTAATTAATCCGTCGTCCACAATATGCAAATTGCAAATTGCTGCTACTGTCAAAATTTGTAAAGTTACATGAATGTTCGTGATACAAAATATTAGTGAATTTGGATATTCGTCGTGTGTACGGCGGACCACTCATCGCAGCAGATATGTTTATTGTAATTTGATTTTTATTCTAATTTTACTTGACGATACCAACAATTCTGTATTGCAATTCTCATGAAATGATTAATTATTAGTTTTTCCTAAACTACAATAGTAGTTGATAAGACTTTTTTTGTTGGTAAGAGGCCGATGGTACAATAAACAATGTGATACGGCTTATGACTGAATCAGTTTGCTAAGGATTTTTAAGTATATAGTAAACAATATGCGTTTGTTTTCCGCAGAAGAACGAAAACGGACCTTTTACTTTTCACCTTTTTTTTTTTTTAATGTTAAAAAGGCAAAATTCATAACAGTTCGGCAAACTACCGACTAATAGTTTGAACTTTTTTATTTTAATTAGATAGCAATAGAATATTATAACTGAATTTTGTAATTATTTTTTTATAATAATGGCCTTAGAAAATTATTTTGTTTTTAATATAAATATATTATTATTAATTTATAAAATTAATTTATGTTTATAAATTTTGTTTATTGCAAAATTAATTTGCGTAATAGAATAGGCCCGGCGGCCAACACAAAATGCGATGTGTTGAAGAGCGAGTTGCTGTCGGGTTGATATCCGAGGCGAGACTGATTGATTTTTTATGAAGTGTGTTTTGTGATGTGTCACTCGTGTTCATGAATTGTCATGCTGTGATTGGTTCAGCAAATCACGAAGGGGAAATCAACCCAATTCATCAGAGCTATATAATTGTATAGTTGATGTGCAGTGATGACAATGTTGAGCGGCGTGAAAACGTTATAGTGTGATTGGGTGAGCACCGACGCTAATGTATGTGCTTGATACATAGTGGCGGAGAACGAATGAGTGAGCCGCTGCAGGACTGCTCCGCAAGTGAATTCCCCTCCTTGCGAAACATGGTTTGTTTCGGTCTGTCTGTATTCAGATCATCTGAACAGAGGTGGCGATCGCTCCGTTGAAATGTTCTTATCTCGGAAGAAGCATTAACGTACTCGATGGGCCGAGACAGAGGGAGGAGAATGTTCATGGCAGGCAGCGGAGGAGAGCATCTAAGAACACACCACATAGGTCGGGGGCAGAGGGATTAGACCCTTTACCTGGTGTGCACTTCTAATCTCACCTCACTGAGTGCTGTGCCGCAGACAGAGCTGTGTTAAGGTGTCTGGTGACGCAAGCGGGGAATGCGAAGTCTGGGTCGTCCTAAGCAGGTGGGCAGCGGTGAAAGGAAACGTTGAAGCATAGACCAGGTAGGTTGGGAACAAGGGCTTCGAGCAATACCTGATGTGTACCTCTTGTCCTCCCTCACTGTTCACCATACCAGTCCGACTCTGGTGACACACCAGGCCAGAAAATGAATTCTGAAGTTTGGAGTCAGCTTTGGAGCTTGCGAAGATTTGTTGACAGTGGCCGCTTTGAGACCAGTCCCGGACTCGACTGTGCCCGGAGAAAGTCGACATGAGTCTCGACTTTCTCGTGAGGGGGTGGGACAGTCGATCTTAGTCTCGACTGTGTCCCAGTGACATGGAAAGTTATAAGGCGGCAGTCGGTGAGTCTCGACTGCGGCCTTATAAAAAGTGCTAGGGAGTGCGGTAGGGAATGGCTGGATAGTAGCTTTACCGTGCGACCATGTTATTGAATAAAAAAAATGAATGAAAGATAAAAATGAAACCGGAAAGAAAATGGTGGTAAAAATAGAAAAATTGTACATGATTATTTTCCAAAAAATTGAGGTGATGGCTGTGATGGTGTTGGCCCAGCCGTCATGGTGGTTATGATAGTGATGATGTTGATTTTACTGCCAGCTGGTGTGATGGCAGCTATGATGGTGATTATGGCGATAGTTACCACTGCCCAAGCTGACTGCAATGGGGGTCATGATGTTGGTGCCGCTGCTGCTGGTCCTGTTGTCTGTTGCTGTTGCTGGAGCTGCTAGAACATCACCAGAAGATGAATGACGGTTGCGACGACTATGGTAGTGCTGATTATTGCGATGGAGGTGATAATGGTTGATGCCCAGCGCAATAGATCTTTTAGGTCGCAGTGACAGGTGGCTTATCGCCCTCATGGCTCTTCAATCAATCATGGTTGATGCAGCTGCTCGTCAATGGTGGTGATGATGATGATGACGATTGTACAGATAATTGCAGTAACGAAGCCGGTGATAGGCATGATGATGACCGCGATGACGAAGACATAGTGCAGGTATCTGCGCCGTGGAATAATAATGGCGGTGATGTTGGTCCCATTGGTGTTGGTTGATGCTGCTGGACGGCACGTGTTTGTGTGTATTGTAGTTGTGGCACGTATTAGTCTCAGACGTTTTTTTTTTTGGTTGATGACGATACTGGTTGCGTTACTTTCGCTTGTCGTGCCATGCTCATAATGGCAATAGCGGTGATGATATTCATGCTGCCGATGTGATAAATCAAGTTTATTATCGTGTGATAGTGGTGTGACTCGTTGTACTGATGTGTGTTGTACGTATGCGTATAGGGGCATAAACCCTTGTCTATGTGTGACATTTAAAGAAAATTATTACACAGGTTGTGACTGCACATATATGAGGAGTAAGTGACTACGATTAAAAATTGCCAATTGCAGTTAAATATACGCTTGACTCCGTTTAAATGTGTAAATGATAAATATGTGTATGTATGTTGCACCATTAATTACGTTAGGTAAGTGTTGATGTTGATGAGGCTCCGTTTGGAGACATTAGTTTGGCACGAGGGGTACATACCATTTTACCTGGTACCATTTCGTCCCAGGTGTCCAATATTTCTGCACGATAAAATATAATTGTTGCGCCGATTTTTTTTTTAGCCGTAAACACGGCCGTCGGTTGTCACCACTTTAAAGTACACAAATAAATAATTTAACACAATTTAATTTAATTTAATATTTTTGTTTATGCTTATTTTATTTTTTTTTTAATAAAACAATTTATTATTTAATACAACAATTTTATATTTTTCACCACCACCACCATTATAATTGGTGGCCAACACAAAGGGCGACATGTTGCCGCGTTGAAATCCACGACGAAAACGAGACTGATTTGAATTTTATTTTGTTTTCTGATGTGTCACTCGTGTTCGTGAATTGTTATGCTGTGATTGGTTCAGCAAATCACGAAGGGGAAACCAACCCAATATACCAGAGTTATTTAATTGTATAGTTGATGTGTAGTGATGACAACGTTGAGCTGCGTGAAAACGTTGTAGTGGTGATTGGGTGAGCTCAGACGCCAATCTATATGGTTGATACATTGTGGTGGAGTGCGAATCTGCGAGCCGCTAGATATTCTTTAAACATTTAGCATAATATTCAATGGATTCAGACAGCTTTGGTTCACAAATATGGATTTACTATATGAATCTGATCACAACGTATCATTTATCAATCTAATTTTCCACATATGGCGAAACAAATTCGATAATATTAGGGATCAAAACAGCGGGTATAATTTAACATTTTCTGGATCATTATTGATTGGAAAACCTGGAAGGTCCTGGAAATTTTTATGTTCAAATATGGTCACAAAATCATTCCTTATTTATTGGCAAGCAAACTGTCGGTCGCCCCAGTCAAAACGCTAAACAAATTATTGTATGATTAGATGTCAGCATATTTTCATTCGGGCAAATACTCGATAAGTTAGAAAATCACAATTTACAAGTCAATTTTACCAAGCAAATTTTAATTTAGCAAATTTTGTTGGGCAAGCCACAACATTTTATCTACTTGTTTCACAGACTATCGTGTATATCTCTTATCTTAGAAGAAGAAAGCCGGTGCCATTTTTCAAGTTTTGATTTGAAATGCATACTCCAGAACAAACATTGGAGTATAAACCTGAAGAACATAAATACTTTAGATAATAAACCCAGGCACCGTGCAAATTATCGAACATGCCCGCCCATTGATCTCGCTGCTTTTTTGGGATAATTTCTTAAATTTTATATGGCATGGTTATAAAAAGATGAAGAATCAAAGTTCTGGCTAAATTAAATTATTTTATTTTCAAAGCAAATTTTCTTAGATATAGACCAAATTCCAAGGCGTCAGTTTTATAAGTTTGGCGAATTTGGTGTTATTTTGGACAATTATCCAAATTCACTGTTTGGTATTTTGTTTTCAAAGTTATTTTTTTAATTTTTAAGTTCATATACGAGTACATACAAGAATGAATGGAATTGACATTATTTATGTATGCAGCCAAAAATCAAAATTCTTGGTGGGGAATCTCAATGTGCAAAAATTGATTGCATTACATCAAAATTCAACAAAAAAAAAATTGACACATGGCTAAAACATAAAATGGCAATAAATTACAATTGAACATCAACTATCTCTCAACAATAATGTAACAAACGACTGGCAAGGTCTAACGCCAGTCGCTGACAACGACAAATATGCTAGCAAAAAAAAAAATTATCCAATAACTTTTATGAAATTGATTTATTGAACAAAAAGATGCTTGATTTGATAATAGATTTTGATTTGAATAGGATGGAATGTGTGTTTTGCTATAATCGAGTGATGTCGATGATGTATTGAACAAAAAAATTGCAACATTCACAAAAATGATATGTGATGAGCTGGAAGTTTAACACAGATTTTTTTTTTTTTTTTTTTGGAAACGGAATAAACCGCGCTGATTATATGGGGTATTATTGATGCAAAAATACTATTTTATAGAAGCTTTTAAGCAACATTCAATTTTTGAATACTTTTTCGAAATAATGTGTGGGTTTACTTTTCTTATCTAACCATTTCGTATTTAGGTATATGTACATAATCTTCTTCCAAAATAAAACACAAAAAACAAAGTAAAAGATGATATTTACCGTTTAATAATTAATTTCACCGAATAATTTTAAGAGAACAGGTTCTAAATTATACAGTTTTACGAATTTAATTTTGATTATTGGAATTTTATGTAATGGTTGCCAATCAAAGATGTCCAGTGTTTTTTTTATTATATACGGAAATGGTTAAAAGGTCGCTATAATATTTTTTTTGAATAAATTAATATTTATGCTGACATATTCGGACACAACTAGTTAAGAGGACCGCATAACGAATAGAGATAACTAGTTATGAAGGTCGAGTAAGCATCAGTTTGTTTTTGATGGACTGCCAAACATAAAACATTGGAATGATTAGCGATGGCGACAGTGAAAAAAATTGTCTACAAAACATCATAAGTATCAATTTTCTAATAAATACTGGAATTTGTATAAATACATATATGACTGACTATCATCATACCTTTTCCGAAAATACGGCATTTCATTCAAAAAACTTTTTTTGTCACAACCTTCGAATAAATTCATCTATTGATAAAACAATTTATATTGATTATTTATAACGTATCATAAAATTTTTTAAAATTGCAAAGAGCACAAAAGTTCAAAGTCAATTTGGATTCCGATTTTTGACAAATCGACGGAAGCTTTTTTTCTACAGAAAATGACGCCACGAATTATTAAAATACCTACTCTCCTTTTGTTAAAGGACAAATTCTTTCAAAAAACTACAATATCTGTCTAATCACAAGAAAAAATGGCAAAAAAAAACTAAACGTGCTGTTCACTTTGTAACAATGATTTACTATCAATAAATTTTCAAGGTGATGAAAGTTTGGAGCCAAAATAAATTATGATTCAAAACAAGGCTGTAGCTTCTGATTATTGCTTTTATATGGTTTTCATAATTTACCCATAAATATTATGATTGTCACAGTTAATAGGATAATATGACATAGACTAATATCAGGAAGTAATGTGAAAAAACTAAAATAATTTCTATGATGTATTTTGTCCGGAATTTGTCTAGTTATATTAGCGAAATAAACACAAAGTACAATTGTTCTCAACCATCAACCATTAATCGCTTGCACCTACTATTCTCTCCGAATTTGTAAACCAAATGTGGCAAGTGAAATCATTATCTACAAGTTTGCATGCCATTTGTCAAAAAATTGCAATAAAAAATTTTCTATGCACAGATTATAACATCACAGATCACACGTAATAGTGAATTGAAAGTGGCTTAATTATTCATATATTCTAATTAATAAACAAAGAATGCTTGGTATGCAAATATATAACTTGCGATTATCGCAAAAAATTGTGAAGACAACGAAGACAGACTAGTATGAGTCATAATTTTTCGTCACTATAAAACAATATATGAATTATTGCTTAAACAATCTCGGCGGGACATACATAGATGTTGCTGATGATTTAAATTTTTTCCCCAAATTACTGTTTGATGGCTAAAAATGCTTATAGTATTGCAAAATTTATTATAATTATACATACTACTACACTTATATATATTTCTTTCGATGCTTGAAGTAATATGCAAAAATGATTTCTATTAACCCATTTCCTTGGTTAGTAAATAAAAAATCAAACGTTTTTTTCACACTAAACACAAGATCATCAGATTTATAAGGTATAACAAATTTGTGTTATAATTATGCAAAAAAAAAAAGAATTTGATTGGAATGTGATTTGGTCGTTTGTCAATTTTTCAAAATGATTGGAATGCGATTGATGAAAACCGAACAATTAGAAACAACAAAAAACCGAATGCGAGTATTTTTTAACCGCTTCTTGTCTTATTTCATTCAAAAAGGTTGAGTTTGATGCAATTATTTCTTGAAAAAGGAATTCGAAAGCAAAACCATAAGCTTTGTTGCGAATTGAAATATTGTGTAATTGCATTGCTTTTAGGGATTCAAAAAATTTCTGAGCATGGTTTACGCTTTTTAATTTAATGAATTTCATAATTTAAAACATCACATTTGAACAGATTAACTATTAAAAACAATTCCATTCAATTTCAGAGTATGGTAAACCATTCAAACCAATTTCAAAAAGGGAAATCATCCGATATGAAAAAAATTGAAATAAGAAGTACATTTATCGTTTTAAATAAATTTAATTTATTTATTTTATGTAATTACAGTATGGTCTCCGACCGGTATATTCAGATAAAGTGACCAAAGAGATTTTTTGCGACTTCATACTTTAACTGCTGTAAATCTTGTTTAGCAACAGCGCTAGGCGCAATAGTGTAAATTACTTCAAATGCTATGGAAAAGAAAATAATTGAGACTGGCACCATTTCGATACAAATAATTATTATCACGATCTATAAAATTGCAATATAATAGTGAGTACCAAAAATCGATTCTGCTCAAGTGACTTTTTCAAAATGTCACAAAACAATGTGACAAATTGAAGAAAATTGCCATGAGTCTTAATATCGGTGACTTTTGTTGTGTATGTTGTTTAAATAAAATATGTGTGGGTAAAAATTAATTTACTGCGCAAGATTGCTAAATACCCCGCGAAAAGCCTTATTATATTAGGCATCACAATATCGATATTTCGATAAGCCTTCATATCTTGTATTCAAAATATAAAATGATTGCGGTTAATCACAATTAACGCGATCTTTCCAACCGGAGGAGGCGACTAACATGTATGGTAGTTTAGGCTTTGATAGTTTCTAGATATACCAAAATACTGACAGAAGTTTTGCCTAATGTGCTAACAAACTACTGGCAGATTTAATCCGATGCTTATTTCGCCGTTTATTCTAAGTCAATACAGTTTGGTATAAAATAAGGCTACTTCAAACATAAGGCTTGAAAAGCAAAATGCCGAACAATTATGGTGTAATCGGCAGAGGGCACAAATATAAATCACTCACTGATGAAAATTAAATTTTATAATTGGAGTGAAATAATTTTGAATTAAAATCTGAATCTGAATTTTGCATCAAGCAAAAAAATTCGATTAGAAGAAATAAGATTAGAATTTAGAGATAAGGTAGTGAGAAATGGTAATGAACGTTTTCTACCAACAACAAAAAAATCGCAGCTGAATGTTTTAACCGATATTTTTTTACTTGCAAATATTAATACGATCAGTTGTTGTCTGTTGGGTTTTCAGCTTGACAAGAATTTAAAAAACATTCTTTATAAAAATAAACAATTGCGACAGTTTGTTTAAAAAAATAGTTGCCGATATTGAAACAAAGGATTTTCGGGCTCCAAACGGTTCGGAACGATTACCGGTGTAAAAATAAATTCATCATATTTAAAAACTTAAATATCGAGGCACCTAAAAGGTTCCGAAGTAAGGAACGCATTTTCATTCACCATTAATCGTACCGGTCAACAAAAAAAAAGGCCCATAGAGGTTGTTCAAAACGACACGATAGAAACTTCGTAAAATATGATAATCAATATTTCTTACAATCTTTCTTAATTAATTAAACTCCACAAAGAACAAAAGACAATCTTATTATTATTATTTTTTTTTTTTTTAATTTTAGTGATTTTAAATAAAATAAAAGTTTTCCCGAAAATTTCTTTAAACAACCAGTTATTGCTGAATATTGTTAAGAAAAATGCAACCCCTAAAATTACTATTATATTGTTGAACATATACAATTCGTAAAATAATCGTATTAATTTTATTGAAATTCTTGTAGCTATTAAATTTGGAAAAGATATGCAAAATATCATTATATAAGTAAGCTTAAAAACTAGCATTACTATAAAAACAATTTAAATGTTTAAATTTGTTTAAATCGGTAAATTTTCTTAATTCCAGGTATTCTTTAAATTTTGTAATTTTAATTTCCTGAAATTATTGAAATTTTTTAAATACATGAAATTCTTAAGTTTATAATTATTAAAACATTTTAAATGAAATTTTAAAGTCCATAAATATTTGAAATTATCAAAATTTTTTAAGTCAGTAGATTTTCTAAATTTGTAAAATTATCGATATTTCTGTCGGTAAGGTTTGCTTTGTTTAATGCCACTAAATAGTATTGGTAGAAAACTTGAATTTTTTCATGCGATCAATAAGTTTTTTTATATGGTAATGGAACTTGCTTTTGATTCTTTTATAATATCATGAAGAAGAAGAACAACAAAAACTAACGATTTCAAACCAATAGCGAGAACATTACTGTGGTGAATGCAAACTTAACAATGCATAGATATTGTCAAAAAAGTTGATAGGCCAGAGTGACATTACATTTTCGTAATTGATGTTCCATAAAGCTATAAAAAGTGATTAATAAATATAAAATTACTTGAAGTTGATTATAAATAATGAAATGGTTCTTAAATTCTGTTTAATCAATTGTTATACAAGAGCGGACAGGGATACAGGAATAAAATTTTTTCGATTTCAATCCATTCCGAAAATAGGCTTAAGATATTTAAAACTTTCTGAAGAAGGGCAAAAGGAGTGGTTAAAGGCAATCAATAGAAAAGATTTGAAAACCTCATCACTAACTCGCTACGGTATGTTCTACGCATTTCCTCTGTAATAGTGCTACTTAAATTGGGGTGTAAAGCAAATAAAACTCGAGCAACATCCACGTCAAGATATGACAGATCGATTCGAAGGGCACAATTAATGGAGCTTTTACCAAATCCAACAATTTCCGAACCAGAACATGAGTGAAAAAAAAAATTTTTAAGAATAATAACGTCATGGGAATTGTTTATATTTACGTGTTGTAGCGTGACCTTCTCAAAAAAAGTGACATCTCCACTGTAGCACTTGTAGCACTTGTAAAAATTATCTTCAATTAAAAAACCAAAAATTTTTATAAAATGTATAATATTTGTTGGAGGTTGTACCAACAATATCAATAAAAACTCGACTTCAAAATAAAATTAAAAAAATAGTAAACCATTGAGTAGCTTTTGAGTTATCGGAGACAGAGTGGAGAAAGATATAAAAAACATCGTTTTTCAGGAAATGCATTTAAAGTATTTATGTTAACGATTTTTTGAGTAGATGCGTAAAAATATGGGTCAAATTATTATGCCATAATTTTTTAATGAAATTTATTTCAGTCAAACGGTTTATTCTACACATAACAGGCTACCAAAAAATGAAATTAAAAAAATCAAATTTTCGGATCGAGTTTCATGGGAACCTCTTCTTAATTTTCAGAGTTTTATTTAGAGTGTGTTTTGGAAGACAACATACAAAGTTTGGAACAAAAGATAAATTCGCTATCCAAACAAATAAAAAAATAATAAAGAAGAGGATATAATGACCAGAACTTAAACAAGAATTGAAGATCTGTAAAATAGTCCGATAAAAACTAAATACACGGGATTCGATGATTTTGTTACGTTGTATATTATATTTAAGCACGTCGAACATTTTCTAGCGGTCAATTTCAAAGGAAACATATTAAGCAGATTCAAAATATTTTTAATGGCGCTAAAGAAACTCCGATTAGATTTACCTTTTACATATCTGTCATTTTATTATCGTGTCTATTCAAAAGATTCAAAAAGTTTATTCCCGGCTAAATTCTGAACCCAGCCGCTTTGATAAAACTTGTTAGCCTCAAACGATTTATAAACTTTTAATTCATTGGACGTATAAACCGAATTTTTGTTGACGAATTTTAAAATAATTAAAACCACTTAAACAAAAAAAATCACAAATTATATTACACAGAAAAGCTCCACTGGCCTACCGATATTTTAACAAATGTTTTTATCTGTCACACTTTTTTGGCGAAATAGGTCAATTCTAATAGCTATAATTTATTGTTTACCATATAAAGCTCTACAATAATTATTCTTATAGCTGATTTATTCATTGTACAATGTTTTCCCAGGTGTAATTATTTTCACGATAACTTTAATTTTGTAAATTAAACAGATCTAATAAACAATTATTTTGGAAAAATAAAATTTAAAAAAAAAAAAAACTTTCGCTCTTTTCATTCTATTAAAATCAGAAAGAATACTCAAAATCAATATTATTTACTACAATAATAGTATATTGAATAATTAGGAGGAAAAGTACTGCATTCCCGGACGATAGTGGAAATTGGCGGACGAGGCGATAGCCGAGTCCGGCAACCACGGGAGTCCAGGAATTCACTTTTCCTCCGAATTGTACATACTATTTTTTCTCCGATCGGACTTTAAAACGAATATAAACCCAACATAATTTTTAGTATTATTCATTAATTATCATATTAAGAAATCAAAACAAAGTAAAAAATCGAAAATAACATAAAATTATTGCTTAGTTAGCCACGACATCATAAGACATAAATGCATTTTGTTTTTTTGTTTTTTCAAAAGTTGTCGTAGTTAATATTCCCGGCCTAGGCCAGAAAAAATATTCTCGTACTATTATTACTTGTTGCTTAGCAACAAATACAACATACTGGAATCATGAGCTTTTCGTTTCGAAAAAACAACGGAAAGATATATTTTTTCCTACGATCGGAGAAAAACATTTTTTTTTGTGAAAATGAATGGAAAAACCCGAAAAAGATGAAAGTTGCTGCACCAAAATTTATAAAATGATGCACCCAAATTTATAAAATTATAGTAACATTTTGAAATAAAATAATGAAATTTTGAGTATGCCCACTTGCACTTTTCTTCGTGCTTCAATTCTTTTGAAAAAGAACGAAAAGACAGCATGTAAATCAGGTATCAGAGATAATTTATGAATTTTTTTGACTAGATGTCTACTTAGAGATAAATATATAGGGTTGTAACAATTGCGTACAATAAAAATTAATACTTGTATATAATTTACTTAATTTAATTGAATTGGTTTAGTGCAAATATATTTTTATTTAGAGTATACAGTCAAATTTTAAAAATTTGACGAAACAACATTAAGTATCTAATTAGTAGTTATACAGTTTAAGCTTTAGTGTTTCGTCATTGTAAAAAGTGATTTAGAATAAATTTGGTGCGTTTGCTTGGTAACTTGTTTGTACATCCTCTTAAATTATTAAAACAAACGGTTTCCAAAATGGAAACCTCAATAAAAATATAAATAAAATTAAAATTTGGAGATAGTTAAGTATATAGTATGTATAAAGAGTTTTTACTATTCATTTATTTGTAATTTTTAGTATATTTTGTATAAGAGTTTTTTTAGTTTTTCATAATAATTTTATTTGTATATTTTAATGTATTGTAGTTTCTGTAAAAAACACATGAAGATGATCTTAGGATCGAAATATCTGTTAAAATTATTTGTATGCTTTATTTAACGAATTAAAAATAAATTATTAGAAATAGTGTTGTCAAAAGTACAATAAAGAATTTTAATTGAAAAACTGTTATAATGGGTGGTCCATCTAACGTTTGCAATTTAATTTGGCTCTTTTCAAAGCGGTTGTTTTATTAGAAAAAGTACGCATTGCCTTTAATCCTCATCAGTATGGGCCATTTTACTTACATTAACGTATGCGATCGTTCATATCTCTCCGACTCAAATGGTATTTTCACATTAAAATCAAATTTAATTAATATTTTAATATTTATTTTAGAAATTCCGCGTATAACAATTCATTTAAAACATAAAAACAATTAAACTAATATTTATTTATATACATAGTTACTGCAAATCACGACTCTCTTCGAGTGTTCAGAACAAACATTTTTCGTACAGCTCCCACACAGTTGTTAAGGAGGACACTAGTAGCAACTTGTTTTATGTTAGTACCTACGTGTTTAAGTACAGGTTCTAAATGATAAAATTGAGCCGTGGGGCTCTATTTGTTTTTATTTTTACAGAGAAAGAATGACACAAAAGTGTATCGACACTTTCTTTTGTACTGTTATAGAACAAATAATAGTTCGATTTATTCTTATTGTCATTATCGGTTTAATGACAACAAAATTACGGTACGGCTTTTTTTTGGAACGTAGCTCACCAAACTCACGATTTTCGGAAGCAAGAAACGTCCGATTACACAGTTCTTCTTTCATGTATCTTTTATTTTTACGCAGAGTCCCGACACATATCAACTCCACATTTAGCTTGGAAATAATCCTCTTCAGAGGATAGCTTATGGAGTTGCCGCAGATCTACCTAACCTTCATTCGGTATTTGTCCGGCTTTGACTTATTGTCAAAAGGATATTCTACCTCAATAGGGTACCAATTGCTTACTCACCGACTATCAGGTTTTCTCATCTGGTAAATTGGCATTTACCACATCCCAAATGTATCGAAAAGAAGCAAATTTGTCACGGTTTCTTCTAGCTGTACAAGTTGTTTTATTATCGAACCAAATATACTTGCACAAAAGCTTTAATCTGTGGCACAACATGCTTAGTTTGAATAAAACGTTCCTAAATAGAGGATGTCAAAATTCCTGAAAATCTGATATACCCTGCTTATTTAAACCGGTATCACACCGGCAACTTCGTCTGTTGGCTACCGGATTGCCATACACGTTTTTCATAAGCTTACAAGTTGGTAGAGCTTATGATAAGTTGAATAACTTAATCGCTTATTTGAAGGGGTTGTTTTTTTAATGGGTCTCATCCTTCGCAGTGTAGTATGTTTTCGTCGACAGGTGGTTCAATAACATTTTGTTCAAAGAAGTTTCGTCATCACAGTCAATGTCGCTTTCCAGCACATTTTTTTCGCTAAGAAATGAACGAATACCAAATAATACTAAAACACTTATAAATATTTTATAAATGCACTTGAATAGATAATATAAGACAATGAGTCTATCAGACTCATCGTGTATGGTGTCATGGTGTCTTGGGACATTTACCGTTATGTGTATAAATTTGGCATTGCAATTTTCATGATCAAGAATAACATATATTAAAATACATTTGGCCCAATTTGTCTGAAAATAGTTTTAAGATAATTTTTTACAGATCAAACTTAAAATGAGTCTCCGAGACTCTTGGAAGACTTGGATAGTCTATGGATGGTTAGCGTAACACTTATCCAATAACAATCCAGTTTCACGAGCTCGCTTCACAAATTGATCCACAAATTGCCCTATAGACATTTCATTTCTACTGAATTTTCCACGTGAATTTCTTACAGTTTGGGTAGAAGACTCACCACTTTGAAAGTAAGTTCTCATTATTTCCCAAATATTGTTCAAGCGTAAAGCGACACATTTCGTAAATGTCAAATATTAAACTAATTTTCTGTCACAACATGAATGACGTAAGTGTTGCCACACTCGAAATAACCGGTAGTTGAAATTTGAAACGCTAGATGATCCACCCGTTACTTGTAGCGGTTCGAGATTCTTAGAAAATAATGCAATTCTAATTATTCAATGTCACTCCCTCTGAACCTTCTTTAAGCGTTAATTCTTTAGTTAATGTATGAAAGAAATAAAAGTTTCAAGACTTAAACTAAAAACAGTTATTTCTGTTATAAGTACATTTTTCTCACGCGTACGACACATCGTTTTGATAAGTGTTTTTTTCACACAAATTTCTTAAATTACTAAGAAAACTCTAATTTGTATTTTCGAACTTTATAACATTAAATTTTGAAATACGGTTGATTAATGGAAATCGATTGGAAATATGCACGGTTAACCAATTGCGTGTTTCGAGAAGTATTTACGTATTAAAAACTTATTTGTAGCAACAGGTTGAATTTGAATATTTGCATAATGCAGTCTCGAGTGATGCACCTTTTAAATATTTATAACGATTGTCTGAAATAATATGTAATGTTTGTAAACAAATAAAATATTTACAAATATTTAAATTGAGTAATACAATTATAAATAATATGCAACTTATTTGGCTGTTAAAAATGCTGATGGCATTTTAAACATACAAATTTGTTAAACTGCATATTCATTTGTTCAAAATGCGGATCACGTACTTTTGGAATTGCACAGGACTTTCAACTGGCTAGTTTGTATAAACACTTTAATAATTTATTTCGCTCCAACTTGTTAATATTTAAGGGGTTAACTTACCTGTCCTTGAACGAGATCGTACAACCTATATTTCTGAATTTTATAGTTATTTTGATTTCTTCAATATTATTGCAAATCATTTTAAAATTTGTTAATTGAAGTGCATGTATTCGAACACAATATGTACATCAAAACATGGTATCGCCAAAAAAAATAAATTAGAATATTGCGATTAAAATAAATCAAAAATGTTGTAAATTGTGTTTGAAAAAATGTTAAGTTTAATTAAGAATTAAGAGTGAAGCCATCCTGTGGAATCACGAAACTATATGCTTAATTCAAATAATGGGGTTTTCGGACTATATCACATCGCATTTATATTATCCTGTTCTTATTAATTGCGTTGAGTAAACATTAATTTAGCCAAACCAAAATCACTCAGGTACCTGTACTACAATAACCTATAATTAAAACAAATAATTCATTTATTTTGTATTGCATGAGTAATTATCCCGTCCTTTATAGACTCAAGTGAATTCTTCATGTATTTCTACAGCTTATATTATTTCAAGTTATTTAATTATAAGCGATTTAGAGAATCTAGAATACAAGCTTAACACATTACTGTAAATTGACTTTATTTAAACTTATGTTTTGCGTACAATTTACTTTTGTATATGAATTTCATTGTGTAATTTTTTATTTTGTTGATGAAATAAATAAATGTTGCAAACAAATACCATATGGTTAACAAGTTAAATATATTAGTATAAGGTTCTCTTATATATACTTTATTAATACTTTAACTGGTTTATAAGCAAATAAAAGAACAATAATTTGTAAGAGCATAACTTGCATTATTGCAATTTTGATGCTTGATGCAATATACAATAATTATGGTATTATATAACATTCCGTTCAAACAATACAAATAAAAATACATTTTTTACCAATCATTGCGACGCAATTTGTAGTCACATTCTTTCTAGTAGCCTCAAAATTTAAGGCTGAATAATTTCTGAGGGCATCTGCATATCTCAGTAATTTTCATTCTTGAAATTCATTTTAAAACTCAAATCTAACTGTTTAGTCTAATGCCCGTTGCACAATTCTGCTAAGTTAAGCTATGCGATGTGGGCTATGTGCATGCTTTAAAATAATAAAATAAATAAATATATATAAAGAGTTTTAATGGAACGTTGCACACTTGAGCTAACCTATGCGAGCTATGTTTATCTTAGCTCGAGTTATCTTCGCCTTGTGGCATTGTGTCATAAATCAAAATAAATGAATTGTTATCATGAATGTTTGTGTGAACGAAATCATTAGCTAAAATGTGCAACGAGTTGAGCTAAGCAACTAAACTAAGCTAAGCGAAGCTATGTTCTCTCGCTTAGTTTAGCTGAAATGTGCAACGGGCCTAATAGCCTTAGAAATATGACCAAAAACAATTGTAAATAATTTCATTACAAAATATGTTCAACAAATCTAATTCAGATTGCTTTAGTTTATTCCTTCCAAAAATTCGGGCCGAATGTTCCGAAAGTATGATGTAAAGCGTACTTTACCATATTTATTTGTGGTATTTGGAATATTCAGAATTTATTATTTTGCTATATATAACTTTCTACATATCGTCATGTGAGTACTATAGTACCCATACGTCATTTGGAAAAGGTTCGAGAAATCGAATATTAAACTTAGGAATAAAATTTATTCAACGTTCAAATCAAATTTTGATGTTTTGTTAACTTTAGTTTAAAGTTCTACCATTTCAAGTATTAATTATCTTAGAATCTATAAGAGATGGCACAATTTGGATTAAAAAATCTGAAAGAGACCATTAACAGGTAATTTTTGGGAAAATGGTCTGTAGGACACTATAATACTCATATGACGTTATGCAGATTATTTATTCTCTCATTTGAAGTGTTTTGATGTGACATGCTGACATAATTGAATAAAATCATATCCCAGAATATACTCATAATACAGAATTTTAATTGTAAGTGTAGTTGAAAACCTTAAAAAATAAATGTGTTCATAGAAATTTAAAATTTCATAAATATCTACATTTTACTTTACATAATCCGTACATTTTTTTGCCACCTTAAAAATATTCAATAATTTTGCATACCCAACTTATAAAGAAGTATCAAGAAGCCTGGCATCATACGCCAACTGTGGTTGGGGTCGATTGTTAACGCAACAATTTAAAAATATTTTTATGGAGGTTTTTCATGTTGTTACAAAAGAAGCTTTATTAAGGCTTAACTATAAAATCAGCGGGGCTCATTGTGGAGCAATCCTTTTTATTCCACGAGTTTCACTAAATTCAGCTATAATCAGCCAGCTTATTTATCTTTCTTAAGGTACGACAGTCAACAAATCTCAAGCTCAATCTTTCCAAGAAGTTAGAGTATTTCTTCCGCAGACATGCGTCATGTGGTGGATGATCACACAGAATCATCACACCTCATGGTGGTGTATGATCACAAAGAATTTTCTGGAGCTACAAAATCCAATCCACTGAAAGTAAAAGTTTTTAAAACTCCAAGGCAAGACAAAATAACATCCGGAAATGTAGTAACGGATAATGTGGAATTTTTGCATGATCAATTTCTCCACGTCGGCTGACATGTTACTGAGTTTGTGATAAATTCCTTTAAAAACAAAATTTTTCTTGGACTTGATGTTACTCAGCCCCGGGCCCCGGTTCAGCACCCTTATTCTATAAAAATTAATGCGTAAGAGTGAAAACTGGTAAACTTTGTGATTTTTCACTCAAATTAATGCACGTGTTTAGGAATACCAGGAAAAATTAATTCGGATTGAAAATCGGCTGGGGGTTTGTTTGGCCTGTGTTTGGTCAGACTAGGCACATAGGTTTCTGTTCAGAATGTTTGGTACGTATGAACGATTACCAAAATTTATTGGAAAGTTCTCTAAAAAGGATTGCTCTAATAGAAGAGTAATATTCAGCATATCCTTTGCATCGGCAAGTACTCTGGAGGAGGAATCGTTGCATCGGCAAGTGCTCTGGAGGAGGAATCGTTTGGAGTGTATTTGAAAAAGGCACGCTTTGTTGTTGAAAATGCATTTGGCCGCCTGAAAAGCAGATGGAGGGTTCTTCAGAAAAAGATAGATGCTAGCAGATCACTAGTTCCTAAAATTGTAGCAACTTGTTGTGTATTGCATAATATCGCAGAAAGATCAAAAGCTCCCATACAAGAAAATTGGAATGAAGAGCTGGCAGAAACCAGCATCTTATATTCTCAACCTCAAAATTCAAATAGCTCTCAGGCATCTTCCTCGGCAAATGAAATTCGAAACCATATTCAAAATTATATGGCACAAAATTATCCACTTCTACGAAATAAAAATTTTTGAATATTAAAATAAATAAATAGTTTAATAATAAAAATTGTATTTCATTAATTTTTTATAAAAATAAATAAATGGTTCTATGCCACTAGAACTATTATGAACATATTAAAATTTCATTTTATTTCACAACCTAAATAATTCATAATTCCACAGGAGAAATTAACCTAAACTTAATAATTAAACACAATATTTAACCTACACTTCAAAATTTAAATATCACTATTGCTTCTCAAAGTTAATAAATTCTTTTATTACTCTTCAATCAAATATTCGATTGGAAATTCGTCATTGGACGTGTTGAATTCGTCCGTGCTGTACTTATTGGATTCGAGTATGCTGGATGGATGAAATTCGTCCTTGCTAGCCGTATTGCCATTACTATTTAGTGCACACGTACTATTAGATGATACTTCAATGTTTTGAGATAGCAATTTATTCATTTCATTGAAGAATGACTTATTACTGTCTTGAAACAGTTTTTTACTTCCAGCAACAAATTTCTCTTGAAGTTCTTCTTCATTTTTCGAATATAGATGAAATTCATATTCGATCAACTTTTTCTGTTCCCCTAAGAACCCTTCTTGTAATTTTTTATTATAGTTAAAAAACGGTGGTTTTTTAAAAGTTTTACAATTTTATTAATGTTTTTTATAAAAATATACGGTAAAAATTTTTTTGATTTTCACAAGCACAAAAAACAAGCAAAATACATTTTTTTTAAATTTATACAATTCTAAAAAACACAAATAGTAGCAAAATATCTTATAGTGATAATTTTAAACATATTTACTATGGAAGACTACATAGTTTCGGAAATTCTTCCTTCTTCAGTTCCATTACGACACAATCTCAATGTCAAAAAATAAAATAGGAAAATAAAAAAATAAAAATATATGATTATTTATTGTTAAGTAGATGACGTAGTACGGCCATTCTATCCATTGTATCCATTGTTTAATATTAAATCATAAATTTTGTTTGTTTTGGAATTGATTTTGTCGTTGAGTAGTAGTGGATTGTTGCGATGTCTGTAAATTTCCAACTCTTCTAATCGGTTCATATTATTACCTTTAGGTAGTTTGTGTAATATTTTCAAATTGTTGTTGATGTCAGTGTATGTATGTTTTTCATTAATAATATGGAGAGAGAAATTGGATCTGATATTCTTGGTTTGAAAAGTTCCAGTGTGTATTCCTTATTTCGTGTGTGTGCTCGGAAAAACGCGTTGCAAACGATCGGCCAGTTTGCCCAATGTAAAACTTAGGACAGTCGTTGCATATTAATTTCTAAATGCCACAAACATATTTGTTGTTGTTATGTGATTGTAGTTTCTGTTGTATCTTGTGTTTAGTTGTGTATGCGTGGGTGTAGTTACTAGTTAATTTTAATTTCGATTTAAAATTTCTATTGTGTTGTCTTGTAAAGTATTTTTTTTTTCGGCGTTTGTTTGAAGAAATAGAACTTGAATCTCCTGAACTGGAATATACAAGGAACAATACAACCCATTTTTACTAAACGAAAAAAAATTAATCCGTAATTAATATCATTTTGCACATACACATTCACGCAAACCAGATGGTCAACAAATTCATCTCTCTTTTTTTTAATAAACACACACCAGTGGCCCTATTCTGGTAATTCAGGGGGAATAGAAATTTTAAATTTTGTTGCAGTATTATTCCCTTTTCCCCAAAGTGTATTCTGGTGTTCGGGAAAGATTTTTATTGGGAAAAAATTATTCCCCATTACAGACAGCAGTTTTGACGTTTGTTTTTCCACACCGAT
This sequence comes from Tipula vernalis, assembly GCA_958295665.1. Taxonomy (NCBI): domain Eukaryota; kingdom Metazoa; phylum Arthropoda; class Insecta; order Diptera; family Tipulidae; genus Tipula; species Tipula vernalis. Next base: position 241,096,308 of record OY282558.1, on the reverse strand, counting down.
TTTATGAAAGAATTGATGGGGAATAGATTTTTAATGAAAATGTTGGTTTATATGTAGTTGTTATTAATAATTACTAATATTAATACTGTTAATAATTTTAAAGATAGTATTATAATAAATAAGAGTTATTATAATAATTTTGATACAACTAAATTTATTTTCCCTGTATATTTATTCCCCAATTGACAGAATCCACTTTAAGAAAATGGGGAATAAAAAGTTGGAAATATGTATCTGGGAATAACTGCTGTAAAAAAAATTATTCCCCGTTCCCCGGGAATTACCAGAATAGGGCCACAGATGGTATATACAAAAAAAAAGGACGGTACCAGCCCTTTAAGAAGAAAAAACAAAATAAGGGGAAAGGAAGAGAAAGTGACAAAACCAAAATATTGTGTTTTATTATATAAAATCTTTTTAATAATATTGTAATTCTGTAGCAATATTAGAATGTTAATTATAATTTACAAACTAATGTCCTTATTTAACATATTCACAAAGGTATGCAAACCGTAGACAACTGATGAGCTTCATAACAGAAAAATTTAGTAAGCTGTGCGTGTGCAATGTTCCCTTAAAACACGTTATTTACAACATAGAGATATGAACTTGGAGGAGTTCGTCCTAATAGGATAGTTACAAAATATTACATAAATGTGTTGACTATCTGTAAGAATCAAAACTCTTTTGATAAATGCATGCGCCACATTCCTTTTCATTTTATAAGGGTGTACAGAAATAAAATTAAGTAATGTAATTTCTTTATTAAATCATTCAGTTTTTGTAATATTACGTATAGGTATTTTTATATCTAAAAAAGAAAGCATTTTATTGTTTTCTTTTACAACAGTAAATTTTAATTTGTTATGAAACGAATTAAATCGTAATTGTAACAAAATATCATCAATGTTAGACACTATTGTAACTATAATAATATCATCAAGATATTTATAACTAAATGTTGGCTGTTTTATAAAATTGGTAATTTTGCATTGAATAATTTTTCTAAAACTCTATATCTACCAATATAGGGGACAAGGGATTACCTAACCATTGCCAAGCCAAATTTTTGTTTAAAAAAAATACCATATCTTGATCTTTAAAATAATTGTTCTTATTAAAAATTCAACTTTTGTCAACCTACTACGGTATGGTATAGTAATCTGATTCTATTTCTTGCCATGATCTGATTTTGCTAAATTTGCTGTGTAAGCTTATTTGCTCTTTTACACAAAAGGCTTGAAATATTTTATCAACAAAAGTTTGATAAATTTTACCAATTTGACGTATTGTATATTTGGTTTTAAGATTTTCGGAAATCCATAAATTCTTGATGGAATTGGATTGTTAATTTTTAAAAACAATTTAGGTTTGTCACTCACTAAACTTTTATTTTTTAATTAACAATAATATTTATTATTGTCACAATTTGGCCATTAACATCAATCAGTTTTATAAATGTTGGCTTTGACTTCAGAAATGACGTAAATCATTAGTAATGCCGGCCCATTTTAATTAATTAGATTTTTATCTTCTTCAAACTTAAGTTCTTTGGGAAAACTTAATTGGGATCATAAAACACTCATCCGCTTAACAGTATTCGTCAAATTAAGTACATTTGAAGTTTCATAAACAAATGCAAAATTTTTCTGTTTAGATATGTAGGTACTATTAGAAGTACGCATTAATTTTAAGGGATTTTCAAGAGGGCGGCGTAACTAGTACTATATCGCTTCGGGCAATATCGTTGCCAACTTCATGTCAAAGGATCACGACGTGGATTTAGTTTTCAATACGTGTTACAATATTTTGCCATAGTATCTATAAAAGACGGTGGTTTGGCGTCTATTGGAGGGGGGGACCAAAGTTGAGTAGATTAATCTACCAGCTCCTTAACCTTCCAGTAGGGTGCGCATCACGTGAGCTATTCTGGTCATGTCATTAGGCAGCTGCGTGGTGGGTACAATTGTGTAAGGGGTAACTTGTTCACAATTCGCAAGTGTACGTGCTGCCTCCTCGCGGCAACGACTGGTAACTAAGGCAATTTGGCACATTTTTGGCCATTTGACACAGGCTAAAGTACGGCGCTAAAGGAGAAAACATTGACAAAAAACCCTAATCTAGCCGAAAGATGAATGGCTGATAGGTTAATCAGTCCAAAATATGCGGACTCTGGATACCAGGAGTAGGAATATACGGGAGTGGGACAGCCCTCTCGAAGTCCTTGGGCTTCAATGCTACCGTCTTTCTAGCGGAACTACATGCTGTAGTAAACATCTAGGAGGGAGAGCAATAAGCCCAGATAGTATGTATCACGTACCGGGAGGCAGTATTTTCTGGTTCATTAAGAACCTGAATATTGACTGGACGGATAATTAAGCAGGGTCCAGCACAATAGATCTTTTAGGTGTCAGTGCGAAGTGGTTTATCGCCCGCATGGCCCTCCAATAATAATAATAATAATAATAATAATCTATCAATGACGTCATTTTTTGAGCGTTAAATATGGTGAATTTTGTGCCAACAAAACGCAATTTGCGAGAAGCTTTGCTTTTTTGGTTCTATCTAAAGAAAATTGCTCCTGAAAGTCGACGAATGCTGTTAGATTTCAACATCTGAGTACTGATTTCAACACTATAAAAAAGAAGAATAAAAGAGGTTATTTTGATACGGAAGATAAGGTACGATCAGGCCAGCCACAAAAGTTTGGAAATGAGGAAGTGGAAGTTTTGCTCGATGAAGACCATTACATTTTCATGCAGACGCATGCCATTATAATGATTCAGAAGCAGGGAAATTGGGTGCCATACGAGTTAGACGGATGATGAGAAATGATATGCTACGATAATCCGAAGCCCAAAAAACCATGGCGCAGGCCATCAACATCAACGGCAAAGCTGAATATTCATGGCGAAAATCCCATGCTCTGTATTTGCTGAGATCAACTGGGTGTAGTGTATTCTGAACTGCTCTAACCCAATGAAACCATCCACTGTGGATTGCTGTCATCAAGACAGATTACGCGAAAAAACATTACAAAGTAATATTCCAGCACGACAACGCTCGGCCTCATGTTGGCAAACTGGACAAGGAAACGTTAGAAGTGCGTAACTGGGATGTTCTACTATACCCACTTTATTCTTCAGATATTGCTCCTTCCGATTATTATCTATTTCGATCGATGACTCATGGGTTGTCTGAGCTGCGCTTCCAATATTATGAGAATGAATATTATGAGGCCTATAAAGATGTGTCGTTCTTTCGACATGAAATCCACCTATTTACCAGAAAGATGGGAAAAAGTAGAGACTAGCGATGGATAATATTTTCAATGATCAATTTGTTCCAATTTTTTGATGTGAAAACATCTTTAGCGGGGGTAAGTCAAAAATTTCATGTAAAACAAGGAACGGAAAATCCGGTACGAACGAAACTGCAAATTATATATGTATGTACATACGTACGAGAAAACGGACACCAATAATGTACCGCACTTGCACACTATAAAATACGAATTAAAATTTCCGTCGGATTAAAATGGAAATGGAAAAAAGTTATGCATGTGTAGTCTAAGTGATAAAAAAAAGTGAAATGGAAATATATTAGAAACAAACAGAATTACACGCATACTTTAAGTATTAAATATTATACATCTTAGCGAGCTGTGAAAATGACACTTATACATTGATACATAATAAAATAATAATTTTGAAATTGTTTAATCAGTATGCTACGTGTATTTAGTATTGTTCAATGCCCATGCTGTTGCTGAGTTTGGTTATGCGGGGAATATAGTAAACAAAAACAATAAAAGTGGTAAGCAGATTCGAATGACATTTTTTAAAAATGCGCGCAACGAAGAAGCCGCACGAAGACATACTACCGTCTTTCCAGATGCTAGGATTTTACAGCCAGCACCTATGTCTAATAGAACCGGCCTATTTCATTTAATTCAAACTGATCAAATCTTTAGTAATGTACTGCATTTTCAAGCGTACAGAGCAGGTTTAGATGGTTAACTTAATAGAACTGTACTTGGTTCAAGCTGATCGATGGATGGCTATACTGAAATTTAGTCGTTTGCATTTTTCTTTTTCAACAAATAAACAATTAATGTGTGTGTGTTTATTGTATTATAAAACTTATAAATTTACAATGAAATAATAAAATTTACAAAAATTAAAAAAAAACGAAAAACAAAAGTTGCCAAAAGACAATAAAAGCAGCAAAATAGGAAATACGAATTTTGAAAATATTGTGACGTTGACACCTAGTGTGTAATAGAATAAGTAAAACTAATAGCTCAATGTTTTACTGTACTAAATGGAATTTTCCATGATAAAAATTGTTACGTAATGTTTCTACGCTATTCCAACTGGAAAAGTCGTGAACTTTCGAGAAGCTTGGTTTGTGTATATAAAAAGGCGAACAAGATCGAATTGGATTATTCGAATTTGGAACGCGATAGTGTAAACTTGTAAGATTAGTAATTTTTGGTAAGCGAAAGAGTAAAGATTAAAAAGGAATTAAAAAGTGAATTAAAAAATGTTTTTGTGGAAATAAAAATTATAAGTGTACAGTAAAAATTTGAGAATAATTTATATAAAGTGATTTTGTGAATTTGTATTAATAAACTGTGTTGTAATAATTCTTGTCTGAAATAAATAAATTCGTTGGTGATAAATTAAATTGAATTGAGTGGGTTAGTGTCGATATCTTGGTTTTCAAAATCTTGGTTTTCAAAATCTTGGTTTTAAAATCTTGGTTTTCAAAATCTTGATTTTCAAAATCTTGGTTTTCAAAATCTTGGTTTTCAAAATCTCGGTTTTGAAAAATTAATTTTAAAACATGTCCGAAGTAATACTTTGTGTATGTTCGTGTGTGTGTGTGTGTGTGTATGGTGTGTATGTGTGTGTATGTGTGTGTATGTGCGTGTGTATGTGTGTGTATGTGTGTGTATGTGTGTATATGTATGTGTATATGTGCATATATATATATATATATATATATATATATATATATATATATATATATATATATATATATATATATATATATATATATATATATATATATATATATATATATATATATATATATATATATATATATATATATATATATATATATATATATATATATATATGTGTGTGTGTGTGTGTGTGTGTGTGTGTGTGTGTGTGTGTGTGTGTGTGTGTGTGTGTGTGTGTGTGTGTGTGTGTGTGTGTGTGTGTGTGTGTGTGTGTGTGTGTGTGTGTGTGTGTGTGTGTGTGTGTGTGTGTGTGTGTGTGTGTGCTTGTGCTTGTTTGTATGTATGCGCGTGTGTGTGATTATATGGAAAATTCGTACACGAAAAAATTGTGCACACAGAAAAATGCCCAAACGGAAAATTGCGAACACGGAAAAATGTGCACATCGAAAAAAGCGCACACGAAAAAAACGCAAAAGTAAAAAGCGCATAACAAATCGCATCGTGTTGAAATTTTTTTGTACACTAAATGACCAACTTACTAGGGTAAATGTACATTCTGGAAAAGCGGAAATTTAATTTCAGTTTATAGGAATTTAAAAATCGATAAGAGCGGGAGTATAGGATCGGGTTGTATTAGGCCGGTCCCGTTTCTTCGCAGTGTACATTCTGGAAAAGGAAAAATTTAATTTTCGTTTTTACGAATTTAAAAAGCGATAGGAGCGGGAGTATAGTATTGGGTTATATCAGTCGGGTCGCTGCGCTACCGTTACTTCGCTCCCTAATTAGAAAAAAAAATTCAGTTTATAGGAATTTAAAAATCGATAGGAGCGGGAGTTTACCTTTATGTAATTTCATCCACTTAAATGATGAAAATCATTCATCCGAAATCCGAATATATGCTAAATTTCACAAAAATCCAAGATTAAAAAAAAAACAGGATTTTTTTTTCTGAATAACCAAGATTTTGAAAACCAAGATTTTGAAAACCAAGATTTTAAAAACCAAGATTTTGTAAACCAAGATTTTTTTAAAACCAAGATTTTGACTAAACCAGGATTTTGTCTAAACCAGGAGTTTGTATTATTCACAATCCAGTGATACGAACCTTGATTGACAAGGCAAAAACGTAACAATATTTAACATAACAATACAATTTATAAAAAAAAGGTTTCTTCAATTTATTTTTGAAGCAGTAGCTAGATATTGAGAAGTCAAACAATGCTTCTACGTCATTAAATATTTTAACCATTTCGTTAATTGGTTCATGTTCCCCATAATTTGTTCTGTGTTGCACTGGTTGTAGAATCTGTGTTACTTAAGGTTCCTAGTAGGAGCGTTTGTATTCAGATTTCGAGTCGGTTTTACCCGGGAGTATGTTGGCAATAAATGTCGACCCAAGTATTTTTCGTCTGTTCAGCAGCATCGGGATCTTATATGTATTACATCTGTTTGAATTACATGGAAGACGAGCGACGTTTAGGTGGTAAGGAAGATCATGGTCATAATCCCAATCAGTTCTCTTCTTAATGAAAAGCAACACTTGATTCTGGATACTTTCAATTCTATCAATGTGAGATTAATTGAATGGACACAATACTTGAACTGCATATTCCAGATGCGATCTAATGTAGCTAAAGTATAATATCATATCATCATCTGATCAAGTTAATCATTTGATAAAGCCAATCAAAGAATTGGACTTGGCAATAATTAAATCCTTATGTGTTTGGTAAATGACATATTTCTAGCAAACATTACGCCTAAGTCTTTTACTCACCCATCCTGTTGTTTTTGCTTCCACTGATAGTATAGTCCATAATTATTGATGATTTCTTTCATGGAAAGGCATAAATTTGCATTTGTTAAAATTAAGGTTGAGCTGATTGGCGTCAGACCAATTCGCATTTGCTATAGAATAGTTTACAAAGAGGTGGAGCAAATTGTTCTGCATTGTTTTTCAGTATAAAACATGGGGTTCCGTCTGGACAACCACCGAGCTATCGTAATTTACTGGCTGTCATTTTTTAAAATTATAGACATCTTCCTGCTTGCACATGGCCGGCGGAAGCGCCGCGCGATCGATGCGCTTACTTAAAAGGGCGCCGAATGATCGATTTTTTTTATTGAAGAGCATTTGTTTGTTTCAATAATGTGAGTAAATCGAAAGAGATTGAACTGACCAAATAATTGGTGCAAAGTTTAAAATTATTAGAGGCCAACGTGTGCTTCAACCGGGGGTTAATCTAACTTTCATCTTCCGTGTTCTTCGCATTTGCTATATAGTCTACCTAGTAGCCAAAATAGATTCCATGACAATTGGTATGTTTTGCAATAAATGCCTGTTCGACGGGTATTCCACGTTAAAGCAATTAAACCTTTAAGATTCCACTTCGGCTAAAAACGGGTGAGAAGCGTTCCCTAAATTATTGGTAGCGTCGTTTTCGATAATGATGCTACATTCAGCTGGAAACCTGTTTTGAAAAAAGTTGAAAATTTCTCTGTTCCGTCGTTGGTTGTGTGGTATTTTTAAGAGGAATAAATATGAAATGGAAAATTTCGCAAGCTAAATCGGAAGATGCTTGATCTATTACAAATTTCATTTTCGAGTTCAGAGTCAGTCTAGTGAATTTATTTCTCTAATAAAATATTTGTCATCGACCAAACGGCGCAGTGGCCAAACCTGCGGGGGATGCAAAAGGGATTTTTCATCATCTGAATACGATCGGTGATGACGATGAACACAACTATAACCCCCCGTTGAATGAAAGTGCAGAACCACCTTTCATGTCAGCACTATAGCTTGGCATGAAGCAATACAATGTGCAGGTGATTTATACAACGGGTATATAGCCGTACGTTCTCGATTTGGCTACTACTGCGTAAAGTAGGACGGTAAAAGTAACCTGCGCAAGAGAGTTGTGAGTGCCTTGAGCCCCAGATCAGACTGCATAGATTAAAACCAAAAAAAAAAAATATTTGTTTTAAATTAATTGAATTTTTCAAAAGCTAGTACACGAATTGTATACAATGCCAAAATGTTCCAAAAAATGGGGACACTAATGGTTTTAGAGATTGCGATTTCCTCTCAAGAATTTTGTTCCTCCACGGATTTTATTTCTCTTCATCATTCGGGCTTTCCGAGCTTTGATTAAAACTCCCTTGTAAACATAGAAACAATTGTCGGCACGTGAGAAGAGCATTTAATATTTGAGTTTTTACCGAGCTTACCGCGTTGTAATAACTGCGATTAAAAATCTGCCAAATATATTATATAATAAATCTGATGCTAGTAATACGTATGTCTGTACGCTAGACCTACATACATACTATATATCCAAATTAAACAGTTTCAGCAAAATTTTCGAGAAAATTGTATATTCTATCATCTTTAATGACGACCGTATTTACACTGATTTTGAAAAGACGTTTGACACAGTATCCCAGGAATTTTAGTTAGTAAAGGTGCTGATTGGGTCTCTCCGGGCAAATTCTTAACTGGTTACAATCATATATTTCGGGCCGTAAACAACAGGCTAAATTTAATGGATTTTTGTCATGGGCCATTGTGGCTAAATCTGGAGTGCTTCAGAGTTCCACCTTTGGTCCCTTTTATTTCTTATTTTTATCAACGATTTACCAACCGTTTTGTCTATACGACACTTACTTTACGCTGACGATCTAAAAATTTTCACCGATATTAATGACGCTGCTGACTTTTCTAGACTTTACTCTAAATTGCAAAATCTTTCAATGTGGTCGAAGACAAATAAATTAAAACTTAAAATCGATAAATGTTGTTGCGATTTCTTATACGCCCAAAGTTAACCACGTAAATTTTCCAGACAATATTAACGATATATTTGGTTGTTATATTTGATTCTAAACTCAAATTTGACTTCCTTATAGCAGCTGTTTGTGCAAAAGTGCATAAACTATTTGGGTTTATTTTTAAACGTAGTAAAGAATTTCGTGATCCTAATGTTTGTTTTGACTACTGTAGTCAAATTTGGAGCCCTTACTATGAATCTTGTAAGATTCAAATTGAGAGGGCACAGCGAAAATGTACCATATTTTTAGTGTACAAGTGTATGCCTTTCAAAAGTCGTGTTAGGCTTAAAATATATGAGAACTAAAAACACTTGAAACTAGAAGGCTTCTGTTTGATGAAAGGTTCCTTTATAAATTGATTAATAGTTTGTATAAGGTGTCCTCATTATCTTCTCTGAATTTTTATGCACCGTTCCACAGAGTTAGAAGCGCAATGTTATTTTTTCCATCCTTTTCAAGAACTAATCTTGGCTTTGCGAACCCTTTATCTAGATTGCAATCAAATCATAATGAGTTTTTTCTTCAACTAATTTTTGCTTTATCTAAGTCAGCTTAGATCTGCGGTACTCAGCACTATTGCATCGTTTAGTTCTTAGTCGCGAATGTGGTGGATGATCTATGCTATATGTGTGTGCTTGTACATGAGTTAGGTCAAAACCAACAAAAATGTTTATACAAGCCAACCAGTACAACCACTTAAGATATAAAAAAGTACGCTAAGCTGTAGTATTAGTGATGCGTATAAAATAAATTAGAAAGTATATATACACAAAACAAATAAGTATAGGTGATAGATTCATCGAAACTATTGTATGTATTTTACGAAAAAATCTGTTCAAATACCGATATATAAATACCAATACATGAATAAATATAGTGTACATTTTTTTGATAGGATCTGTGTGAGGAGCGAACGAGACGGCTTATATAAACATTTTTATTGGTTTTGGTTAAGTCTACTATATCATAATGTAGGTTGATTGGTTTTATGTACAGGCAGATACACACACTTTTGTAAATTTTTGTTTTATTAGATTATTATTGTTACCTACTATTCTATTTATATTTGACACTAGAACCACCGACCAAAAAATGACGGATTTACATTTATTGAATTTATGTTGTTTTATTATTATGTTAGAATTATTTTAGAAATTTATGATGACTTTTGATATGGCAATAAAGTAAAATGTATTAAAAATCATGAAAAATTTCCAAAACAATTCTAACATAATAATTAAAAAAATGAATTCAATAAATATAAATTGGTCATTTTGAACGGTCGGTAGTTCTAGTGTTAATTGTTTTCATTTCTTTTTCCTATTAAGTCTGTATTCCACTATGAATAATTGACTGAGCTGACTCCAAGTCAAAAGAGGACAAAAAAAAACTAATCCATTAGAGTGACAAAGAAAAAGCATTATTATTATTTTTTTTTTTATCAAAATTTTATGGTTAAATTTTGACATCAAACAAAAATATAACCAACAATTATTAAACAAATTAGGTATTGGCATTAATTCGATTATTTTCACATCTCAAAATTATCTAAAAAATTAATTATTATTAATACTCGTATCAGAATTATTATTTTTCGAATATTTTCCGTCATATAATACAAAATTAAAAAATCTCTACCATAAAATCGCCATGCTATTAAATTTATTAGTGTGTGCGAGAAATATTTTTCATCGTACACAATATTTATGCAGATGTGTTAGTTGAAATGATCTCGATTTAATCATTTTTGACAAAACCTAATTATGACGATCCACTAATCCAAACACATATTTGATGTAAGTCAAATCTTGACTGACTTCGTTTTGTGTTTCTTTCACACAACCACCGATCTTATATTTTTATCTCCCTTTATTTTGACTGACAAAACTTTATTCACAATGGAATTCAGGTTTTATTGTTTTATTATAAATCGTTTTGTGCTATGTAGTGTCAGCGCATAATTGACTGTCCGCTGTTCAATTTTTGGAAAAATAAAATAAAATAAAATTCATGTTTGGTGGCAAAGTATTTCCAAAGGTATTTTGGATCAGATGGAGGGTTATTATTTGGTTCAATCATTTTTATGGTACTGTTCCTTCCAACACCCAAGAGAATATGTCATAGAATTTTTCAACGTTCGTGTTGATATTCTCAGTAAATTCATCCTGCCAATTGATGTTTCTCAAATGCTCATTGGATTCGTTCTAATTTATTTTCCCAAAGTTGTATATCATCACGTTTCTAGAAGGGTAGTTACTGTTCAGTGACACATCATGCATATAAAATAAAATTTCCATAGGTTTGTGGTGAACATCATTTAGAACAAAAGGGAATATAGATTGTTGTGCTTCACTGAATATCTCATTGGTAAATATCGCAGGTTCAGCATCAATTTGCTGTGATTATACAAAATTTTACAAAATAAAATGGTGACCAACATATGAGCTGTTATTTTTGAAAGTGGTATAAGTCCATTTTTCAAAAAAATTAAGTTAATGAAAACAATAGAAAAAAATGACAGTATAATCTTTCTAACGGTAAACAATCTATAGTCCAAATAAAAAAAATGAATCCCTAACACTTGTGCAATAAATAAAAAAAAAATTCAAAATCTCGTATATTTTTGCATTTATTGTTTATTTTTTCATTATCTCATTTCAACAAAATATGGACTTATACCACTTTCAAAAATAACAGCTCATATAATCCATCCATCAAAATAGTTATTATTAGGAGAATTCTGTTTTTTATTGAAAGTAAAGCTTATATTACAGAACTTTTAATTAAAAAATTAATTAATTTCGGTGTCATTTTCAAGGCTGTAACAACGAGTAACAATATTTATCATTAGGATTAAAAGTGATACCTTGTTTCACGACCAAATATATTTGCAGCTGCGTAGCCGAGCAAGTGCAAAAATTTCGAGTCAAACAAAGTAATTTAACACATACTATTTTTCCCCACCGAAGAATCTTCATACCGTGCTTAAAAAAGCTTCACTTCGAAAACTTTTGGACTGGTTTGTCCATTTTGGTACACCAACGAAATTGGAAGGTAAGGTATTGTGAATGCAACCTAACTCTTTGAGATACGATAACTACATAAGTAAATCAAAAATGTTTTAGGAAAAACCAAATTTTTTTATTTTCTTTAAATTGATATGATATCACAACAAATGTTACTTTATAGTAATTTATACAAAAAATATTTCACCTATTCGATCAAGCGGAATCTGATACCACTTAAATTTTCTCTACGGAAATGAAGAAAAGTGGGATGGCTTACTCTCCCTGATGTAGCAATAATATCTAAAGTTGTAGCTCACCAGAATGCTCCACTCCCATCTAAACCTCCAAATAACGAAAATTAATGTTTTCGCTTTATCTTCCGATGCAGATTTTAAAAATTACATAAGACGATGAACACCTACACCACACTCTTACTCTTAATAATAAATCTATCTACCTCAATGACAGAAAAACACTTACGAGCCTGATGAGATCCACTTAATAACGGCTAAAATGTCAAGACTCTGGGAAAATTGAACCCAAAACTAAAGTTATTGAAGTTTTTCGTTGCTTCGAAATTCAAACATTTAGAGAATTCAGAAGTAAAGGCAAGCAGAACAAAGACATGGCAGAGAGAGTACAATAAAGAGTTCGTTCCATAATCTCTTGTACCTTTTGAACAAGTAACGTAGTGCTACATGAGTTATCCTACCCTATAGACAGAGAAGTTCAATTACTGTAGATATCTGTATGAAACCGGTAGGATCCTAAAGGCGACTCGATAATATTCAGGCTTGTGAGGTATTGATCGAACGACTGCGGGGGTGGGGGGGGGGGGGGGGTACCTACAAAAAAATAGAAAATTGTGATCTTAGCTAAATCGGACTACCATTTTTAAATACATAGACGTAGAAAGGAGACTACCTAGCAAGACTGACCTGTAAAATGATAATGAGGGAAAAAATTCACGAATTCAGTATAATCAGGGTGCAGCAACAGTTAGTCCATGTGCTCATGTCTCTTCAGTAATATGGTACCTTAGATATGCTCCAACACTGGCCATTAGTGCCATCTGAGTTCATGAACCACCACTTTCCGGATGGTCTATTATCGCTTGGCAAGTCAGATGATGACGATGATGGAGAGTATGAATGACGAACTCATTGTCCTGTAAATACCAACAGTGGAACACACATGAGACTACTATAAAGTCGTAGCATACCATATGTCGAAGTAGACACACCACCTTACATATGTTTTATATGCACAGATTGCTTTATGCCTCTTGAAAACTCACGGGACGTTCTATCTAAAACCGTCAGTGGTTGTATATTCGTAACTTATCTTCAACCTGTTTCAATTAGAAAAGTCGTCAGTACATATGTTCTCATTGAAATTTACCATAGTATAAATACATATAGTACTTCCATGCCAACTTCATCGGTGAAGTGTTAGATGGAGATACTGATATCGTTTTCGATTTTTGAAAATATTTTTGTATATAAATCCGCCCAAATATATGTTCGAATTAATACGCCCAAATGTCATCATATTTTTCTAACCGTTCATTGAATAGTTAAGTGTGTAAAATATAGACATATCCATAGATATTTGTTTATTTCGTTTCGGTTCAACCAACACTAAAACAATATTATTTATAAAAAATTTTATTTATGCACTGATGGTAAATTTTAATGTTGATGAAAATTCTTGGCAGTGCTATTTGATTAAATATGTACAATATCAAATTCCCCATAAAAACCAATACAAAACATAATTTTGTTTTCTTTTTTTTAATTTCTATTTGTATGAAAAATCCTAATAAAACCATGAATATCAACTCTACACAATAATATTTGTAAACAAAATCAGCTGATGTTAGATTTTTCGTGTTAGTTCATCTTTAGAGAGAACAAGGGACCAAAGCATTTATTTCCCTTATGATGGAAAGAGAAAAACATTTGATGTGAAAACTAGTTTTTATAGACGGTTTGTAAAAAAACTTGTGCGGGGGCCTTATTCTCGAATTCCACATCCATTTTCCACATGCGGACATCTGTCAAAATTCATCAAAACGTTCTGAAATTTTAATGCGTATATAAAACACATGGGGCATGAACATTTTTCTTTTTGGAGAATTTCTTCCACCTGCTTATACCCATTCGGAAATATTCCTTTAGTACCAAAAAAATTCAATTTTTATGAATTTTGACAGATGTCCACATGTGGAAAATGGATGTGGAATTTGAGAATAGGGCCCCAGGTTTTGACCTACTTAGCTCTTGTTTCAGTATTGGTATAAAAAGTAAAACTAAAAATCAAAATCAAAAATGTGTAGTATTGTTTTAATATTCTTACCTAGGCCGTGCCCGAATACTGTGATAATACCGTAATAAATATTAATTTGTGACATTTACTTGAGAAATTTTCCCCTTCGCAGACATTTGTTATTTTTACTGCCCGAATTTAATAATAAGGCTGTATTTCAAACGAATAAAAATCCGCATAAAAAGTTAAAAAGTTAAATTTTTGACAATTTATTCACGGACCAGTTAAAAATTTCTAGCTTGTATTTTACTTTTCTCTACGCAAAATAAAAATAAAAAACGTACACGTTAGAATTTTAACCAGTTCCATTTAAAACACCAAAGCGATTAAAAAGTAAGGAAAATTTAATATTTTTCACCACAGTTAACAAATGTAACTTTTTATCCGATTGAAACACAGCCTAATTTATCCGTGATTATTTTCTCGCCTACTTTTTTTAATAAAATCAAATTGAAAATAATAATAAAAAATACGACTACATTATACTCCGCGGTTCCACAACCCGATTATTGGTGAAATATTATCATGTAATGATGAGGAAACGAATAAATACGTAAGGATTTCTGGGGATTCGTTTCACGAAATCACAGATTTTTTACCACGCAAAACGCATGGATGGCAACGTTAGTTACAACTCATGGCTTTTTGTGGCTTAAAAGTGGGACAAGGCATAGAATGGTGGGAGCTGTTAATATAAAATTATATTATTGTTAATACCCAAATTATATTTTATTTAATATTGTAAAAAATAATATATTCTCGCTCTTGTTGATTGCTGTTGCTAATAAAATCACATTCAGTAATAAAATATTTCACATGGATCTGTCAAAATGTATCATAGGGAACGACTGTAATAATTTGGATGAGTATAATATTTAACAAGGTATTCAGGCACGGCCTAAATTAATGTTCGTGTAAAACAAACCAAAACAAGTTGTCGCTATAGTTTGAAGTATTTCATAAAGGTATTTTGAAACTAGTTTCGTATGTATAAATTTTATTTACATTTTTAAATTATAAATATTAAAATAGTGTGTGTTTATAAAACTTATTTAAACAAAAACGGCACCAATGCCACAAGAACATTTTTTATTGTGCCACAGGGCAATCGCTGTAAAGTTTGGTTGAAGCATGGATGTTTGTGGGATAAACTCCAAGAGTGTTCAAAATATTATATATTACATTTTGTGAAAAACACTTCTGTGTCAGTGAGATTAAAATAACTGGGTATACAAAAGTTTTGAAAAGAAAGGCGCTAAATAAAATATTTAATAGTTTTGTTTGTAAATGTAAAGACAATTACATCGACGTTGCTTGTCAAAGATTAATAAATCTAAAACTTTATACAACTCCTATTTCAAAAAAACCTTTGCCGCCAACCATTACTTTTAACACAGAGTATTCTGAGAGCCAGTACTCTGAGTAGGGCTGACTCGCCACCACTCAAACTAAAATATGAAGCAGGGCCCCCAAAAACGTATATAAGGAATTATGATATTCCACAAGTTCCTTTAGCGTGTCCTATATCGCCCTCTCAGTTCCTCAGTTCACATCACCGACGGAGGACCGAAACCAATCAAGAAAATAAGCAACTGAAAAAAATGTCGAGGTTCCTTTTAAACACTCCGCCTAAAAAGAAGCTCGCAAATGTGGATATTGTGGTAAAAGATTTTATTAGCAACTTACTTGAAGAACGGCCAGAAGTGAAAACGTTTGTGTTTAAACAAATATTCCACAAAAAAAATTCGACATGGACACAAACAGAGCAAAAGTAATTTCTAGGATTTTATTTTAAATCACCTGCTTTTTTAAGAATAAGGATTTGTATACCAAATTTTAAAAATATGATTTGTAATATTTCACATAAGTAGCTATTTTATTTTATTAATTTAAAATTAATTTTTTATTTTTATTTAAATAGCTGTGTAACCAGATAGGAAATACTTCATTTTGTGTAATGAGTGGGATATTGCTCGCTTCGCTTATTTCGAAAATCACACAAGTTAAACAAAATGATTATTCATAACGTTTCGTTACAAAGATTTTTTCTAATTTTTGTAAAAAAAAACAGTAAATTATTGAATTTTGGCAAAAAAGTCTTAAAGTCGTAAAATTCCAAATTAATTTAATTTTTGTTTTTTTTTGTTTTAAATCAAGTAGACACAAACTGGTGAATATTTCATCACCAGTTGTGAAATAAGGCAGTGATACGTGCAACGTGTTTCCATGCTGATTTGTTGAAATAGCTGTTACTTTTTTAAGATCATGTATTTTTGCGTGAAAGGCAAAAAAACGTTCTGTGTACAAAATTGAACAATGTTCAATTTTTGCCTTAATGCCGCATACTTGAAATCTACCAACGGTAACTTGGTAATTTCAAAGCAAAAGAACTTGACAAAAACGTCACGGCAAAAAATTATAAACTTAAGAATTTTAGTGGAACCATTATTTTTCGATATTTGTTTTCAAACCAAACTTTCTTTACTTCTAATAAAATAAACTTGAATATTTTAAACTATTTTACTGTGGCATAAAATAAAAAACCATTAAACTACAAATTGTTATGGTTTATGTGCAAAGCAAAATGGGGCTACATAATTCGCCAATCACAAAATGTTGACATTTTTTACCTTTTAGGAAAAAATACACTAGACAAATTTTTTCAAATTAACAAATAAATTGATGCCTCCGTTAAGCCTAGAGAAATAAAATTTAAATAAATAAATAAAACTAAAAAGCTACTTACATATTCCTTAAGTTTGGATGCAAAATTACGAAGCTTCGTTAAATTTGTTAAGTGACGTTAATTTTTCGCTGGGCGAGAATACAGAAATTCTATCTACCCCATTTTTAAGTTTTGTTAATTCTTAATTTTTAAGTTTATTAAGTGGTCCAAATGTAAGAAATAAATAAAAAAAATAAATAAATTTTTGATGCGGTAGGTGCAAAGATTTTTATTTCATGCGATTTTATTTATATTCAATTCATGAATTTCATCAATTAAAATTTTACTTTTATAGGTTTTATTGTGGTATTACACTGTATATATTCTTCATTTCTTATCTAGTTATGAAAAATCTGCCGTTTCGCAACCTACTACAGTAACCATACGTTATATTAAAATGAAAACCAAATTATAGTATACTTAATACTCAGTCATATATTTTTTTTACTTAGGAATATCGACTATTTGGCGTTGGCATTCGCTAACAAGATTTGAAAGTGGAGTATCCAAGAATATAATTAGTCTTTTAAAAAATAAATGTGACGGCATGATTGAAATAGACCAACGTTGCATTCTGTGATGGATAAAATATCAATAAAAAAAGAATTGGAATATAATACAGCAGATGACCTAATCCATGGATACCAGGACCTTGGTGAACTTGGAAGGGGCAATTTGATTTCCGACAAAGCATTTGTATTTATGCTACGTGCACTCAACCGCAATTGGAAACAATTAGTCGGTTATTACATGGGTTCACCAAAAGGCGACCAACGGAACAGAAACAGTTGTCAACAAAGTTCTCAAAACCGGTTTGCAAATAGTTGGTATCAAATATGGTCAAGGTAGTACAAACAGAAAAGCATTTTCAAGTTTAGGGAGCCATGGGCGAGGTTTGGTCCACGAAAAATATTTTGTTTTTACGACATCCCTCACCTTTTTAAAAGTGTTCAGAATTGTTTATATTCTGATAACATATTAACCAACGACTGCGAAAAGACAATATTGTGGCAGATACTACAAACACTTTATGCTATGGAGCATGGATCAGTGAGAGTTTTACATGACCTCACTCGTAAGCACATTTGCCCCGATATTTTTGAAAAACTTAAATTAATTTAAATAAGTCGCGTTTTTTATTCGCTCCGGATAGCTGCTATCGAGAGATGTCATATAAAAATTGGCTCCCGATAGCGCTCCGTATAAATAGGTAGAGCCAAATATTTTTTATATGAAGATTTTGGTAAACAATTGAATTAAAAATGATAGTTTGATGTTAAATAAGTTTAGTTTACCAATAAATAGCGCGTCAAATTTAAATTTAGGCGTATAAAAATGACGGCTCTCGATAGCAGCTATCCGGAGCGAATAAAAAAACACTACAATAGTTATATAAGGAATATATTACAAGAAAAGGTACAATCAAATGTATACAACAGCTAAAGGAAGCTAACATATGTTTTGACAATGTAGATCTGCTCTCTAGTATATTTAACAGGGTTTTTCAGTAACAAAGTTACTAAACAGTTTAATTGTAACAATTGCTCAATATTTGCGGTTATATACATATACAATATATACAAATAATTAAGAACGAGAAAATTACGCTCTTTAAAAATAAAGACCCATGTAACTGAAAATACGAAATCAGCTGCATGCATATGGAAATTTGTGTCCTCCGTCGAATTCGAAGAATTCATCGAAAACATATTAAATACATTTAAAAAAAATATTTAAAATATGGGTTGCGAAGAAAATATTCTTGACAAACTTTTTACGAAGTTTATTCACGGGAAATATCCACATCGATTAAGTGATGCGGACACTGCTCGTACTACCAAATATATAATTGCTGAATTTATACGTCTTAGCTTAAAGCAAAAAAAATGATGAACTCAAGCAACCGAAAAGGCATCAAAATAAAATTTTTCAATTTAGAAGAAAACGAAAACTAAAATTCTACTAATATTTAACTTTTTTTTTTGTTATTTTGAAATGGATTTCATAGTATTTACTTAAAATGTTTATGCTACCAAAACAAAATACAAAAGGTCAATGACCGTGTGAACCGCAAAAATAAAAATTATCTTTTCTGATTCCTAAACAATTTTTTGCTCAATAGAAATTACACATCTACATAGTCAATTATTTATTAAAATATAAAAATAAAAATAATTAGTGAAAATTTTAAATAAAATAAAAAATTGAGTTGAAATTAAAAAATGACATATTGATTTTATTGCCATTTTGGTCAGTTTTAGGCAATGACCTTCAGTATTTAAGAAAAAAAAATTATGTTTGAGTAGTACGTACAACAAAAATACACAATTAAAATGTGTATTTAAAAGGATGTGTAGACGTAGTCGGCTATGAACATATTGTTACGTTTTTGCCTTGTCAATCAAGGTTCGTATCACTGGATTGTGAATAAAACCAATTCAATTTAATTTATCACCAACGAATTTATTTATTTCACACAAGAATTATTACAACACAGTTTATTAATACAAATTCACAAAATCACTTTATATAAATTATTCTCAAATTTTACTGTTCACTTATAATTTTTATTTCCACAAAAACACTTTTTAATTCACTTTTTAATTCCTTTTAATCTTTATACTATCGCTTACCAAATATTACTAATAATCTTACAAGTTTACACTATCGCGTTCCAAATACGAATAATCCAATTCGATCTTGTTCGCCTTTTTATATACACAAACCAAGCTTCTCGAAAGTTCACGATTTTTCCAGTTGGAATATCGTAGAAACATTACGTAACAATTTTTATCATGGAAAATTCCATTTAGTACAGTAAACATTGAGCTATTAGTTTTACTTATTCTATTACACACTAGGTGTCACCGTCACACTACCCCTCACCTAAGCCTGTTCGTCCCGAACAGGACCCAAATCACCTCCTCTGTATAGGGCCAGCCTCTCCAAATGCACCACCTTTGGTTTACCTCGATGTCCCTTCCGTATCCGATAAACCACATCGTTCATTCTTGTGATGACAGTATAAGGTCCTTCCCATGCTGGTTGCAGCTTCGGTGATAATCCCTTTTTCCGTTGCGGGTTGTGAAGCCATACTAATTGCCCTTCCTGGAAGCCCTGGTTATTTGCTCGTATGTCATATCGAGCCTTCATCCGGTCACTTGACATCCGTATTTTCTCCCGTACAAATTGATGAATCTCATTAAGTTCCTCTTTCATTCGGTCTACGTAATCTTGTCCACATAAAGCCGATGATGGTACAGCCCCAAACTTTAGATCTCCAGGTAACCGTAGATTATCTCCAAATAACGTTTTAGCTGGTGTCATTCCGGTTGTGTCATGTATTGCTGATCGGTAGGCCATCAGAAACATCGGTATATGTCGATCCCAGTTACGTTGGTTTTTCTCAACGACCTTTGCTAGATATTCCTCCAATGTACCATTGAATCTTTCCACCATACCGTCAGACTGTGGATGCAAAGGCGTTGTTCTCGTTTTATTTATACCGAGCATCTGGCATATTTCTTGAAACACCACCGATTCAAAATTCCGTCCTTGATCGGTATGAATCTCCATCGGCACTCCAAATCTGCTAATCCAATTGTTTACCACGGCATCAGCTATTGTTGTCGTCTCCTGATTGGGAATGGGGTACACCTCCGGCCATTTGCTGAAATAATCCATGATTACTAGCACATATTTGTTGCCGCTCTCAGTGGTGGGAAATGGGCCCGCTACATCCATTGCAATTCTTTCGAATGGTGCTCCAACGTTATATTGCTTCATGGTTCCACGACTTTTGCGTGCGGGTCCCTTCACCGCCGCACATTGGTCACATTTTTGGCACCATTCTATCACAGACTGCCTACATCCTGCCCAGTAGAATCGTTGACGTATCTTTGCTAGAGTTTTATTAATTCCAAGGTGGCCCCCACTTGCTCCTCTATGATACTCATTCAGAATTTCTACAATCCGGCACTTTGGTATCACCAGCAACAATTGCTTCACTTTGCCATCCGTGCTTTCCCACAATCGTTTTAAACAGCCATTCTCAAGACGGAGGCTATCCCATTGAGCCCAATAAGCCTTGACAATGGGAGTTTTGTCCGCGATCTCGCTCCAAGTTGGCCGGTGTTCCTTTTCCTTCCATTCCATTATAACTGATAAATCCGTATCATCCAATTGCTCTTTCCTGACCATTTCGTCGGTCCACTCCTCATCAGGCAGCACTTGCGTAAGCCGAACGTCGATGATGTCTTCCTGTGCTTCAACATGGCCACAATGTTTACATTCTACTGGACACGGCCGTCTTGATAATGCGTCGGCATTTCTGTGTGCACTTCCCTTCCGATGTTCAATTTGGAAATCGTAGCTTTGAAGACGTTCGATCCAGCGTGCTACTTGCCCCTCTGGATTCTTGAATTGTAACAGCCACCGTAAAGCGCCGTGATCTGTCCGTAAATGGAATTTTTGGCCATAAAGATACTTATGGAAATGCTTGACACACTCCACTATAGCTAACAATTCTTTTCGTGTCACGCAGTAATTACGCTCCGGTTTCGATAATGTTTTAGAGTAGTACGCAATAACTCTTTCTTGACCATTAATTTCCTGTGATAACACACCTCCTATACCGTCATTACTTGCATCGGTGTCCAAAATAAATTCCACGTTGGGTATAGGGTACGCGAGGATTGGCGCGACACACAACCGTCTCCTTAGTTCCACGAATGCTTCTTCCTGTGGCCCTATTCTGGCTATTCCCTGGGAATTGGGAATTGGGAAAAATATTGCTATATTTCCAAACTTCAATAATTCCCAATTTTTTATTCGCCAATTCCCAAAAGTGTATTCTGGCGTAATTGGGAATTATCCAATGGGGAAAAACACTGTTTCAAATTCTGCAGCCGCCATTATTCAAAAATTTTGTTTTCTACATATAAAATAAAAACTTTACCGATACTACATTGTAAATAAAATAATGAAAATACACAAAACAACCAGTTTCTTCTAATTCCCAAAAAAAAAATTTGGGAAAAGTAAACGTCAAAACTTACATAAAATGGAATTATTTTTTCCCTACATTAAAAATTCCCAATCGCCAGAATACACATTTGGAAAAAATAATTCCAAACTGCTAGAATACTGTCAAAATAGTTCAATTCCCAATTCCCAGGGAATAGCCAGAATAGGGCCACTGGTCATTCTTCCATTCGAATGCCTTGTTCTTCCTGGTCAACTCGTGTAAACTCTTGGCGATGTTGGCGAATCCTGGCACGAAGCGTCTATAATAGGTGCACAATCCCAGAAAGCTTCGTAATTCGTGTAAATTTTTAGGTCTTGGCCAGTTCTTTACCGCAGCGATCTTTTCTTCGTCGGTGTGAATTCCATTAATCGTTACGAGATGACCCAAATATTTGACTACAGTTCTGAACAGCTTACACTTCTTTGGACTTAACTTCAATCCGGCGGCCTGTATCCGATCTAAAACTTCAGCCAAGTTCTTTAGATGCTCGTCAAAATCCTTCCCCATAACGATGATGTCGTCCAGATATATTAGGCAAGTCTTCCAATGTAATCCCTTTAACACTCGCTCCATTAATCGTTCAAAAGTCGCAGGGGCATTACATAATCCGAACGGCATAATATTAAATTGCCAAAGTCCGTTACCCACACTGAACGCTGTTTTCTCACGATCTTCCTCATGAACTTCCACCTGCCAATAGCCGCTTTGTAGATCTAATGTCGAAAATATTTGAGCACCCGATAATGTGTCTAACGTGTCATCGATCCTTGGCAGTGGGTAGCTATCTTTTTTCGTCACAGCATTGAGTTTTCGATAATCAACGCAAAATCTCATGCTACCGTCCTTCTTCTCGACCAATACTACCGGTGAGCTCCATGGGCTATTAGATGGTTCAATTACTCCTGCTGCCTGCATATCTGTTACCATTCGATTGACTTCTTCTTGTTTTGCCAAAGGTAGCCTCCTGGGTGGTTGACGAATTGGCATCTCTGCTCCCGTATCAATGCGGTGCTTTACCATTGAGGTCCTTCCGTTATTATCCGATGTACTGCAGAATATGGACGTGTACCGTTTGAGTAGTTGATGTGCAGAATTTTTCTGTGCCTCGGTAAGATCTTCGGTCCATTTCTGCATAAGTTGTTCTACCATTTCTTTCCGGCCTTGCATGTCTGCTTTTTCAATCGGATTTTTCTGTTCACACTTTACTATAGTTGAAACCTCGTTACATTTGCCGATGACGGTCCCTTTCTTGATGGTTTTCGTCTTGTCCGAGAGATTTAGAGTCCTAATTGGTACTCTATAGTCGTTGTCTGGTTTAACTAGGGCTTTCCCGATTATAATTTCCTTGGCTCCGTTCTCCTCTTCGTTAGCTTCCACAACCCACAACCTGGGTGACCCAGAACCTCCCTCCAACTTTCCCCATAGGATCGTCTCCGAATTCGGTGGCAGCTTCTCCCGATGATCAATAATAATTCGCCTGATAGTTGCTCCGGCACTGCTAGATTGAAGTGGCAACTCAATGTTATCGTAACTTAAAACTCCTCGTCCAACATCCACTACGAAGCCATTTGCTCTCATGAAGTCCATCCCCATTATGACTTCATCCACAATATCTGCAATCAGCACTTCGTGTTGGAAAAGAGTTCTCCCGATTTTTATTTTCACGATCTTTTTGCCTTTTATTATTGAACTATCTCCAGTTGCTGTTTGTAACTTCAATCCATTAGCTGGTTGTACACCTCCATCGATCAGATCTTTACGGACAATCGTGCGATTTGCCCCCGTATCCAGAGTGATGATGCAATCCGTGCCATCAATGTCGCCTTTGATTGTTAAGCTGTCACCGCCTCTTGCTACTTTCGAAACGCGGATGGAGGTTATGGGGCAATCGGTTGTGGGAGTCAGCTTCTGCCCCTTTAAGCTGACTCGTTGTAGTTTAACGGCTCCGCCGTCATTTGGCCTTCTTGCCTAGCCAACGCCTGCTCCCCGCTTGGTCGTCGCTGCATAGGAGAGGGTGATCTTCCCCGTTTTCTTCTTATTTCCCAGCAGTCCCGTGAGATGTGACCGATTTTATCGCATGCCCAACATTTGATTTTGCCGCTTCCGTCTCGGTATCTTGGTGTTGACCGTTCTGTGTTTATGCTGGTGTCGATTTCCACTCGGCGTATTTTCATTGACGGTTTGGTGATGGCTTGTGCAGTTTCATTTGTTAACGCACAAGCGATGGTTTCCGCGAAGGTTGCTTTAGGTGACAACATCACCGCCCTGCGTGTCTCTGGATCTCGAATGCCATCAATGAATGCATCAATTTTTAGCCTTTCCATATAATCGGCTGATGTACTGGTATGTGCTAGATGTACTAATCGCTCGATTGCCGATGAAAATTCCTGAAGTGATTCTCCTCCCTTTTGGTAGCGGCTTTTCAATTCCATTCGATAGATTTCCCGCTTGTGATCACTGCCGTACTTCCTATCCAGCGCCTTCATAATTTCGAGATAACTGTTGCGATCTTTTTCCGGAATTGTTTGTAAGGCCTCCGCAGCTTCACCTTTAAGGGCCACTATTAACGCTGCGACAAGATGTTCATCATTCCAACGGTTTTGATTGGCTGCCGTTTCAAATTGAAATTTGAAAATGCCGAAAGATGTTGTACCGTCGAAGTTTGGTGGCTTTAACTTAACTGATTGAACGGTTTGTACCACTTGTGTTGTTGTTCCACTTGCCTTGATATCAGTTAGCTCTTTCCCGAGACGTTGAACCTCCGCTTGTAATTTTTCTTCGACCTGCTGAACCTTCGTTTCAAATTTTTCGTCAACCTTTTGAATCTCCGTCTTAAAATTCGTTTGCAGTTTCTCTATTTCGCCTTGTACATTTGTAGACAATTCCAGAATTTTCTCGTCCGTTCTCTTTTGCCCATCTGCAATTTGGTCTTTAATTTCTTGGTTAGACTGGTTTATAGTCTCCAACTGTCGCTCATTTGACTGCTCAATTTTCACCATTTGTCGTTTCATTTCTTGATTTGACTGATTTTGTTGTTCCATTTGTCGTTCGTTTTGTTGTTTCATTAGACTCATCTGTCCCATCATCTGGTTCATAGCACCTATTAACTGCGACAAATCGAAACTTCCAGATGGTGGTTGTGTTGTTTCGGCTGACGGTTGTTTATCTTCTGCTTTCTGCTCTACGGTTGCCGCATCCGTTACTTTCTCTCCAAAATCATGATGTTCCGCGTCCAGCCCTTCTTTCTCCATGGCATCACGTAGTCGCGCTTGTAAAGCTGCTTTACTACCATCAGTAGCCAAACCTCGTTTCTCAAGTTCCCTCTTTAATTCTGGAACTTTTAATTCGTTGAGAATCATTTTCTTTATCTTTTTATTCACAATCCCACCGCTGTCACCAATTGTTACGTTTTTGCCTTGTCAATCAAGGTTCGTATCACTGGATTGTGAATAAAACCAATTCAATTTAATTTATCACCAACGAATTTATTTATTTCACACAAGAATTATTACAACACAGTTTATTAATACAAATTCACAAAATCACTTTATATAAATTATTCTCAAATTTTACTGTTCACTTATAATTTTTATTTCCACAAAAACACTTTTTAATTCACTTTTTAATTCCTTTTAATCTTTATACTATCGCTTACCAAATATTACTAATAATCTTACAAGTTTACACTATCGCGTTCCAAATACGAATAATCCAATTCGATCTTGTTCGCCTTTTTATATACACAAACCAAGCTTCTCGAAAGTTCACGACTTTTCCAGTTGGAATATCGTAGAAACATTACGTAACAATTTTTATCATGGAAAATTCCATTTAGTACAGTAAACATTGAGCTATTAGTTTTACTTATTCTATTACACACTAGGTGTCACCGTCACAATATGTTTATTCGTTAAAAAGTGTTAGAGTAGGATAAAACTACACGTGAACAATTCGAATTTCTGTGGTATGTTCAATTAACCATACAAACATTTAGGCGGTGGGCAAAGTTTGTATATTAACTTTATATGCGATCGACGCGACATCTGGAATTTCACCGATTAAATATTTTTTTTCTATGATGGTAGTACTATATGTATTTATACTATGAATTTACCCATGAGTTTTACCCATGTTCCCATCATCCTAAGAAACTCAAATGAAATGTTTGAAATGTATATTACTCAGTTCAAAGTCTAGTTTATTCCACCACAAGGTGACGCCGACCGTCCCACAAGCCATTTCCTATAGGTATTTTGATAGTCTTCTTTGTCAACTTTTAATAATATAATAAACAAACTAACTATTCAATCATGTAATAAACAAACATTTCGCCTAGAACGGCTAGCTCAATTGTAATTCTATGTCTCTCTGGCTCAATTCACTAGAATTTTTTCCCGTTCCTTCCTTTATCCAAAAATTAGACATTTTGTAACCGCACAGCAAAGTTCAAATAAAAGTTCTTATTAATATATGTGTATTTAAAAGTAAATAATAATAATAATATAAATGTAAATATTTTTGAAAATATTTTGACGTTTTCCTGCCATCGTTACTCAAGGGTCTCTTTCGCTAAGCGGCTTTGAGGTTTTCTCTATTTTAGTATGTAAATAATTATTAAAAAACAAAATTTTTATGAATGTTAGAATGTTATGAATGTTAGAATTTCAATTAATCGTCAAAGCGAGGATAGTGTAAACCAAATTAAAATAATATTTCAACAATTTGTTATATTTAAAACTTTTTTTGGGAACTTTTTTTTTTTTTGATATCGCCACCAACCCAATTAAAAACAAAACATTAAAAGAATCATATGTCAGAATCAAAATTCAATTCTTTTCCTAGAATCGTTGTTTTTTAGGTTAGGGGTTAGGTTCACGTGTTTACTGAACTATATTTTTTCGCGTAAGTTCTTTCATTTCACATTCACGATCGATGAATATAAGGTATATTGTCTTCATCCAAACATCTAAAAATTATTTATGTAGAAACCGGGCTCAATTTGTGAATTTGAATTGAAAGAAACAAGCGATGTTTTTTAATTATAGGGATTTGTGGGTCGAAGTTGAATAAAGGCAGTGATACACGCACAATTTTTGCCATGAAATAGCTGTCACTTTTTTAAGATTATGTAAGTTTGCCTGAAAGGCAATAAAATTTGCCGTATACAGAATTGAACAATGTTTAATTTTCCGTTTTTACCTTAAAGGCATTTAAAATGGCCTACTTGATGCGACTAATCACGTTTAACATCAAATTTTTACTTCTACCGATCCGAATAAGAAACAAAAGTTGAAGGGAAGTTACATACATATATCAAAGCAAATAGATTGATAAAAAACTTTTAGAAAATTCCAGAGTCAAGGCTTGCTGTCCATAACACCAATAATGTTGACAACACATCTTAATTATGGGTACCTTATTTTCATAGTCTTAAACTTGATATTATGATACTTTTTAAAGGTCTCTAAACCTTCATTTTATTTACCGTATAGCAACCCATTCATTTCCTATTCATAAATCTCTAGGTATTTCAACGAAATGCTGAAGACAGTAATAAATCATTTGGAAATGCGTATTTTAATTAATTAAAAATTAAGAAAAATACCTCTTTTTGTTGGCCTCAAACATCACAAACGCAAAATTATTATTTTTACTTCATTGTTACACATCCATCAATGTGAATAGAAGTTTTAGCACATAAATTACGCATGCCGTTTGTATAATATATGGACACATATACAGGTCTTTAATAATAAGAGTTATGTACGTACATAAATTAATATTATTAATTTTAATATTGATAAAATGAGAGACAAATTTAACATGCTTGTTTTTTTTGTACATATATGGAAACCTCTACCTTGATGTTAATCGTCTTTTTATTTCTAAATAAATTTTAAGTCATCATAATTTATATCGCTGATCACAAAAACCTGCTGTAGCGAACATCTCAAATAATATTTTATTGAAATTTGTAAAACCACGAGCGCAGAAATCCCGCATTCTAAATTGCCCATCTAACCTCAGATAATAATAATAATAAACAAATGAACATAAATAAATAAAATTAATTTGTTTTTTTATTGTGTCAATACCAAATCAGGAGTTGTGTATGTGTCAAATGTTTTATCATTTTTAATTGAGTTGTTTTAATTTAAAATTGATCACATTTCTCTCAAAATCAATTAACTATCCCGACAAACAATTTGAATATTTGGGATTGGAAAATAACCGATGAGGGACTGAGGACCACACAGGTTTTTGGTAGACTTTTCTTTCCTCAAGTACTGTAAAAAAACCGAGTTTTGGAACACCTTGGGCGGTACCAAATGACTGAACGAAGACCGTGCGTTGTTTTACAGTTTAATGGACGATAAAATGTAAGACAGCTTTTCTGACAATTAACCATCCCAGTATACGAAATTTTACGGTTTTTGGTAGAAGTAAAAAACATGCTTTGGAACACCTCAAGGAGGCCCAAACGACTGATCGAGGACTGTGAGTTCTTTTACAGTTCAATGGACGATAAAATGTAAGTTATCTTTTCGGACCATGAACCATCCAGTAAAGGAAATTTCACGGTGTTTGGTAGAAGTAAAAACTGAGTTTTGGAAAACCGAAAGTTGGTCCAAACGACTGAACGAAAACCACTCGTTGATTTACAGCCCAATTGCCGATTATATGTCAGTATAAGCTTTCTAACAATTAACCGCTCGGGAAGGAAAGGTTAAACTTATCTGTCTTTAATAACAAAAAAGCGCGATTCACAATGTTTGGAAATTGTCCACTATCTTACAGTTAAAATACTAATAAAAAGTATAAAAGGAAAAAATTTAACTAATTAAAAACATCTTTTTGTGGGTAGCAGGTTAACGCTATGTTGCACTGACGATCTGTTGTACGACTTACATGGTGTTTGTCCTACATTCTTTTTCCTTTTAAATATAACTTCATTACTATAAAGTTCAGGGATATAAATAAATAAATCTTTATAATTTTAATTCAAAAAAGTTTAGGAAAATTATATTCATTATAAAATTCAGTGCATCATAATTCATAAGTACGAGTACATTACAACTAATTATTAATATATATATATATATATATATTTACATTTATTTATTTATTTAAAGCCTTATTTTTAAGCTATTAGTTTCGCCTTACTATTTTAAATATAACTTCATTAGTATCAAATTCACGAATATAGATTAATAATTCTTTATAATTTTAATTTTTAAAATTTAACACAAAAAATTGATTAAAATTATATGCATTATGAAATTCAGGGCATCATAAGGACGAGTATGTACATTAAAACTAACTACATAAATTTTTTTTTATTATAATATTAATTATATAATATTAAAATAAAATAATACCAAATATAGTTTTGTGTTACTATTACTATTTGGCTTAATTACTAATAAGATTTTTATTCCGAAAATTAACTCGCTTTAGGAACTCTTTTACGCTGGAGTTAATCATTTCAATTGCAACAGCGTTGCTGGTTTTTAAATAATTGTGCACGTTTCGCATTAGCTCGATAATGTTAACATGCTGGGCAAAAATATGTTTATTGATATCTGAAGTAAAAAAATTAAGAAAATTAAATCTATAAATTTTCTAGATAACCATTAATTAATTCTTACCTTTTGACAGGGAATTTTGGCCAGACCAGGAATATTTCAAAAGTAGCTCGTACGAGCATAAATGTTCCAAGCAATTCTTCACTGTTTTATTTGTTTTTTCAGCGGAAAATTTATAAAGGTAGAGAGTCTGAAATAAAATTAAACATACATAATTAAATAATTTGATTTAATTGTAAATTATAGTTATTATACCATTTGATCCATATAAGGTTGCGATGTTAATTTGGTGTTTAACAACACAAGGTGTTCGACATTGGTTATGGGTAGTTTTGGAAATATGAAACTGTTATCTTTAAATATAGGGTTTTGATTTTTTTTTGGTAGTGTATTCATTATCACCTGCAACACCTCTTTAATATCTGCTTGGTTTGCCAGTAGTTTTTGTTGGTTTTCCAAAACAATTGTTATCTTTGATTTATTTTCTTTTATAAGTAATTTATTTTTTTTGATGTGTTCTTGCAACTTCTTTAATTTTTCTGAGTTTTTGTCGGTGTTATAATTTTCTTTGTTTTGGTTTGAATCCGCGATGTAACAGTTTGATCTGTATACCGGAGTACCAGTGATATGGTTTGACTCTCTAATGATACTATTAGATTCATATGCAACTGTTTCTGATGTAATTTCAAGCAGTTCTGTTTGAGTATTATCGAATGTTATTGGCTGTAAGGGTGGTAAATGCAAATTGTTGTCAATGTTATTGAATTCTAATATTATATTATTGGTCTGTGTATTGATGTCGATTTCGTCTTTATCATTTATTGATCCCACTGCTAGTAATTTAGGTGACGGTTGCTCAAACTTGTCGTTGAAATCCACAACCTCGAAAGGTCTTTTACGTTGTCTGTTGGCCTCCTCATCGCATTCAGAATTGGAAAAATCCGCAAAAAATTTTTCTTTTTGCTTTGCCTCATGGTAGTTAGTGATGTTAGTTTTTAATAATTTACAACCAAATTTTTCCCAATTCTGGTCTGGATCAAATTTTTTTTTAATTGCTTGTTTATACTGTTTTGGCCAAGCTACTGTTCCATCTTTAATCCAATGTGTGCACACAACAGATACTTCCTTTTTACCCTCTTTGCTTATTGTCTCAATAACGGAATACATAGTTGCTAAAAAATAAATTGTAAATATGTAAGTTAAAGTATTTAAAAATTTTAATTAATGAAGTGAAGGAGTGGAAAAAAAACGTAAAATCCATCATTATTATTTCTCATTCCAAACAACTTCTTGTGTATGTCTTTAACATTGAATTGTTGGATAATATCTTGACTGTTCAATGATGTCTGATAAATATCTAGTTTGCTTGATGAAATTGGCACTTTGTAGAAGTCCGAGGTGGTTTCCATTTGTTTACCCCAAATAATCGTTGTTGTTTCAAATATCTCTGCATATTCAAATTTTATAATTGCTTTATCTTTTGTAAGAAACCATCTATTTCTTTCGGTACTGTCAAATTCGGCACTTTCAAATATAATTCGATAGTAATATATTTTTCCATCTTTATTTACTCGCTTTTTTAGAACAGGATAGGTTAATCTTAATTTATTTTGATTCAAGTTGACGTCGGATATTTCGGAAATCCTATTGCATAATTGTGCTAGTGGTTGGTTTGGTTTTCTAAGCATACATTTAATCTTATACATATACGATTCAAATTGAAAAGCAGAAAATTCATCCAAATTACCAAATTCTTCCACACTTTCTGCCAAATGTGATAAGCTGTGTATATTGTATATTAAATGATGCGCTCCGTACAGATATTTTACTCCTTCAATGAAATGTTTCAGAATATCAGTTGCAATATTCGTTTTAGTTTTACAAAATTCTGGATGACATAAAATAAGGATTCCAGTGTGTAGTGAAAGAAAATTATCATATTTATCAGCTGCTAATATGTTTTTTAATACAAATGGGCCACTGTATAACAAAAATACACGAAACTCTGTAGCCTTAAAATAGGACAGGTCAGATAAACTTCGTATTTTTCGTTGAAATTCCGATGGTTGGGTGTTAGATATTATAGAAAGTGTTGCTGATATTTGTTGTATACTTGCTGCAGGTAGAAGTGATTTGGGGTCTCCACAAACCCACATCTGAAGTAGTTTCTTCATAACCCCAAGGCAGACTAAATGCATGTAATCCAATGGAAAAGTTTTTACCATATCGATTGGAAATTCTTCTAATATAGTGTTAAATCTATGGTGTTCTAAATTTTCTCTATTTCGAAAAGAACTATCAGTTCTTTTCTGTGTTGTTGCATTAATAGGAAAAGTCATCCTATTTTTTATGTATTCGCCCTCTACATTGCATTTCAGGCAACCAAAATATCCATTGTGGGATTTTGTACCAAGAATACTGGAGCGTGCTGGTGCGTCACATATTATCGCTCTAATTTTAACAAAAATTTTATTATTTTTCCATATGTACCCATCTGACTGATATATTTTAAGTTCATCGACAAGGGGCCTTAAATATTTATTAAAATCTTTTGGTTTGTTATAACCATGATAAATTCCAATTACGAACACATTTTTGTACTTAGAATTATATATTTTACCCAAAATGGGCCAAAAACAACTTTGGTTGCTTTTGGTTATAGGCAAACCATCAATATTTATATCTAAAACAATTTCGGATGGAAGTGTTTCATTATCATTCAAAAAAGCTTCAAAAACGGAAGTGCATCCGATATGGACGTATTTGCCTGGAGAGCATTCTAATGTAATTCTATTTGTTGGGGTGTTCAAAAGCGTTCTGCTATCAGAAGGTACAGTGTATCCCAGTGACTTAACGAATACCAATAGTTCATTTAAAGCGTTTGATTTTATAGCATATTTAACTGCCCAAGTATGCAAGAAATCTACCATTTTAGAGTTATTTGTTAGTTCAGTATCTTCTCCATCAAAATCGGACAATACTTCTTGGTCATTTTCTTCGTCGTTTAACTCAATATTTAATGTTTGATTGGTAGACTGCTCATCAAGCATACACGAAATTTGGCTTGGTAAAAAATTTAAATCCGTGCTAGTAGAAGATTTATCAATATCATGATTCGTAAGTTCCTCAGATAATTGTTTTGTGTTTGGGTTAAAAAGGCGTCGTTTAATCGATTGTTTTGAAAGATCTTGTAACAATTTATACTTAGGCATTTTCTTTAACACTAAAATATGAATAAAAATGAAGCTCAAATAAATTCAAATAGAATTTTTTTTCAAAATACACGTGTATTTGCACAGAAGCACTCACACAAAAACACACACACACACACACACACACGCACAATTATTTTAAATTTACAGTTTTTAAACCGACTTTTTACGGTCGTAAAAAACGTTGAATTCTATACAATTCACAACATGAACATCGCAGTACGCGACCGACCAGAAAAATTACCACCAATTACATAATTTTTATTTAAATGTTACCAACTTTTATATTAGATTTATAGTTAAAATTATGAAATACTTTTGTAGTATGGAACACTTTCACAACACTCACACACAATACATGGGCTTTATATGTACTCTAAAAATCAGATTTAATCAGACATGCTTAAATCAGATTTTTAGGATACGATTCGAATTACATTTACGCATTAATTTAGAAGTGATTTACATGTTATTACCTTTACAAGTTTGTTGAAGCAATTAGCAAATTATATTAATATTTTTTTTATTATATTTTAATTATTAATCACTTTTAGTTATGGAAAAAGTAGATAAACACGTCCGTTTTAAGTTTTACATTAATATGATCTACTCGGCTATTGCCGATATTTATTTCGTGCTGTCGTATTCCGCAGGTTTCTTTTTTCTTTGATTTTTTACATTCGGATTTGATTCGTATACAAGTTATTCGATTTTTCCAGTTTTTAAACCGACTATTTACGGTTGTAAAACACGTTGTATTGTATAGAAAACATATGAGCGCGCGAGCGACCAGACAAATTACCACTATTACACAATTCTTCTTTTAATGATAACAACTTTTATATTAGATTTATAATTAAAATTATGGAACACTTTTTTTATATGTACCATAAAATTCAGATTTAATAATTTATCGATATTTTATTTCGAATCGTTCATCATGTTCTCGAGCTACCGTTTATTTTATTTTGTCTTGTTTTTTATTAAATAGGATATACTTCGTGTAATTATTTCAATTTTCGCTTGATTTTATCAACTGACTTTTTACGGGCGAAAACCCGTGATAACAGTTACGGTCCAAAATTGTTGGTCGGGTATAGTACACCTTTATATGTTATCTAATGAATCAGTTGGCAAGATCTTGCGCTATAATGAAGTCATCCGATTTGTTTTAATATTTAAAACATTAAAAATAATTACGCGAGATTATTTATATTTAGTCATATGTTTCATCATACATACATACATATAACAACATGATTAACGTTGCATATAAAATTAGCTCTTCTAATTATCTCATTGCATTTCAATGTCGTTAAACAAATAATAATTTTAATCGATTTTAAATTACCGATAGAGAATTCAAAGATCACCACACCAATAATATTGTTTTCGTGTCATCTAAGTTTTTTAAAGCTGCAAAGTATTTGTTAAGTGAAAGTAAACTCATCTAAAAATTTGACCTGCCCCAATGATAAAAAAATTAAAATATTAATAAATTCAGTAAGGTACATACATAAGTAAGTATGTCAAAATTCTTTATGATGCGAGTGATTAATTTCGTAAAGAAATTCGACTGAGCAATATACATATTTACTCATATATTATAATAAAGTATCACTCACATTTGGCTAAGAGTGTTTTGGTATTATTTTACTTATATAAAAAATCCTTGACCTAAAATCCTACCTAGTCACGAAACCCTCCTTCTTGTTATAGAGAATATTTGATTTAAGACAATAATAATTAAGTTAGCAAACGTCCAATTAAATATAAACAGGGTGTTGTAAAATATCCGCCAACAATTTCTGAATAATAAATTATATAACATCGACATGTCCTATATCTAAAGATGGTTGTGTTATTTCTAATTGTATTTCCCCTAGAATAGTGTAACTGACCTCTATAAATATTATCGAATGGGGAAGTTGTAAAATCGTTTTAAGTTTGAAATAAGTTTGTTATAAGTTTCTGTGGTAGGAGTAACGATTTCAATGACGAAGAACGGCCGAAGCCCCTTGAAAAGTTACCGATGACTAAATAAGCCGATGGCTTCTGGAACCGTAATTTAACACTTAGAAAGGTTAGGTTGAATTTCCCCGGGTCAATCTTTCAACTTGAAAACTTAACGTTGTCTTTTTCAATGAATTTGATTTTAGAGCCACTTCTATTTTCATTATTTATTAACAACAATGTATTAAGCATCAGAACAAATATAGGGTAATGGTTAGCGTAGAAATTTTGCTTATTATTATTATTATTATTATTATTACTGTGGGGCCAAGTGGGCGAGACTACAACCTAAAAGATCTTTTGTGCTTCGACCCTGCCTAATTAACCGTCCAATCGATATTCAGGCTCTTAATGAGCCTAATAATACTACTCTAATACTACCACCTAGATGTTGCAGTCTTTGGCGGAAAAAGGATGGGCATTGGCACAGAAGGATGATCCCGCTTCCAGGTCGTAGAAGCGGTATCCGTCGTTCGTACTTAGGCCCATTTTCTTAAGGTGATACCTTAAGGGGACGCGACCTATGGGGAAGTTTTGCTTAAATAAAACATACTTTTTTTGAGTGAACATCAGAAATATTTATTGTACCTAAAAGAAAGTTTCATTTAAGGCAATTATATGTGAAACGTATTGCAAAGTGTTCTAAGGCGGCCTGAAAATGTTATATGAGAGAGTGAATAGTGCGTTAAATTTTATAATAAATTTAGACTTGTAGCAGAGATCAGCATTATATACTAATCTCTGCTTGTACAACAGCTATTTCAAAATTTCATCCAGAAATGATGATTTATCAGTAAGCATAAATAAAAGGAATATAGTAAGATACATTAAGAATATAACTGGCGCTTAAAATAATCAGCGGTAAAAAATGTAAAATCGTTGATCGTCGCATGACTTATACTACCATACATTTAAATTGTACAATATACCTAAATTTGAATTTGTGTGTATGTAGGTTTATGCATATAGAAACAAGAATGAAGAACATAGCCAGTAAATGGATAAAGAAAAATGAAAAAAAAATACTTTATTGAAATGCCTTAGAAAAGAATAGAATCAAAACCAACAATCCATTCAATTTTTTTTTTATTTTTTATTTAATACGTCCACGTGCGCACACAAAGTGTTGTAGTTTTAATTATGTTCCTATCCTTGTTGTACATTATTGTGAAGGAAAACAAATGAGATTCTTTCGTTTTTATACTATACAAGTATAGTAAACAAAACTTTATGAATGAACGAAACAATAAAAAACGCAACCATATGATTAAGTTTCACTAGTGTGTGTATATATTAAGAAACGAACGATCGTTTCCATACCATACCATTCGCTTATAGATTTTTTTATTTTTTTTTTATTTTGAGAATTTTGTCAGTGTATCCTATTCTTATTTTTTGAATTATATTTTATTTGTGTGTGTACGCATTTAAAAATGCACATTATTTTAAAAAACCCAAATCTCTAAAATAAAGAAGGGAATAAAGATTTTTATTTTCCTACGACACGAAAGCAAAATCATATGGAATTTTAAAATTCATGATTTTGTGTTGTCTTTATTTTCAATTTAAATGAAAATTTTTATTTATGAATATAAATAATTTGAAATTAAATATATTGAATACAATTTTAATTGAAATTAATAAAATTTTAACTCACAATTTTGCATTTTAGTAAATTGATTTTTATTCTCAAACATGGTCAGGCTTCATGTTTCTTTAAAATTTCATTTCGTACATAGATTACTATGTATACGATTAGTTTTATTACTTTACGCAAATGAACATAAATTGTTTAAAGGAGCACGAAGCATGATGATGTTTTGAGAACAAAATAACTTTATAAAAATGTAAAATTTTAAATAATTATTAATTTCAATCAAAATTGTTCGCAAATTACATTTCGATATATTTAATATCAAATTATTTATTTATTATTTGTAAATAAAAATGTTGGTTTTTTTTTGTGCTGGGGAATTGATTTTATTGAAAAGATGTGAACAAGATGAAGGGGAAGAAGAAAAAGAAAAATTGTTTGAGCTAGGTGAGATCGGGGAGTTGAAATTTTGAGTTGATGAAGGGCAGAAGCAGTGAATTAAATTAAGATTAAATTAAAAATATTATGTCGGAGTTTTTTTTTGTTGGTACATATTAAGACCATAATATAGTTTGTATCGAAGCTTTTAGTTGAAAAAGCTATTGTGATTTTTTTTTGTTGTTCGATAAAGTGAGAAGAAGTATTGAGAATCTAATTTTTTCTGTAATGAACAAATTCAAAGAGGTGTTTGACTGACTGACTGGTTGTACCTGATTGGCTGATAAACTATCGAAAATAGATCTACAGTTGAATTTATCAGTAATAAATAAGTTCAAAGACACCCTGATTCACTGGTAAACGATCGAAAGTAGATCTACAATTCAATTTATGTAATGAATAAATTCAAAGAGATGACTGACTTGTTGATTGTGACTGAATGGCTCGTAAACTATTGGAAATGAACCTACCGTTGAATTTATCAGTAATGAATTAATTCAAAGAAATGATTGACTGGCCCGTTATGAACGATTGGCTGGTAAACGATCTGAAGTAGATCTACAGTTGAGTTTATCAGTAATAATAAATTTAAAGAGATGACTGACTGATAAACGATCGAAAGTGGATCTGCAATTCAATTGTATCTTTATCTGTAATGAATAAATTCAAAGAGATGACTCGGTGGTTCTGCTTGTTTGACTGGTAATGATCGAAAGCAAATCTGCAATTGAATTTATCAGTAATAAGTAAATCCAAAGAGGCGCTGATGGACTGATAAACGATCGAAAGTGGATCTACAAATGAAAATATGTAATGAATAAATTCAAAAAAATGACTGACTTGCTGATTGTGACTGAATGACTCGTAAACTATTGGAAGTGAACCTACTGTTGAATTTATCAGTAATGAATAAATTCAAAGAGATGATTGACATGCTCGTTTTGACTGGCTGTTGACATGCTCGTTTTGACTGTTAAACGATCGGACTTATAACGTTCTTATTTAATATATTATAATTATTATTTATTTATTTATAAAATACAAACGTTTATTTTATTAGAACTTAATTATTTAAAGTAAAGTAAATACATTTCTTCTAAATACGCTCTCACGCCATTAATTATTTTTTAATAAAAACCAATTCGGTCGAAAAATTAAATTGAACTGGCTATATATTTTTTAAATATAATAGCATATACGTGTGTGTGTCGTCGTTGTACAAATTCACGACGATACCAAAAAGGGGAAATCTAAATATAATATAAATACCTATAATAAAATAAAAATCTTTTTCGCATTAATTTAGTAAACAAAGCTATAATAAGGGTTCGCACACGGTTGTGCAAAATGATAATAAACATGAAACATAGATTCCTCTCATTCAAACAAAAAAATTAAAATTCACAATATGAGTTGTGATTCTCGGTAGCGCGGTTCATATAATATTTAAATTCGAAATTATAAATTTATAATTGAATTTAAATTGATTGAATCGAAGTCGCTACAGGACTCCCCTCCAAGTTGATATTCAATTGAAAAGAGAATATTAAATGACAAAGTTAACTGCTTTGAAATCTTGGGACAAAAAATTTTGTTCCACTGAACTAACAATTCCGAAAGCAGGCTTTAATCTATCGATCGAGATATTATGATTTTTATCCTTGATCGAAATAATGAAATGTTTCCGAAGACGTCTGATAACTCTAAACGGCCCTTCGTACGGAGGAGAAAGTCTAACTCGAACCTTATCTGTCCTTATGAAAACAAAATCACAGTTGTCCAATGTTTTTGGTACAAATATGCCCTCTTGTTTCGCTTTACGCGTAGGAGACGGTATAAGATTCTTCATTGCATTCCGCAGTTGGTCGATGATCGTATTGTCAGGCAAGGGTGAAGGAGGATTATCGATAAAGATTTCACCAGGTAGCTTAATGGATTGACCATAAACCATCTCAGCTGGTGAGCACTTAAGCTCTTCCTTCACTGTGGCTCGAATACCTAATAAAATAATGGGTATTTCGGAGCTCCAATTAACAGTATTGCCTCTGGCCATAAGAGCAGCTTTAAGCTGTCGATGGAAGCGTTCCACCATGCCATTCGCTTTAGGATTGTACGCTGTAGTACGAATCCTATGAGATCCAAGAAGTATTGTAAGTTCAGTAAATAGCTTAGACTCAAATTGAGAACCCTGGTCAGTTGTTATTTCTGCCGGGACACCAAAACGCTAGATGTAATTATTGACAAAAGTCGTGGCAATGGTATTAGCTGACATATTGCTCATGCAATACGCTTCAGGCCAACGTGTGAATCTATCAACACACGTTAAAATATATGAACAATTGTTGGAAACCGGTAATGGACCAACAATATCCAAATGGATATGTTCAAATCGACCAGGTGGAATATCGAAATGTCCATGTGGTGAGACTGTGTGCCTTTGCACTTTGAATCTTTGGCAGGATAAACAAGAATTAGCCCATTGGGTCACGTCTTTGTTTATACTTGGCCAAAAATATCGAGCCGTGATCAGTTTGCGCGTTGCGCGGACTCCAAGATGTGACAAGTTGTGCATTGAGTCGAAAATAATTCGGCGCAATGGCTCTGGCATATACGGACGGTTTTTACCCGTCAATATCTCGCAGTAGACTTCTAGGCCAGGCAACGTAAATAATTCTAGTTTAAAACTGGAAGTAGAACAGCGATCTATAGACCCAGATAATAATTTTTTGAGTTCGTCGTCTTTTGATTGTGCCAATATTATATCTTTATAATCGAAAAAAATTTCGTTTGTGGCCGAGTCGATATTTAACGTACGTGATAGCGTATCTGCTACAACGTTTTCGATGCCAAGCACATGCTGAATGTCCGAAGTGAACTGACTTATGTAATCCAAATGTCGCGATTGGCGCGGATTCCTTTCAGTTTTGGATTGTATGGCTTTTGTTAGGGGTTTGTGGTCGGTGTAAATAGTGAAATCCCGACCTTCTATGAAGTATCTAAAATGTTTTACAGCAAGAAAAATTGCCAGAAGTTCCCGATCGAATGCTGAATACTTGATCTTGGCATTCGTTAATTTCTTTGAGAAAAATCCCAAAGGCTCCCATCTCTTCTTATTGAACTGTTGCAAGACCGCGCCAACGGCGACGTTCGATGCATCAGTTGTTATGCTAATTTTCGCGTTCCCGATAGGGTGCGAGAGAAGAGTAATTTTACTTAATTCCGCAACTAAACCTGTGAATGCGATATTACACTCATCAGGCCAAGAAAAATTCTTGGGTGTTTTTGGTAACTTATTAAGTGTTGCCAAATGTGCATGAATCGGCGCTAACATTTCCGCAATTTTTGGAATGAATCGGTGATAATAATTTATCATGCCGATAAAGCGCTGTATATGTCTAATAGACGTTGGAGTAGGAAACTCCCTAATAGCAAGAATTCTTTCCTCAGATGGTAAAATTCCATCAGGAGTAATTTTATGGCTCAGAAAATTTAATGTAGGAACACCAAAAACACATTTTTGTGTTTTAATATGCACATCGTATTTGACCAATCTCTTAAATAATTGTTCAAGATGACTTAAATGTTGTTCCTCAGTTTCTGAAGCAACCAGTATATCGTCAACGAAATCTAGCACGCGGACTACTTCGTTAATAAAACGCTGGAAGGTTTGAGCGGCATTACGCGCAACCCAAAAGGCATGCGTGTGAATTCATACAACCGCAACTGGAATTAAGTGATACGCCCTAACTAAATCAATCTTGGAGAAAATTTTACAACCATGTAAGTGCATTGAGAAATTTTGTATATGAGATATCGGATATCTATCTGGTATTGTTACAGAATTCAATTGCCGATAATCTCCACATGGCCTCCAATCGAGATCTTTTTTTCTCACCATATGTAATGGGCATGATACTGAGGAAGACGATGGACGACAAATCCCCAAATCCACCATCTGTTGGAATTCTGTAAATGCAGCTTTGTGCCTGTCAGGATCTAATCTACGTGGTCTGGCCATTGGCAAGTGACCATTTGTCACTATGTGATGAACTACCGAATGACAGACTGGCAAATTAAAATTAGGTAACGCTGTAAGACTAGGATATTTATTTAAAAGCGTACCGTAACCATTATCTATTGAAAAATGCACAGGTGTAGGGGTTTCGAAACTCCTCACTGCAGCATCAACAGATAATTTTGTTGTTGCATCTACTAATCGTCTTCCTTTGAGGTCGACTAGTAGATCGAACTTTGACAAAAAGTCAGCACCAATAATAGGACGACTCACGGATGCTATAATAAATGCATGCGTGAAGTCTCTTTTAAGTCCTAAATTTACCTTGAGCAACTTCGTACCATACGTACGAATGGTTGACCCATTGGCGACTGGTAATGTTAGATCCTGAGAATAGCTATTTATATTTATGTTATAAAATTTGACAGGTATAACTGAAATGTCAGCTCCCGTATCAATTAGAAAAATTAGTTTGTTATTATTATCATTTATAAAGAGCCACGTACGCGAATTCATTAATGTCCCGGACTCAACTTTGTTTACTGGTTCACATTTTTTGATTGATTGTCTTTGGTGGCCTTTCTTTCGATCTGGTCCACATTGTTTATCGAAAATATCTAAAGTGCCGATTATTTCTTTTAATTTGTTTAAAATTTGTACATTATTTGAACCTGGGAAAAATTGTTTTATTGGTTGCCACCGTATAAGCGAAGATTTCGATGGTAAATCGAAATTCAACCTGTTCCTCAAAAAATTATATGATTTCGGGGACCGGTAATAAATATTTTGCGCAAGTATTTTAAATGTTTCGGGCCACTTCTGCATTTTCTCTCTTTCTAAAAGTAGCAAAAGACAAAAGTTTTTGGAGTGATCACTTTTATTTGCTTTGGTAATTAAATCACTTAAACATGATTTGGGTTGATTTTTCAAATCGATCAGTTTTTTATTTGCAATTCGATTTCTGTGCTCTAAATTTTTAATTTTTCTTGATATGTTTTGAAGTTGATTAGTTGACTCAGTATTTAAATTAACTACCCCTTTGCTAACCATGCATTCGTTTTGTAATAAGGGGCTTTTATTTAAGTTAGTCGACGTTTCCGATAAAAGTTTCTGTTTTGAATTTGTAGGCTGGGGTAAACATAATTTTGGTACAGCTGTCCGTTTAAGCTTGCGTTGAAGAATACAGCTTGCCTCAAAATGGTTTGAACAAATAAATATTCTCTTTTTACTGAATGGTAATATGCCACAATTTTTTAGCCAAAGTTCGTGGTTCGAATAATGCTTTGAATATTTAAAAAGACGAGCAGCATCTTTTAATTTAGAAACAGTGCAAAACTGCACATTTAACACCCGACGGTCTACTCATAATAACAACAATGATATTTCGATAATACGAGTTCAAATAATTACCTATAAATCGATTAAAATGCAAAATAAATATCCACACAGAGAAAAAAGTCACTTTAAAATGAAAAGATATGCTTATAAATGCACTCTAATAGAAATCTATTTGAAATGGTTTTGTCTGAATAGAAATCTTATTAAATTCTACAAGAAATTCTATTAGGAATAAATAGAAAAATCTTTTAAAAATATTTATGTGAATTTCCAATCATTTTCTTTTTGATTTGCAATTTTATAAGTAAAACGTTGAAAAATAATGTGATATCACATTATATTGTTTCAATTTTCTCAAATAAAAGACAAAAAGTATATTTATCCTTTTCACAATAACAGTAAATTCTTCTCTTTGCTCATATACAAACGTCATTAGTACTTTGGAAAGCAAACGCGCGTGCTACTAATTTGTTTGGTGATCTTATTAAAAACGAAAATAATTTATTAGTGTATATTATCATTAATTGTGATAAGTGGTAGTTTTTATTATTATTATAAACATGAGTGAACAAGAGGAAAGTGAAAATAGTGACACTATTAATATAATTACTGTGCCATCTCTTACATTTGATGTAGATGAAGTGAACAAATGTGACGAATTATTCCAATCCTGGGGGTTGGCAGACGCTACGAGGGTTTTATTAAAATTACATGGATATGTGACCCTGAATCATCTAAAATCTATAGAATTAGAAGATATAAATGAAGTTTTCCTAAAATTAGGATTTGAATATTGGGGTGAAAAAAGTGTATTTAAAGAGAATCTGAAAAAGTGGAGAATCGAAATTGTAAGTATTTTACAGTTTTAACATTAATGTGGTTAGTGCAATTAATTTTTTTTATTCTCTATATAGGGAAAACCATTAGTGTGTGATAGAGATACTATCACGTGTACTACTAGTTCCAGAATACTAGAATGGTTAGAAAAAATTTCTAACGAAATTTCCAATTCATCGAACACATCAGAGATTGTTCAACCTGAAGAGAAAATTGAGACAGTTGATTTAAACCGAATTCTCCAAACAACTATTCGTGGACAAATGGTTTTAGATTTTTATAAGAGAAATAATTATTTAAATTTAAAATCACAGAAACATTTGACATACTGTATCACCAATCACGTCGCTGCCAAAACCAATAAAATGTCGTACAGTGAAATGGATAGATGGGCACATATAATAAGCAAATGTTTTCCAAATGAAAAACCGGTAAGTGTTCTTAGATATATTTAAACTGTGCAATTTATAACAATAAATTTTTTAGGAAACATACTACATGGTTAGACAACCAGGTAAAAAAAATCCAACCGGGAAACTACATTCCAGCTGGATTAATTTACATGCAAGAGGTAAAAATGTTTCTGACCACGGCTTAGAAGAGGGTCGAATTATGTCTCCTGCATCAATAAATAATGGTATACCCTTTTGTTAATTTACTTATCTATTAATTACATACCTAACATAAATTTATTTTATAAAGAAGCTGAATTGAGCGATCTTAAAATTTGGCTTCAAAATAATTGTTCACCTTGGGAACAAGTTTGTTCTTACTGGGAACGCACATCAAGCATACGATTAAGTCAATTTCAAAGCTTCAATGAAAATCGTTTAAATGAACTGCTCAAAGCATGGCCTCGATTTGGAGATCCTAACGGATATCAGTTGGTTAGTAATTTATTACATATGACATTGAAAGAAAATATTCTGATTCTATAATTAAATTTACATTTCTATTCTATTGCAAATTGATAGATTGACCTGGATTTTGAGAAATTGTATCCGGATAAAGTTAACCTGTTGCTATCAAACTATGAGGAATTCGTCCAAAAAGCGTTAAGGTATTTTGAAGAAAACATAAACGACAAGCATTCTACAGCAATTTTTAATGTACTTAAAACATCCGAACTCGATAAAAGTAAATATAGTTTTAGTATATAGCAAAATGATCATATAAGGGATAAATTTATAGTATATATTATATTTTCAGATTCAAAAGATTGTCTTGTTGCATATTTGTTGCCGTCGATACTGCAGCCTAAAAAATTAGGTAGGAAAAATAAACCTACGATTGGAGATGCTCAATCAGATTTCATATTGCACGTACGGAACCAGAATGATGTAAAGCCGGAAATAAGCAAATTGCAAGGAGAATTTGCTAAACAAAATCAATTAATGCAACCAAGAATTATTGTGGTAGGTTCTGAGCTTACGAAATTAGAACATTTTTATATTTACGTTGACAAACTCACTTACCAGTTTTGTTCGTTTCAAAAATGTTTAGATATAATTATAAAATTGATATACGTATATCAACTTAAATATTCGCCAATTAGCAAATTAGTGTGGTTATTTTTTGAAAAATATTTTTTTGAATTTAATTCAGAAAACAATTCAGAAGTTGTAAATCTTGTAAACCAATTCAAATATCAACAAATAAGTTAAATTTTCCAAAATGACACAACTAATTTGCTTCTTGTGCGAATATATAACAAACAATTTAAATACATTACTTAACCATTTAAAAATATTTCACGGTGTACCGGCAATTTACAAATTCAAATGCAAGCAAGATAATTGTC
Organism: Tipula vernalis; assembly: GCA_958295665.1. Classification (NCBI taxonomy): domain Eukaryota; kingdom Metazoa; phylum Arthropoda; class Insecta; order Diptera; family Tipulidae; genus Tipula; species Tipula vernalis. The sequence goes on along the minus strand of OY282558.1, from coordinate 241,051,587 downwards.
GACAAATATTTCATAACATTTATTCATACAAAAAACATATAAAACAGCATATGCTGAAAGTTCAGCCATTAACTATTAATCAGAATTCTACCACTATAATTCCAATTACTGTACAAAATGATTTAAGTCAAGAAAACTCGGATACGATAGTAAATAATAATTTTCTTAGTTTAACCTCAAATTATATCAATAGATCAATTAATAGAGATACTATAATTTCAAATTTAAATAATTCAGCTCTAGCATTCACACTAAAACTTCATGAACATAACGAATTTTCAAGAAAGGACGTTGTTGACATACAAAATTTAATAACTGCATATATTTGCAAACCATTATCTGAAATATTTTCAAGTTCTATACACTTGAATACAGACAGTAGTAATTCTGGATTTATAGATATTTTAAACTGGGTTCAAAATCCTTTCGTTAAAATAAACACGGAATATCGATTAATTAAACATCTTGAAACACTTGACTTATATAAACCACCAAATAAAATTGTTCTTTGCAACGAACTATCTGAAGTAATTATCAACAGTGAACCAATTTTGGCCGAAAATTCTTTAGAAGGATGCCTTATGAATATTATCTTTCAGATCAGGAAATTTTTTGAAAATAAAAATATATTTCAATATACTATGATTAATATGCAACATCTCCAAGAGCAGACCGATCTGAAACATTTTATCAATGGCAAATTATGGTCGAGATATAATATAAATCCAGATAAAATAGTAATTCCGATGTTTATAGCTTTAGATGATTTTGAAATTAACGATCCGCTGGGATCCAAATCCGGCAAACAGTCAGTCTGTGCAATTTATTATAATTTTCCAACAATCCCTAATTATTTATTGAGTCGGTTAAATAATATATTTCTAGCAGGTTTTTTTAAATCCAAAGATGTTAATGAGCTTGGTTTTAGTGCCATTATGAGATCATTAGTTGAAGTACTTTCAGTATTAGAGACCAGTGGCGTAGAAATAAATACAGAAGCAGGAAAACAAATAATATATATAAAATTAGGACAAATTTTAGGTGACAATTTGGGTCTGAATGCTGTATTGGGTTACACTAAATCATTCAATAGCAACAAATTCTGTAGACTTTGCACAAGAACTAAACGAGAAACAGAAACTGACTGCATACAGTTTAATGACAATCTTCGTAATAGAACAAACTACGCACGTGATATTGAATTAAATGATGTGAAATTGACAGGGATAAAAGAATATTGCATATTTAATCAACTACAACATTTTCATGTCACAGATAACGTAGCATGTGATATCATGCATGATCTATATGAGGGCGTCTTTAGATATGATATGTGCAAAATTTTGTACTACTTCGTTTATAACAAAAAAATAATAAGCCTTGATGTCCTAAACTACCGAAAGCAAATGTTTGCTTACGGAGAATCCGAAATAAGCAATATTTGCCCTGCAATTGAGAAACACCATATTAAAAATTGTAGTTTTAAAATGACAGCTAAACAAATGAAAACATTTATTCACTTTATATTACTAATTTTGGGTGATTTAATTGAAGAGGGGGATCCCGTGTACGATTTTTTATTAACTGCAGTCAAACTAAATGATTTGATTCTATTATCTTCATTTAATAATGAGAAACTACAATTACTATTTGATATAATTGCAAGACATAACCAACTATATATTGACTTATTTAATGAAAAATTAAAGCCCAAATTTCATTTGATGGTCCACTATCCATATATAATTCGTCAAATAGGCCCCCTTAGAAAATTGTGGTGTTTTAGATATGAAGCGCAACACCGAGTTCACAAAATGTACGCACGTAACACTACTTCTAGACTAAATGTTCCAGTAATGCTTACGAACAAAGTTGCTTTGAGTTTTAGCAGTTTAGCATTTTCACAATCGTTTTTCCAAGACGAAATTAAAATTGTATCCGAGCTAGAAACTATTGACCTAAATAATTTAGATTACTTTACTAATATTTATTTTGCAAATGAATTTTGTAAGTTGCCTACAACTTCTACTAAAAAAGTTGAGTTTCATGGTGTGTTATACAAATGTAGATATATATTAACTTATTCACAAAATGAAACAATTCCGAAAATTTATGAAATTTTACACATTTTGCCTCATGAAAATAATTGTTATGTATTATGTCAACAATGGGAAAATAAGGGCTTCTTAGAACATTTTCAATCATATGCTGTTGGGCAACGACTCAATAAATTCATTTTGTGCAATTTGCAAGAATTTGATGGGCCGCCAATTCATTTTAATATTTTAAAAAATGGAATTAAACTAATAAGATTAAAAAAATATTATATTTAAGAATTTCAATAAATATTTTTTGTTATTACAACGAAAACCATTAATTTTTGATAAGCTCATGAAATATTATTATAGTTTACTATTTTATAATTACTAAGTTTTACTATCTATGTATATTTTTTATTTGTATCAATGATGAAATAAATTTTGAATTCAATTAATATTAACAACAATTTATTATTTTTCTTACTGTCGCCGCAAGTACCAAAAAACCGATATTATTAGGTTATTAAATTTATAAGATTATCTTATTAATTAAACCAATCTATGACGTAAGTATTTCTAAAAGAGTTTCTTATAGAATTGAAATGGATTTCTATCAACAATTCTATAAGTTTCCATTTTAAATTACAAAGAAGTTCTTTTCAAAACAATAAGAAAATCTCTGTAATAATATGTGACTATTTAAAAAGAAAAATCTTTTCATTATAATAAGAGTGTCTTATAGGCAAAAAACTATAGAGAAATCCTATTGATTGTCTTTGTGAAATATGTGACCATTTCTCTGTGTGTCGGCAATGAAAAATTATCTAAAAACAATAAGTTTAAGAATAATAAAAATAAATTCGGTAAAATCTAATAACGAAAATCAGATTGACGACAGCGAAATAAAAACACAATATTCCTCTATTGTAAATATGTACATACTATATATACGGCTCAATAATCCAAAATTCAATAAATAGTAAAAATTTGGTATGCAACTACGAACTACGAACTTAAAATGCATACAGATGTATTATGTATTTATGTATATGCAATATTATGTAATTGAATTCAAAATATTTTTTTTTGCACCTGTACTGCTAAATGTATCCTATTTGGTTATATAATTGTAATTTGTTTAAAATACGGATATTTCGTCAAACTGGCTAGGTATATTAAAAGAAAACCAAAACAACAAAAACACATTGAAAATTTCCTTAATGTTTTTTTTGTTATATACATACATATACATATGTATCTACAACCAGAACCGACTGTAAAAATATAGAAACGAAGTAAATAAATAGGGATATCTTCAATTTTATTATTTACATGATTTGGATTTGTAAACATTTGAATCCAATTCATTTTATAAAACAAAAACGGTTTTGTTTGCTACTCGTATACATTAAAAACTAAAATAAAAAATTTTCTTTTACTCCTTTCTAGCTGCTTTTATTTAGTGTCTCGTTTTCGTGTGTAAGTTGAAACAAAAATAATTTCTATAAGTATACTAGTATGTGTTCAATATCAACACAATTTTACAATTGTTTATGTATTGTATTTTTTATGTTGTTAACTTGGTCGTCACTCGTCCGTATATAATAGCGACGATCATCGTAGTTCCAAAAATTGGAATATGTTGTGTGTCGCTACAAAAAAATTACCATTCAAGAAATACACCACTTGAATTATCTTATATATTCCTTTTATTTATGCAGTAAGTCATCTTTGCAAATAGAATGCTAAAACTATAGACATAGTAAACGAAATATACTTAAATTGATAGCTGAAGATAGGATTGAGTTAGTTTTACGCTTTTTATAATTTCTCTTAGTCCTAGTGTTCGCTGATGACAAGGGATAAAAAATATCCGGATATTTTTCGAGCAAAAAAACGAACGCATCAAAAGGATCAGTATATTTTTAACTCTACTTTTATTTGGATTTTTTTGGAGTTTTTTGACACTCGAAAATTATTTAAAATGATTAGTTAAAAATTGAAGTAATATGAAGAGCTTCGATTTGAACAATGATAATTATAAAAAATAATAAAACAATAAAAAGAAAATGTGATGGTGACGTTTAAAATACCAAAATTATACGTCAAGTACAAAAGTTGTTCACTCATGTCATCAAAAAAAAATCCGGATATTTTATTAAAGTGACGTTAGCGAGGGGTAACATTTGTCAAAAATATCCGGATAATTTCTGTCAAAAGGCCATCAGTGAACATACGGAGTGTAATAAATACAATAGAACAAGAGAGAAAGAACAAAACATACTCAATAATGTTCCACGACTACGTTGTACAAATGTGTTCGTGTGGGTTTGGTTAAGAATGGAGCATATAAAATCGAGGTCCAAAATTTATACTAAGGGAAATATAATGATTTTAATTTTAAATGTGATTATTTTGAAAACACGCCAATATTTCTTTAAGGTAGAACTAGATACCATATATTATCATAGATTTCCAATATCATCGCGGTATCGGTGGCAACACCACAAAAAAAGTCCAACAAAATGATTGCAAATAAATGTATATAACTGAATTGTAATACGCGAATGAATTTGGTACTTTGTGAATATTTTGACAAAACATTTGCTTAACTGCAAAGTCTCCATGGAATTTTTCCTATTCTTTCTATTCTTATCGCCTTCACTGGTACAGAGAGGCAGCACTTGCTTTGGTACTTGGTGGTCCCGGCTTCAGGGTTCAATTCAACACTAAATTTTAAAAAAAAATGTATAAATAAATAAAAAATCTGATAAAATTTTAAAGTTTTAAAATTTTTTGCTTGATATTATGGTTCCTTTATATTACATATAGCTTTTTTTAGAAGGCACTGGATTCTAGGAGCCATTGGATTTTGGAAATATTTTTGGGTTTATATTTAAATCAAACCTTTGAGTATAACATGGGTATGGTAAAATCAACAACTTAAATTTAGTAATTTGATTAAATAATTAAAATAAAATTGTACAAATTAACTTTTTCTTTGTATGCCTATGTGAAAAATAGAGTATAGAATTATAAAAACGAATCAATGACGTAAGGTCTTACTTACTATTTATCAAAGACTTCAAAATACAATAGACCAGAAATAAACAAACTACGCACAACCACTCTTAAACAACAATAAAAACTAAATGGCTTTTTAAATGTAAGAAAAAACTTTGTTTCTCCTCTAAACTCTTTGCTTTTTTAAATGGAAATTTACAGTTATGTATTATTATTTTGCTACATGCTATTTCGAGATATTACTAGTATTATTCTATTTTTACTAGTATTCATTCGTTGTTCAATCGTTGAACAGAATTAATCGATTTTTTATTAAGTTTTAGTTACGAAAAAAATACCCGGGACTACTGAATTTTATCAAATCAAAGATACATTCTTAAAGAAAAATTGCTAGTTGGTGTAACGTTACACCTACCACTGTGCGACTAGTTGGTCAAAGAAATGGTACCTACGACTGTGCGAATAGTTGGTCAAAGAAATGGTATTGGGTAAGCAGGGCCAGACAGGACGGCGTAAATTATTGTTCAATCGAGATACTCGTCTGATGGAGCGCCATTTAAATGAGAAAGCCACTACCAGAAGAATTAAAACACCGTTAGGGGCAGCTAAAACCATAAACAAAACTGTAAGCGAATAGACCGCCCGACGGGTTCTTAAAAGAATTGGATTTGTCAGCAGGGTCAGACAAAAAAAAATCGGCTTTATCCGATAAACATGTAACAGCGTGTTTAAAGTTTGCAAAAGAGCATAAAACTTGCAATGCGGAAGATTGGAAACGAATTAATGGGTCAGGTGAAACCAAAACAAACCGTTTCCAATCAGATGGAAAAAATACTATTGGCACAGACCTGGGAATAAATTACAGAAGCACCAAGCCAAAGAAATTATAAAACATGGTGGATGAGTTTCATTGTTTTGGGGCTGTTTTCCTTGGTGGAACTTTGGTCCTTTAGTCAAAATATCTATAATTAGCCATTTTAAAAGAAAATTTGCCAAATTTTATTGATGAATGTGCTGACCTCATCGATGAAAGAATTTTTCAACAAGACGGTGATCCCAAACTCATTGCCAAAATCACGCAATAATGATTGAATGAACAAAAATTTACAATGTTAAAATAGTCATCACAAAGCCCGGATTTAAATCCGATAGAGAAATTACGGGCATCTTTTAAAAGGCGCTTGCGAGATTAAGAATAACCCCCAAAATCCGTCAATGAGCTATGGGACCGAATAAACGCTGAAGGGTTAAAAATTCCATCCTTAATAATTGAGTATTTGGTATAAAGTATGCCAGAAAGAGTAGCAAGCGTAATTGTGAATAAGGGATTATGGAAAAAATACTAATTAACAGTTCTATACCCCAAAATGGATCCGTGCAAAATTGGAAGAATGTGCTTTATTGAATTTTTTGTCATTCTAGTTTTAATTTAAATGAATTACTAATACTTTGTTATTTAAGTTTTAAAATATACATATTTTAATTATTAAAACGTATAAAGTAATACTTCTTTATTTTCCTTTATAAAAGCGTAGTACTGATAAAATAAGAATTCCCTATGTATTTGTCCATTTTTGCTCGTCACTGTATATTTCTACCTTACGGCTACGATATATGTAAGATGGCTATGGCCCTACTTATTGGTTCATATCTCCGTCATTGTTTAATTTTTTTTTATTCGTTATAATTTCAAATTATTCATAATACTACTATGTAATTATGTATATGTGTAAAATAAAAATTATTTTATATAGTTAATAGCTGCATCAAAAAAATGTTTATACCTATTTTTCTGAGCGCCAATATTCAAATTTTAATTGGTTCAACGTAAATTTTTACTTAATATTATTTTAGAGGGTTTTTAGTTTAAAAAATTTCAATAAATGGATGGCTCTGTACCAATTTTGTTTGTGAAATGTCATTTTTTAACCCTAATCTAATCAAGGTGTGCCTTTTTGCGTCATTTGTAAAATACATCGATTTTCAAAATAATGGTAATTTAATTATAAATTTGTATGTATTTTATTTTGAAACATTTCCATACAACGTACTTGGCATTCGTTACGTTCCCAAAATTTAGTAAATTTATTGATTAGAATTATGATTTACTGACATAACAAAAATACGTTGGTTCGATTAGGGTTAAAAACAAATAATTTTTGTTTATGTTTGTGATACGACGCGTAATTGTTAAATCGTAAAAAGATTTTAATTATTTTGTTGTTTAATGTTCTATTACCTATTATTATTAATATGAACAACGTATTTTTTGTCAAAATCTAGCAGTTTTATTTAAATTGAGATTATATTTTACTACTGTCACAAAAATTTGCGTTCCATTGAACATCTACTCACAAGTATTTGGCAGTAGCAAATTGTTTCCAATGGAACGCAGTGAATAATTGCAGAGGAAACCTTGCAATCAGTAACGCAACTCCACCAGGCGTAACATAACCGTACAGTTTACGAAGACTTTGTTATACTAAGGTATTTGTAAACGGTACGCTAAAACTGAACGGAAATATAACATAAACGATAATTTCGTCACATGAGAAGTGAAACAAATTTGCGAAGACTTGTATATGTATTAGTATAAATAAAAGTGCTCATAATGTGTACGCCTTAGGCGTAACATTTATGAGCCGCCTGGGCCAAACATTTATGTACGGTATCGTGCGAATTGCCCCTTTTAATTTTAAAGATAATAAAACCAATTTTTATAATTCAGATTTTTTATTGTGTTAATCAAAAAATTAATAAAAAATTTAAAAACACAGTTTTGTTTGTTTTTTTACATGCATACATATTAAATTAATTAATACTAAGGACTTTATATTTTGCCTTATTAAAATAAGTATGTATGTACATCTATATAAAAATTCAATAAAAAATATTAGGAGTATAATACAAATATAACTCAAAATACCTTTTAAAATAAGCATCGTCTAATTGACTTTACGGGAAAAATCACAAGCTGTTGCATCAGTTATCATTATTATTTAAATAAATTCACATAAATTACGCACAATAGTTTAGCTTGTCAAATTGTCAACTTTACTATGGAGAGTAGACTAGATTTTTAGAATAGAAATAGAATTGAAACAAAATATTTGTTTGCACGTATTTAAACAAAATTTAGATACAGCTGTTAATTATTTTTTAATAAATTTTCATAAAATGCGCATCAGTTTAGCTTTTAATTTGTCAACTTTACTTAGTAGAATGATGGACATAATCTGTAATTGACAACGCTGTCTATGTAATGTACGTGTAGTAGTAGGTTATAAAAAATGCGTTCATAAACTGTTCGTATGCTGTACTTTTTTGCTGTATACATTTTTGCGCCGGAAGGGCTGTTCTCAAAAACAATCAAAATAATATTTCAATTCAGTCGACATATCCAGCACGTTGAAGTCTACTTTTGGGAAATTATAAATTGTAAATAGAATAGTTTCAATTGGTACTGGAAGAAAATCTACATTTTAGTTTATTTTTGTTTTCTAGATTATCTTTTAAAGTCGACTATAACTTAATTGATTTGTATAATAGTATATTATTCAACAAGCATATAATGATAGCTATTATTCACGAAGATGAAGTTTGTCGTAAATCATCTGAGTGAATAACAGCCATTATATGCGAATAAAATACGATACTTTGTCCACGAGTAACGTATAATATACTCATTATACATTTGTTTCTTCAATTATAATGATATCCATTATTCACTGCTAGTTTATCTAGTAGTATCTTCTTCCATTATTCACTACTACCAAATAAACATTTCATTTTTAAATTGAATCTAGTAGCAGAGATAAGAATAATTATTCTTATCTCTGCTAGTAGTCTCTTGCTATTTTCATTATTATTAAATTGGGACGTTAAAATGTCGACGTAAATTATTTTAGGTTTATTTAAAGGATTTGATAATAAAATACAATTTTTTATCGGTCTTGGGCAAAGTATCGTATTCCACTTGCATGTAATGGCTGTTATTCACTCAGATGATTTACGACACTCGCCTATCGGCTCATCTCGGTAAACTTCATCATCGTGAATAACACTTATCATTATATGCTCGTTGAATAATATACTCTTGTCCACGGCCGATAAAAAATATTATATTTTATATTCAAATCCTTTAAATAATCCTAAAATAATTTCCGTCGATATTTTGACGTCTCAGTTTAATTATAATGAAAATGGCAAAAGACTACCAGATTAAATTTCAAAAATGAAATTTGTCCACGACTAACGTATAATATACTCATTATACATGTGTTTCTTCAATTGTAATGATATTCATTATTCACTGCTAGTTTATCTAGTAGTCCCTTCTTCTATTATTCACTACTACCAAATAAAAATTTCATTTTTGGAAATTTTATCTAGTAGTCTTTTGCCATTTTCATTATTATTAAACTGAGATGTCAAAATGTCGACGGAAATTATTTTAGGTTTATTTAAAGGATTTGTTAATAAAACACAATTTTTTATCGGTCGTGGACAAAGTATCGTATTCTACTCGCATATAATGGCTGTTATTCACTCAGATGATTTACGACACTCGCCTATCGGCTCGTGTCGGTAAACTTCATCTTCGTGAATAACAGCTATCATTATATGCTCGTTGAATAATATACTATTTTTACTTAGTAGTAGTGAATAATGGAAGAAGAGACTACTAGATAAACTAGCAGTGAATAATGGATATCATTATAATTGAAGAAACAAACGTATAACAAGTATATTATACGTTAGTCGAGGACAATAGTATATTATACACCAAGGTTGAGAAGTATGGTATTATAGCCCGAGTGAGTTTATAACCCGAGACGCGGAGCGTCGAGTGTGCAGTATAATAATAAAAGTGTTGACAAAATTTCGGAAAATATACTTTTTCTTTATATTATTACACTAATTTATACGTTTATGTATTTTTATACGTGGCATCTTGTAAATTTTATTTGGATTTTTTTTATTTTTATCAAAATCTACTTTATCAACATGGGGAATAATCATAATCTCCCTATCCATTTAATCGCATTACATCTAGTGTTCATTTTTCATTATTAACTAGTGGTCAATAATAAAATATTATTAACCACTAGCCGAGAAATTTTGTTTCTCAGGCTACTAAAACACATAATAATGATGCCTTCTACGACTAGTAGTGGAAGATAGTATATTATTCAACGAGCGTATAATGATAGCTGTTATTCACGAAGATGAAGTTTGCCGACACGAGCCGATAGGCGAGTGTCGTAAATCATCTAAGTGAATAACAACCATTATATGCGAGCAGAATACGATACTTTGTCCACGACCGACAAACAATTGTATTTTGTTATCAAATTCTTTAAATAAACCTAAACAAATTCCGTGGACATTTTGACGTCTCAGTTTAATAATAATGAAAATGGCAAGAGACTACTAGATAAAATTTCCAAAAATGCAAAAATGAAATTTTTATTTGGTAGTAGTGAATAATAGAAGAAGGGACTACTATATAAATTAGCAGTGAATAATGGATATCATTATAATTGAAGAAACAAACGTATAATGAGTATATTATACGTTAGTCGTGGACAAAAGATATTATTTGTTTATAACATATATTGTAAATAATAGGTTATTTGCGCTAAATGCGCTTTACACATACACAGTAATGTCAAAAAAATATTTAAGGCTCAAACCAAAAAAAAATCTCAAATAGAGATTTTTTAGAGCGATTTTTTCGTTTTTAGAGATATGTATTATGCCGCGGCTACACGAATGGAAAATGTAGACCAACGTTGGAGATTTGTCCAAAAAACCAATCGTGTAGACAGAAAAAAAATAACAAATACAAATGAAGGTTATATTGGTCCAACATTGGTAACCATTCGCTCAATAGGCGGTTTTTATAAAAAGATCAAAGGAAACTACCAACGTTGGAGTGTATATTGGTACTTCGTCTACACGAATGGTGAGAAAAAATGTATTTTTGAATACTTAACGGCAGATGTCACTAAATACAACTGTAGATGTCATTATATTTTATTATTTATAAACAAATAAATCCAAAATGGAATCTGACTGGTCGGCTGAGTTTGTGCTAGAATTTATAAATTTATATCAAAATTATCCCGAAATTTGGGATTTAAAACACTGTCAACATAAAAATAAGCTCGAAGTGCATTTAAAGCAATATGTTTGCATTGGCTTCCATCTTGTGGGAGATATCGTAATTAATGTATGACTAGTAGTGACAACTAGTGATAAATATCAATATATAAACCACCAAAATTGGTTATACATTGGTAGCCATTCGAAAAATGAACATTGGGCAAATCGTGTAGACAGTCAAATTTTATTTTACAAATATTTGTCCAACATTTTACAAATCACATTGGACCAATATTGGTCGACATTTTCCATTCGTGTAGCCGCGGCTTTATTTGGAACCACTGAGCAATTTTATAACTTTCGTATTATTATTAACAGTTTTTTTTCTGTGATTACAATATTATTTCAACTAGAACATTAATGTTATTATTATTTTGGCGGCAATTATTATATTGAATTTAGTTTATGAAATTTTATTATTTATTAGGATTTAAGTATTACATTGTTCTTAGATTAATCGACATCACGAGTTTTCCGTTATTAATTATGCACAAATAACACAATTTTTTTCAGTTTTAATTTTTTTAAGTTTATGTGTCCTCACTTATGGCAACAATGAACATCACTGATTAAATAATGAATATTCATACAGAACTATAATTTTTAGTTTATATATATTTTTTGTTTTCCTAACTACATATAAGTATAACTAAAACACATTCATGTACGAATGAAGGTACATATCTAAAAAAATAGTTTTCTATTTAGGTAGTCCGTGCTATTTTAATTTTAGTCCACAACACGTTTTAGAGGGAAAAAAATCACGCGATCGGTTTTAGCGGAATACTGTCTTTAACGAAAAATATAATAACACAAACCGTATTCACTGCTAAATTATTATTTTTTCACGTTTTGAAATACAAAAAAAAATTCAATGTATTAAAAATTAAACCAATAATTTTGAAAACTTTCTAGATAACGATATATTTAGCTACATACTTTAAATTTAACTTTGCATACTTTTATGCTTTATACTATGCATATTATTTTAATTATACGGTCTTATCTAAACTCGATCTAGCCACCAACTGTCCATCTCGTCTTTTTTTTTTTTTTTCATTTTTCAGATCCCGATATTTTCATAATACCATTACAGTACATTTTTTTTCGTTAACGCAATTTCCCCGAAATTAACATTATTATCATTATTGTTTTGTGTATGTACATTTTTTTTTTTTTTTATTGCAACCAGAAACCTCTTTGCATCTGATCCCTCAATTGGAACGGTGTAAACGTTACAACTGGTAGCATTTTTTAACTTCCAATTAACATTTTCTAAATGTTTATTTCCTTAGCAAAACTATGTATATGGATAAATACCCCTTCTAAACTCCATCAGATTTGACTTGATACGGAGTTGATTCACAACCAATTATATTTCTGATGTGAAAAATTCATGATAAAATGACGTCACTCGTTGATTAGTTCAATATAATGGATGGTTTACATACATTCAACGAAGTTCTGCAGAAGAAGATCAAAGTTATGTTTTATTTTCGTACAAAAAATATATTTTTTCTAATTTTGTTAGAAAAAGTATAACTTTTCAAAATAGTAGTAGCATTGCGAAACGGGATATTTCTCATAATTAGTTAAGAAATGGTGAATATTTCACAACTGGTGTCGAAATATTCGTATGTTATACCACAAGACGATCGAAAATTTTCGATTATACGAGACGTATTGCCTGAAACACCACGAGACCGAAGGTCGAGTGGTGTTTTGCAAAGGCAATACGTCGAAATAAGAGAAAATTATCCATTGTCGTGTGGTATACAGGAGACTATATCTTGAATAAAGAAAACAATAAATTTAAATAGAAAAGTTATATTAAATTATTCCCGAAACGATCCATTTTGGATTTATTGAAGTCGATAACTGGAAACTGACATATATAAACAGAATTGTTGTTTTTTCTTTTGTCAAATTTCAAATTTGCTAAGCCTACACGATTTTAATTATGCTACTACATTTTACAAATGTTTATATAATCGATTATACAAAGGCTTATATAATCGATGTAACCATAGTTACTATATTTTAACTATTAGAAAAACCAGGCATACATTGATTTTTATAATTTAATGAGTGATATAGTCATTTTAATACCATTCACACGCCTACTTGATAATGCTTACCCAATATTTTACGTTTTTTTTTCAAAATTAGAAAAAATCTTGTATGTAACACGTTAGGAAATGTTATTTTGTGTTAGGTACTTGTGTGATTTTGCGCAAATCGCGCTTCCTCGTTTCGCAGATATCCCACTCGTTACACAAAATTAGGCTATTGATTATTGAGGCTATTGAGCAAAATGATTATTAAATAAAAAATGTTATAAAACGTTATAACACTTTAGTTTTCATCGACTTGTGATTGTGACCGATTCTTGGACACACATTTTAGAAAGTTATGTTATTTTAACTAATAAAATCATGATTTTGCATTCTGATAACCGACAAAAACTTTATGTTATTTTATTTTCTGTTTTACCAGGTGTGTAAATATGAAACCGAAATTTTTTAGTAAAAAGTACACGTTCATCTTATGATAATGGTTAAGAGTATTTTATTCAAAGTATTGTCCATAGTTATACATATTTCCCATCTTTCTGGCAATGCGTGGATGCCACGCTAAAAAAACTGTTTTTCTTTTGAGGCAAGCCAGTTATCGAGCCATTTTCGTACATTTTCATAGGAAATGAAGTACTACTCAGCAAGCCCGTGCCCCATCAATGCAAATAAGTGATAATCGAACGGAGCCAAGTCTATCGAGTAAGCCGCATTCAATACTTTCATAAGTATTTCTCAATTAACTGCTTCCAACGTTTCCTTGACCGGTTTTGTTTTGTGTGATGGTGCATTATCATGAAGCAAAATCACTTTGTGTTGACTTTTATCTCTGGTCGTTTTTCATGCAAAGCTCGATTCAAATTGATCATTTGTTGTTGATAGCGTTTAGTATTTACGGTTTCACCAGATTTTACCAGCTCAAAATAAATCACACTCTTCTGATCCCACCAAATACAGAGCATTGTCTTCCGTCCGAAGCGATTTAGCCTTGCAGTCGATGTCGATGGTTTTCCTGGATCAACCCAAGATTTTTTTCGCTTTGGATTCTCAAAATAGATCCATTTTTCATCGCTTGTCACAATTTGATAGAGAAATGACTTTCTTTTGTATCTGGTTTTCAGTATCATCCTTTTATTATTTGTATTTTTAATGAACTGCCACTAAAAAACTTCTTGAACAGACACAGATTAAATGGGATTGCAGAATCGTTTCAGAATCGACTAGTAGTATTCTCGGTATCAAATGAATAGAGCCTGCAAAAATATCATAAACCATTTCTGCCTGGACAACATTGGCTCGAAATTCTTTTAGAAGACGCGTTCCATTAAGAAGCTCTGTCTTAAGGATAAATTTAGTAGCAACATACTCGTATATCCGTCAAAAATATCATTTGGAAGAAAAAGAGAAACTTATTTGAAAAATGTAGCTGTTAATTAGCACCATATTCACCTGATTCATTTTTTACAAAACCTATAGCATTAAAAGTTTGGGCCTTCAATTTTATTCAAAACACGATCATGATAACTCTAACTTCTTGATTTTTTTTGAGAGGAAATTGTACGGTTGTAAAGTGGTTCCCATCAATTTCTTCAACAATATCTACAGTCATATATTTTTTGGAGTTTTCAATTGGACAACTTGTTTGTACAAATATCGATTGAATCAAAATCCCATCACCATCTGCATAATTTACTCAGAAAGTTCAGGTCGTTGGCCAAAAAATACACAAGTATTTTATGTATTCAATGTATATAACCGCCACCTTAACGCCTTACCTTACGCAGCTGCCAAATCGAAGGGCAACCCTTAGTATAGTACCCCTATGTAGTAAATACCTTTTGAATCCATTCGTACCTCTCAAGGTAAAAGCCCCTGCTTTAATCACTATGCCATTTAGTCGGTGAAATGAGATAATCTACCTTGCTGGAAAAAACGGTAAATTATGATTGCTTCGAGATCCCGTTTTTAAATTTTTTTAAATTTGTTCGTATTAACCTGCAATACCAACCCGGCAGTCTTAGCTCAACTATCATTTATCGCTAAAGTTCACCAGTTTTCGAGTTATTTATAGTCTGTGCGTTTAACTTTATGCAAACATTAAAACATTACTGCAAAATGTTTAGTACTTAGTTAAAGGTATGATATGAGAATTTTTCGGTAAATACATTTTCCACTAAACTATAAAAATTTAATAAAAAAAATGCAAGCGAACACACTACCACTTGAGTTACCGGCTACTCATACTTTTTGTTTAGGTTTTAAGTTCTTGAAAATGTTTACTTCATTATAATATATTTACATATGTACACATATATGAAATACAATAAAATGAAGCAGTAGAATACATACGAAAAAAGAAGAAATTTTATTTGTCTTTTAAAAACGAATAAGAAAATAACATAAAATTTCAATTTGTTAGAATCGGGCCCAATACTTATTTTGAAAAAATATAACACTCCTCAGCTTGTCATATTGCAAAGACACCTTGAAAAGTCGATTTTAGCGTTTGTTTCTCGCATTTCATCTGCTACAAGATGCAGCCTTTTCTCTATTCCCTCCTAAATCTAAATATTTTTAGTGTGACATCAGAACTTTTCTCAAGATAACTTCTTCTTCAAAATTTCACTAATTTAACGATAAGAACTAACTCTAGCACATAGTGATAAGTTCCAACGCAAATCTACCACCACCAAGGGTGCTATTCTTGAACCATTACGAAAATGTTCCTATTGCGTGTTAGTGTAAAAATATTACAAAAATTCTAGTTTTCGTAATACTTTTACACTAACTCGCAATATGAAAATTTTGGTAATGGTTCAAGAATAGCACCCCAAAGATCAGTTTAAATCAAAATCTGTTAATAAAGAATATTCATTTGTTGTATGATTTTAATATGCTGCCAATTAATTAGAGAAACGTTGAATCCTGTCGAGACATTTTGAATCCAGGCGACTTATGTGTTTAACTAAAAATGTTTAAAGCGTAACCAAAAGAAACTATTATTTGGAATATAAAAATGTTGCTTTAAATATTAGGTGTACTCAAAATACAAAATTTAGCTTTGTACTAAATAATTTATGTAGGTTCAGTGCTCGCTTCCATCACAAAATAATGCAAACCTTACATTAAAATAGGTTTTAATGTACAGTGCATTAATTTTTAAAGCATAGTTTGTATTAAATTTTAAAGTAATATTTTTTTAAAAATTCATTCACACAGAAAAGATTTTGAGATATTTTGTAGATAAACACAGCAGCATCGTCACCGGCGATATACATACATCTTCAGTGATTATTCAAATATGTATACATCTTTTCATTTCGGCTTCGAATGATTTGTTTTTCTTGTCTTTTAATGATTTTTCCACTTCGAGAATATTTAGTGTAGTTTTCGGTTTGTGCAAGCACTGTCACTTGAGATTTAAATTCTTCTTTCTTTTTGTCATATTCTTGTTGTAGGAACTCCAATTTAATTGGGTCAGCTATCAAGTGTACAAAACCTTTACCATAAGCTTGCCAAGCAAATAGTTCTGCTTTAGAATATTTTTGCGTGTCTCCAGTACACAACTCAACTCTAAAATAATAAAATAATTTTTTTATTTAATTCTAAACTTAGTGAACAAAAAATCATTATACTCTTCAGGATGTGCTTTTGAACCAGGAAAATTTTCTTTGTGTTGAATCCTCTTTTGTACCAGGCATGTCCAGTTCATTAATATAATATTTATCTTCATCTTCGTCAAATCTTTTTGCCGCTTCTACTTTAATGTATTCCTCAACAATCTCCCGATGATTTTTAAATATTTTTTTAGCTTGCTATCCGGAACTAATAAAAAAACGAAGCTATTGGTTCTGACGAAGTAAAATAGTAATAACTAAAGGTCTGCTCGAATACTGTGGTAATAATTTTCCCGTTGTAGTTTTTGACGTAAAACACGCCATAAAACGCACTCATTCAAATTACCACAATCTTACACCGTGGTAGAATTTGAAGGAAAGAAAAGAAATAACGTTCGTTTGAATTTAAATATAAAATTGTTTAGTTTGTTAATTTAGATTTTATAAAATTTAATTTAAATGAATTAATATTATATACAAATATAATAAAAATCTAACCTAAATAAATGTATTTTACTTAGTGGTCCGTCATCAAATCGAGTTTATGTACTATTTCCGTAACTGTTGCTCTGACCTTTCGCATTAATGCTACGAATATCTATGACTATAAGTAGCACCACAGGCTATCCAACAAATGCATTATCTCAATGTCATGTGTCGAACCATGGGCTTAATTGGTAAAATTTTGGCTATTTCTCCACAAGAAAAAATATAAATTTAAAACCTTTCGGGAATTTCTGATTTTATGGCAATTGTCTTAAGATAAGATTGGCCCAATATCGTAAATTTGTACAACGATCAAGAATCTGGAGAGTTTTCAAACCAGAGAATAATAAAAGATTTTTAAAATTAATATGAAAACTATATAAGAATAATTATTTATGATCAAATTCGTCCCTTTTTATTAATCAAAATAAGATAAATGAAATTTGAATATGCAATTCTATAATCGAAAACTGTTAATTTATTCAATTTGAATTTTCACAATAAACGTCAAACATAAATAGTATTCGAGCAGCGAAAAAAGAGAAGGGAATGTTTTAACATTAACACTAGAACTACCGACCGATCAAAATGGCCGGTTATACATTTATTGAATTCAATTTTTTTAATTATTATGTTAATACGTTTGTGGGAATCTGTGATGACATTTAATTTGACAATAAAGTAATTATGTTAAAATTTAATTAAATAAATGTACAATTCGTCATTTTGACGGGTTGGTAGTTCTAGTGTTAAAATGTCTAAACCTACAACGGGAAAATATTTACCACAGTATTCGAGGAGACCCTTAGTAGGTAAATTTATCTTTAGTTTTACTAGTTTACGTCAGATGTCTACAGTTGTTCACAGAAAAATGTTGGTATAAATAAATCAATTACTACAAAAATATTCATATATGTTGAAATTCAAACATATATGAAAATACCTCAGAGATCATAAGAAAAGAAGAATTAAGAATTTGTAGCGTTTTGATTTAACAATTGATATTAGGAAAAAAAGTGATTTCCCATTTGTTTTATATGAAAAGTTTGGTTTTTTCCTCGTTTCTAATTCCTTTAAAAAAGCTTCGATCTCGAGACTATGGCTTTGTATAATCTAGGTTGCTTCGGTAATACTTCTAATATTTTTAAAATTTTAGGATAAATTTAGAATAAACTGGCATAAAAATATAGTGATTACGTAAACGGCATAAAATATAGTGATTACATTTTGATCCAAAGATGATTGTATGTTAAAAATTGCAAATCGGAAAATATGCACTTGATATTATGACAGGGATGAATTTGCATTGAAATTTTTTTATCATACTTAATAATTATAGATACCTTTGTTTTTAAATAAGATGACAAGAATTGTACGACGTATTTTTCGAAACAATTTTATTTAAATTACAAATTCAGTTACAAGTAAATTTGAATAGTGGTTTACTTATATAATCAGGTGCTGTTTAGAAAACATATAGATGATGAGGTCATAATAGAGCTTGTCCACTAATCTACCGTAGCCAAATGATTTAAATTCTATCTCAATACATCATATTCACGGCAATAGCCGTTTGCCTACTTAATTTTTTTTAATTATTAAATTGAAAAAAATTAATTCAATTACTTCCTTTCCTCAAACGAAAATACAAATAAATGTCATTCAAAAGAGCTTTTTATAATTTGGTTAACAACAATAGCAAATTAAAACAAAAATACAACTATAGCTACGTATTTCTTTTTTTATTTTGAATAAATTATCCATCGCGCAGAAATGTTCTTTCTTATAATATAGCATTATTGTGGTATACTCTTATAGATTTTTAAAATTAGATCATAAAAACAAAAACCCCTTGAAATAAATTACATTTCTGAGAGCTTAAACTAATTGTTACACAAAAATTCTCATAATTATGATTATGAAATCGTGCAGATTATTCGAAAAAGGCAACAACAAAAACAACACTAACAAAATAATGAGATTATAAAGTAATATACGAGTGTATTTATACAAAGGTCAAAAGTGAAGTTAGAGCATAGTAAGTATAAGAAACGAAGCAACACACCTTCAAGTTTATTTACTTTTTACCATTAAGAAAATAATGTTATGATTCTGTGGAAATTGAAATTATTAAGCTCTTTGTTGTAAGTGAGACGTGAACTGGTATACATACATATGTATGGATATAATAGGTCAAACAAATTGTGGTGTTTCTCTGCACAGCGTACAGTGTGTGATCGAATCATTAGAACCGCTTTGAACACAGATGATACTTTAAAAATAATTTTCTTTGTGTACTAAATATTATAAGTGCTAAATTTAACATGTACTAATTTGTACTAAATTTGTTATATTTTTTAAAAATTTGTAACACACTCATAGCTGCTTCTAGCCTAGTTAGGTCAAAACACCAAATGAAACAAATAAAAAACTAGTCCTAGAGAACAATTCATCTTTTCAATATTTTGAGCTAGCTCTGCTATAAATAGTTTTTTTTAAATAAAAATATAGCTAAATATTAGTAATTTAAATTTTTTGTACTTATATAAATAATTTAGTACATAAATTATTTATTTTAAAACACGTAATATTTGTAGCAACACTTGTAAACATAATATTTTGAATTAAATAAATTATCAGTATTCGGAGCGGTTCTAATAATTTGATTACCCACTGTAAATGTACAAAAGACACGGCAGACAGAAAAACTAAATACATTTTGTTGGACCCATGTTGTCTCAAGAATGTTTTCATTTATTATGTATGTGTGATCGTTATACAGATTTTGAAACGATAAACATTTCTATATTTGATTTATTCGTGATTTGCCTCCTAATATATATTTCTTTAGTTCAACTTTAATTACGAAATATCTGTAAAGGCAGCAGATCATATAATTATTGGGCCCAAAAATATCAACTCATTAATAAAACTGTAAATTATATAATTGCCATCAATGAAATTGATTTAGTCTTGGTTTCCACCGCAAAGTTCGTTGCTATTTTAGCAAAGGGAAATTTATTTATTTTTACGGTTGTGTCGGTATTTCGTTTGTATATGTATTTGTAAGTTTTGAGGTTTAATAAAATTACAATTATAATTGTATTACAACTACATTTACAAACGAAATACCGACACAACCGTAAAAATAAATAAATTTCCCTTTGCTAAAATAGCAACGAACTTTGCGGTGAAAACAAAGGCTTAGTATGCCGAAATCTTCAAATTATCTACCCAAATTAATACACTTTGACAACGACGTATGTATATATGTATGTACAGCAAAACCTCGTATAACGTTTACCGTGGATTCACTGTAACGTTATTACCAATTTATACCTTTTTTCTTAGAAATTTTTTAAAGTATTAAAAAAAAATGTTTTGTCGAATTTAAAAGAAACTAAAAAAAAATATCATCTCAAATTATTTATTCATTCGATTTGAACCAATATTTTAGTTAACTAAGGTAATCCCCGAATTCAAATAATTTAACAATACAAAAAAAGTTCAATACATAGTTTACTTTTTGTGCTTTACCATTTTTACTCATTTATTCGTGCGTATTGGTGGTTTATTAGTTTCTTCTACTAAAGTGTTCGTAAACGTTACGCTAAAAATGAGTAGAAATGTTACATAAATGATACTCTTGTCACATGAGAAGCGAAACAAATTTGCGAACATTATATGAGCCTTCCAGAATGAACATTACGTAGTTTATTTTATTTTTAGCAAAAGTATATGATTTTATTTATTTGATGTTATATCAATTAATTATTAATTATACCTGTACTAAATTGTATCACATTTATTTTTTACTTATGTTTACTCATAAGTGACAAGCTTCTTAATCATTGAAATTTATTGTACATACATATGTCACATTTCAATTCTGTTTCAAGCTCAGCTAATTCATTAAAGTATTAAAATAAAATAATCTGTAAATAGAAATAGCTAATAATATATTGTATATATTGTAAATGTATATTGTCGCTATCACTATCATTTACTAAACTAAGTACATTAACAACATCGCTCTTATCTTCGTTAAAATTAATATTTGATATTTCCTCAATCCGGTTGGCATGCAAAGTATTGGGGGAAACTGTTATTTTCTGATGAAATAATAGCCGTTTCACATAATTATTAATTTTGCTCCTTACACACCGATAGTGTTTTTGTTTAGCCGTTGTGCAGACAACGCTTTACTTTATCAAAAATCACATTCATGTTTAGAAATGGAATGAAGAAAACGATTCTGTTATGAAATCTGAAATTGTGAAGTAGTAGCAGTGCCGCATCTAAAAAACCGTTCGTTAGCAGTTCTTAAGCGGTTCACTTTTTATGTATAGTTGTTTGCGCCGACAGGGCTATTATTGTAAAGTTTCAAATTTAAAACTAAATTAAAAACATGTCACGCAAAAGCAGCAAGTGCATACCACTGCAACTAAAAACTAGAAATGATTAGGAAACTAGAGTCAGGGGAAAAATATCGGAAGTAGCAAAAAAATTAAACTCTCACATTCTAACAATCGGGACAATTATGGATACAGCAGAAAAAAAAACAAATCAGCTGCACAATCTACCACACCTTTATCTGCTACAAAAATCACACGTGTTGGTAACAATACCATGATTAACGTCTGCTTAACATGTGGATTGAATATCAAAATGCATGAAATATTCCACTTCGTCAGTTAATAATTATAACAAAGGCAACAAATATTTACGAAATAGAAAAATAAATGCATAACTCAACAGAAGAATAAGTTACTGCTAGTCGTGGATCATTTGACAGGTTTAAGCATCGTTTTAACCTTCACAACCTCAAAATTACTGGTGAAAGTGCATCTGCTGATACACAAGCAGCTAATGAATTTCCACATAAATTTAAGGAAATAAACGAAAACGCAAATTTTCTACCACAACTAGTGTTTAATGTAGACGAAACTGCCTTATTTTGGAAGCGAATGGCAAATCGAACCTTTATCAGCAAAGATGAAAAACAGGCTTCATGGTTTAAGGCTGCTAAAGATAGACTTACATTGACCAAACGCCACTAGCAATTTTAAATTGAAACCAATACTCGTCCATCATTCTGAAACTCTAAGGGCAATGAAAGGAGCAGATAAAAACAAATTACCTGTCTTCTGGAGAAGTAACAAAAAAGCATAGTTTATGCCGCCTAATACAACATTACTGTTACAGCCATATTATCCACGTAGAACCTTTAGGCAATTAGTAGAGCATACTGATTCCCAAGATAAAGCAACAATTAAGGTTTGGTGGTGGGCGTACAATATTGAGAAAGCTGTTGAGAACGTCGGAAAACCTTGATATAGTGATTGCAGATATAGTGCAACATGCGGAAGTCATTATAAATCCAATTGTATCTGATATCGTGAATTTGACCAACGAAGCCGGCTTAGGAGTGATAATCAATTCTGAAGTTATAAACGAAATTTTAAATTGTCATGAAGAATTAAGCTTCGAAGAATTCTGATTTTGAGATAAGTACATATGTGCATCGATGAAACGTAAATTCAAAGGAGCTATGTCCGCCTACCATTAGTTCATTTCATTAAGTAACAGACAAAAAATGCGAAACAAACAACTCCGGATAGTTTTTTCAAAAAACCAACCTAAATTAGGGGACACATTTTCTTACTGTTTTTAATGGAATGTGTAATTTGTTAGTTGACACTAAATATTTAATTAGTTTCAGTATAATGATTAATTTAACTCCTAAATCAATCCCGAAATGAACCTCGTAAGTCAATCTTCAGCTTAACCTCCAACTCAACCTCTATCTCAATCGCAACACAATCCTAAAAGCAATCAAAAAATTAACTGCCAATTCAGCCATCAATTAAATCACCAAATCAACCTTTAATCCACTTTCAAATCATCCCTTAACCTAACTCCAAGTCAACCCTTAAATAATTCCCCAACCGAACAACTCACACCTCAATGCAAGCTAATTAAATCCTAATTCTACGTCACCTAAACTTAGCTCGACCCAAATCTCAACCGCCTGCTCAACTCTACACTTACTTTCCAACCTAATCCCAAAATTAACTCGATTCGAAAGCTAAATGCGTGTATGAACTCAACTCAATCAAACCTCCCACTAAACCCTAAACTCGATCTCAAATTAATCCCTAACCGAACTTCTCTCTCAAATGCATCTCAATTTCAACTCAAACCCTACTCACCATCATAGCGGCATACGTACCGTCGTACCATCACCTTAAACAATCATTCCATCATACCATTATTCCATTATACCATCGTGACACTATACCATTAAGCCATCATACAATCGTACCATTGTACCATAGTGACGTCGAACTATCCCACCGTCACACCTTAATGTATATCTTACCATCAATCCACCACACTTTCATACCATCATATCATCATAAAATCGTTCCATTGTTCCGTCCTACTTGGCCATATTCCAGAACTTTATCTAAAAATCATTTTAAAATCCCATTACCATCGCACATGTAAAATTTCATTACAATTCGTTATAAAATGGACAAGTTCTATTCTAACTGGCCATATTCCAGTGAAAATAAAATAAAATTTTTGTAATTAAATTTATTAAGAATTTAATTTATCTGTCTGTAATCAGTTTGATTTTTCGGCATTTTTTATAGACAAATATATTAATTGTTCATGGCAATCCCAATAGTTTCGATTTGGTAAATCAGAAAAATACAGAGGCCAATCGCTCATTCATAATATATCTACTGAAAAAAAGTAGAAATATCTTCCCCCTCCCTGTAATTTTGGCTGAAGGCCCAAAGAGTTATACCAATGTACCACTCTGCAAAAATGAGAACCCTCCATGAGTTCTTTCTGTTGTAGTTTGGTTTCGTACTGAAAAGTATGGCCTACTTTCGTACTGAAAAGTATGGTCTACTCATCAGGCAGCTACGACCAAACTACAAAAAATTCCACTCTAGCCACATACATTAAGTATCTGGCCAGAACGTACTGACATAGCGAATTATTATTCACTATATCAAATATAGAGCAGACCATACTTTTCAGTACGAAACCAAACTACCAACAGAAAGAACTCATGGAGGGTTCTCATTTTTGCAGAGTGGTACATTGGTATAACTCTTTGGGCATTCAGCCAAAATTACGGGGAGGGGGGAAGATATTTCTACTTTTTTTCAGTAGATATATTATGAGCGATAGGCCTCTGTATTTTTCTGATTTACCAAATCGAAAATATTGGGATTGCCATGAACAATTAATATATTTGTCTATAAAAAATGCCGAAAAATCAAACCAAATGTAATTAAATTAAATAAATATTCCAGATTTGATCTAAAAATAATTTTAGAATCCCAATACTAGTCTACCTATCGAACTTCATCATAATCGGTTGAGAAATAGCCAAATTTTATCATACTTGGCCATATTCCAGAGCTTCATCCAAAAATCACTTTAGAATCCCAATTCCAATCCACAAGCCGAATTTCATCATAATTGGTTGAGAAATAGGCAAGTTCCATCATACTTGGCCATATTCCAGAACTTCACCCAAAAATCATTTTACAATCCCATTGCCAATGTACATGTAAAATTTCATCATAATCGGTTGAGAAATAGGCAAGTTTCATCACCCTTGGCCGTATTCCAGAACTTCATCCAAAAATCATTTTAGAATCCCATTTCCAGCGCACATGTCAAATTTCATCATAATCGGTTGAGAAATAGGTAAGTTCCATCATGCTTAGCCATATTCCAGAACTTCATCCAAAAATAATTTTCGAATCCCATTTCGAATTAACAAACTGAATTTCATCATAATTGGTTAAGAAATAGGCAAGCACTTGGCCATATCCAGAACTTCATCAAAAAATCATTTTAGAATCTCAATTCCAAAGCGGGTGTCAAATTTCACCAAAAACCCGTTAAGAAATAGATAAGTTACATTCTAATTGGCCATTCATATAATTTACTAAAGGTACAATTTGAGGTTTGAGATACATATTAACAGTAGCCTTTCTTAAGTCTTAAACAATATTTGTGTAAAGTTTGGTTCAAATCGGTCAAGTCGTGTGGATTTGTTTAAATATCACACACATATGCTGTAGATACATACAAATATTCACTTTATTTTATAGATTGCTCAGCTGCTCACTAAACAATAGTCCAACACCATCTCAACCTCAATTCAACCCGTAAACGGCCCCCAACTCAACCCTCAACCCAACCGCCAACTCTCTTTCAACTCAATCCTCAAACCAGCAAATATAAAAAATTGGTCAACTGCTCACTATATCTTAACCCAACCCCAACTCAACTCCAACTCAACTTGAACTCAACCCGCCAATTGACCCCTAACTTAACCTTCAACTCAACGCCAAACTCAATACCCAACTCAATATTCAAACCAGCATATATAAAAAATTGGTAAATATTTCTATAAACAGGTATTTTGGGTCAATTTGTATGGCAAGTACCCGACCCTCTTGACGCACAGGTTCCAAAAGCTTTTCAAATCTCGGCCTTGACCATAGAAACCCTCTTGACGCACAGGTTCCAAAAGCTTTTCAAATCTTGACCTTGACCATAGAAACAGATCGACAAAAAAAAATTCTAAATCGAACAAGCCGTTCTCGAGATACCATGGTTACAGACATACAGGCATCCAGACTTCCAGACAGACGGCCGGATATTTTTATTTTTTGCTTTTTTAGACTCAGGGACTTTCAAAACGTCGAGAAAAGTGGTTTTGGACCAACCAAATTTTTGATCATTTTTGACAGGATTTCAATACTTTGGTCTTTTTAGACCGAAGTAATTTAACAAAATATGTTTTATTCACCCATTGTTTTACAAGAGGAAAATTAATTAATTTGGATAACGTTATGGAATTTTCGAACGCATCCTTGGCGTTAGACGGAGTGTTACTGTATATTAAATATATTAAATTAATCATAATTTTGATTAACTTTGATTCAAACTACATATTTACCTTGATTTTCAAATATAATATTAAGTATAATAATTCACGTGTAGGTAACACATGATACTATGAATATTTTGGTGAAAGAAGAGCTTAATAACCTTTGACACTAAATTTGATGATAGTGCAACTGGAAAATTAGTATAAGGAAAATTTTACATTTCAATAATGCATCATGTTTCAATGTTAATTAATATTTTATTGGTGTTAGCACCAGCGGGACTCAGGCTTACATAAAAACACAACTTAATGAACTTGATGTTCGAAAGTTCAATTCAAGCAAAACACTTTTACATGGAGAACAAAAACAAACGAATAATTCCTTTTGTTAAATCTTTTATTCAAATAACTACGGAAACGGTTGGACTGTCAACTTTCATTTTAATTTTTTTATTCATTTTTAAACCAATAAACAATTAATCAATTAAGAATTATAAATTCTAATCGAGTTTCAAAATGATTTTAGCTCCACTGTATCAAAAAATTGTCCGTACAGCACTCGATTAAGAAAACATTGATAAAAAAAAAACATTACAAATCAAACAAAAAAGTCAGTTTTAATTTTTTTAAAACTCAAATTACATTTAAGAACCTGAAAATAATAATAATCGTGATATAAAAATTAAGTTGCTTTCACGTTTGATAAGATTTACTATTTAAACCGCCTAAAACGATCTCAAATAATTGTCCGTACACACAAAGAAGTTGAGGGAATTTGGTAAAAAAGTTAGGTCTAATATTTCGTGTTGTAACCTATTCATGAAATGATACTTTGCAACCTTCTTTTCATTGAGAAGGCCAACTTCCGAGTTATTTCGGTGGGAATTTTTGGCCCATTCCTCCACAATGACCCGTTTTAATTGTTCCTTGCCACAAATTTGGTGTTCACGGATCTTTCGCTCCAAATTATGGCATAAATTATCAATGGGGTTGAGATCTGGTAGCTGGGGAGGATGAGGAAGTATTGACTTTACATTGTACAATAACATTCCTTTATCAGCACTTATTAACAAATTACCCTTCAAAATATCCAAATAATTAAACCGGTTCATTATGAAGGTCAAATGCCCTACACCCCTTTAGCTTAAAGCTCTTCAAATCATTATACTTCCGTCACCATGTTTTACTAAGTTCAGTGTTGGGTTTCCGCCACACCATAACTCGCCCATCTAAACCAAAAACGTTAGATTTTCTTCCGTCTGAGGGAATAACATTTTCCCAGAACTCTTCGGGCTCATTCACATATCCCAATGAATATTCCAAGCGCTTTTAATTTTTTTTTGTCGGAAAATACATTTCTTGCGTGTCGCACATCGACGATACTCTTGTTTAAGCACAATATTGCGTATTGTCTGAAGTTCTATCGCTCCTTTTGTGCGTTGATAAACTTTGGCAGCGATCGTTGGAGCACTAAGCTTTCGATTCTGTTTTATTGCCTTCCCTATTAGATGTATTTGAGGTGTGTTCAGCTTTCGGTTGCGACCACGCCCAACAAGCATCTCTAGTGATTTTGGTTTTTGGGAGTTCTGGATGAATTATTGAATCGAAGATTGCGGGCGATTAGTTATTCTGGAAATTTCCTGTAAACTTTTACCTTCACTCTCCAATTTAATGGTAAATTTTTTTAATTTCTACACTATTTTTGGTACGAGAATAACACATTTTTAATTAACTGGACAATATTTCATTCGCCATGAAAAAGTACGACTAATTAAATTTTACGCCAAAAAAATTTCTTAATTTACCGTTAGTTGAAAATAGGAGAACAACAAATAATAAATTGTTAATGTGCTAGTGTTAATTTTCACAAATGTGCAAGAGTACGGACAATTATTTGAGATCGTTTTAGGATGTTTAAATAGTATTATTATTATTATTATAATTATTGGAGGGCCATGCGGGCGATCAGCCACTTCGCACTGCGACCTAAAAGATCTATTGTGCTGGACCCTGCTTAATTATCCGTCCAGTCAATATTCAGGTTCTTAATGAACATGACAATACTGCCTCCCGGTACGTGATACATACTATCTGGGCTTATTACTCTCCCTCCTAGATGTTTACTACAGCATGTACATAGTTCCACTAGAAAGACGGTAGCATTGGAGCCCAAGGACTTCGAGAGGGCTGTCCCAATCCCGTATATTCCTACTCCTGCCCCGTATTCCGTTTGATTTTACTCTTACGAGTTGCTGAGAATTGCAAATCGCCTGTAGATCACCCAGCTTTACTACAGGAAGGCTAAATAAAACTGGAGGGTGCCTGGTATCCAGAGTCCGCATAATTTGGACTGATTAACCTATCAGCCATTCAACCATCGGCATATGCTGTTCCACCTTAGATTAGGGTTTTTTGTCAAGGTTTTCTCCTTTAGCGCCGTACTTTAGCCTGTGCCAAATGGCCTAAAATGTGCCAAGTGGCCTTAGTTACCAGTGGTTGCCACGAGGAGGCAGCACGGTGGGTCAAATTAAAATAAAAGCGGGAGGCCGAATTAAAATAAAAGCTTACTAGAATTCGTTTGGTCATTAAATCAATATACATTACATAGATGGCAGTGATGGCCGTAAAAATTTGGTAAAATCATTCCAAAAATTACCACCTGAGGAAATTTCAAGTAAAAAAATTGTAGAAAAAGCAAAACAAATTCATAAAATATTAAGTACGAGTGATAATTTTGTGACTAAATAATTTTTTTTCGTATTTTTCTGTAAATATTTTAGACATCTTACTTACACTAGTAAAACTAAAAATAAATTTAGCAAGTATTATTTTTATTCATCAGAGTCAACTTTGATTTATTTTTCAAAATGGAAATTCGAAAAATATATTTTAGGCATACGAGTAGTTTAATTTTAATATTTCTGCAATTAATATTTATTCAATTACAATAATTAATTTTAATATTTCTGCAATTAATATTTATTCAATTACAATTATTATAGAAGATTTTGGTTGATATTAAGTAGTGTGTGATATCAACTGGAATTAGTAGTGGTAAGAAACAAAAAAATTTGAATTTTTTTTATATGGTTTTTTGTAGTGACCAATACACTCTTCAGTATATATTATTAAATGTGTGTAAGTTAGCTATCAACGCAATCAGGCTTTCTAAAGAGAGAATTTTAGCAGGTTATGCTTAAGATATAAAAAAGTACATTAAGGTATAGTATTAGTGATGCGCATAAAATAAATCAGAAAGTATATATACACAAAACAAATAAGTATATAGGTGATGAATTCATCGAAACTAAAGTATTTTACGATATATAAATACCAATACATAAAACATTTAGTGTACATTTTTTTTGATAGGATCTGTGTAAGGAGCGAACGAGACGGCTTGTATAAACATTTTTGTTGGTTTGGTATATATACTTTCTGATTTATTTATATGCATCACTAATACTAAGCCTTAACGTACTTTTTTTATATCTTAAGTGTTTGTACCACAACCTGCTAAAATTCTCTCTTTAGAAAGCCCAATCAAATGTATACTAATGCTGTAGAAGTATCTATACTGATGAATATATTTGTGAAATGACAGCGTATATATATGGTTGTGAATACAGTGTAGAAAACATAAACATTCGCATACTATGAAACTAAAAGAGAGTAAAATCTAAACCAATAAAAACGAATCATGTGCAACAGTCATTTTATTTAAATATTTTAATTTCCGCTTATTTTAAATAAAACCCAATATTTAATTAAAAAAAACTTAACAGTTTTTAACCTTATATTTCGACTTATTGGTCAACTTCTGAGGCATTAAAAAACTATTTTTGTAATTAAAAAATCTTAGAAACTATTTTTGACATAATTATTTAATTTTTAAACTATAAACAATGTATACAGAAAGAATTTTTCTTTTTAATTTTTTTGTAACGATTTTTTTTATCATTCTCATATTATTTTATTGCCGTCTTACTTTGGTAACTGGAATATTAATTGGTATATAAATCAAAATGCAAATTATGCTCAAAATAAAAACCGAAAATAATTTGCCATTTTTTCGGCACGAAATTTTTCCAACTCGTGCGGTTTTAATTTCCTTCTCCGTTTATATTTTCGTGGCTCCGTCTATAAATATAAAATAGAATACACATTGATATGACAAATATTATAATTAATTCTCCACCGTTCTACATTTACTTGCAATCGATTGTCTCTTCACGGCCGTATTCATGTCACTGTGTTGAATTAAATCTAGTGACATTACAAATAACTCGTGACAAACTTGGCAGTAATAAGGTGTATTGGAATTTCCCCTTTTGGTGTCAGGGCTCGAATGATGTGATCGTAATGTTCTGAACAAACGTAAAGTTTCTCACGTGTATGAATCCTTTCATATTTTCGTAATGTCCCACAATCAGCAAAAGCTTTCCAACAATAACGGCACCAGTAAGGTTTCTCACCCGTATGAACACGTATATGAATTTGTTGTGAACTACGCGAACCAAATATTTTGCCACACTCGCGACAAGGGAATTGTCGCCCTGTAACATTCGTATGCGAATGACGATGATTCATGAGGGAGCGTCCATCGGGAAATTCTTCTCCGCACATATCACACGTAACAGTTTTATTTCGATGCGAAACCATATGCCGAACAGGAATGATTTTTTTCGCTGAAATGTTCCCATAAATGTTTCGATAGGGTTCGACCATCGCGACACAATTTACCATAAAGGCGGCACGAATGTTGAGTTAATTCGTTTGCGTGCACGATACGTATATGAGATTTAATAATTGATTCCTCGAGAAATGATTCACCGCATAACATACATTTCAATGGTTGGCATCGTGTATGCACTTCTTTGTATTTTCTTCAAAATTAAAAAAGGAAACTATAACAGCACATATAAAATTTAAAATCACGTAAACTAATATAAATTACTTTAAAAATCATTTAAACTTACTTTAATTTCTTGTAATTAATTAATTAATGGGGTTTAACTTCACGATTTCTGAGTTTTGATCATAATCTCCAGAATTTTAGCAGGTTATGGTTTTGATTTTGACATTTCGTAAAATTGAGTTTTGTTGTAGAAGAAGAGCAAAAAACAGAGAGTAAAATGCTCAATTGTTAGTTGATATTAAGTAGTGTGTGATATCAACTGGAATTAGTAGTGGTAAGAAACAAAAAAATTTGAATTTTTTTTATATGGTTTTTTGTAGTGACCAATACACTCTTCAGTATATATTATTAAATGTGTGTAAGTTAGCTATCAACGCAATCAGGCTTTCTAAAGAGAGAATTTTAGCAGGTTATGGTTTGTACTGTTTGGCTTGTATAAATATTTTTGTTGGTTTTGTCCAAAACCAACACTAATGTAATACTACAAGCCTGATTCAGTGATGAAGCACGCAGATACCCTCTTACATTTAATACCTTATCCTTGAAAGTGTTAGTGCGAAAATAGAATAAAAATACTCTCATCTAACCAATCCCAATTAGTTTTTTTCATTATTAACATACCCAATTCTCCCTCCACAATTCGTTTGTTTTGTTTTATCTACAATTTGTATGTTTTTCTCACTCATTTATATAATCTGTCGATCACCAATACTTTCATGTATAAGAGCAAAATAAATTTTTAATATTGGTGACAATCAGGCTTGTAGTACATTAATGTTGGTTTTGGTTTTGTCATAACACATCGCCGAATAAAAACAGATTTATGTATACATATGTGTATATGCAAAAACAGGATACTTCTTTATATTTTAAGAGTTTGTATTGTATGGCTTGCATTATAGACATTTTTGTTGGTTTTGGTGCACCAAATAAAATTTTTGTTGAAACAATGCAACACAAATATTTAATTTTGTTTGATTATGAAGTTAATATTTTTCTGAAAATTGTAAGAGAAATATTAAATTGTGGTAAAATCAGTCCAGCCAGCAACCATGGCCTGATGAGAGGATTGATTTTTTCATAATCATATGCTCATCAGTTCGAAACTGGATTAAAGTCTCTTACAATTTTCAGAAAAATATTAACTTCATAATTAGAACAAATTAAATATAATGAGAACCTGTCTATCCATGGGGTGTTAAATAATTGTTCTTAATACTAATAAACTTCTACGTATGGTCTTTGACCGGTTGCATATTTAGTATTACACGAATTAATTAATTAATTCAATTTTAAGTAAAAAATTGAGAATTAAATAATTTCTTACGCAGGAATAGAACTGTTGTAAATGTGTATTAGTATAATTCGCTAATATAACCTGTACACAATACATTCTATATATAGAATGTTAAATTGTGGTACAATCAGTCCAATAGCCATTTCCTGATGAGAGGATTGATTTATTCATAATCAAAGGCTCATCAGTTCAAAACTGGATTAAATTTCTCTTACAATTTTCAGAAAAATATTAATTTCATAATTAAAAAAGAGCAAAATTTACTGTAATCTCTGTATGATTGGAAGTTGATTAGTAAATATGAATTAATTTTATAAGAGGAAAGTACCGCGCTCCACTGAAAACTATAAACTATTCAACAATTTGTAACAACAGCTCCATCATTAAAATATGATTTGCAGAAGAACAACCGGATGACTAAAATAGTTTTGTTAACATTTTTTGTTTCTTGTTTCGAATCATACCGTGGATAAAGAAAATTCAGTTCAATAACAAACAGGTGAACCCAATCAAGTGCAAAGGAGTGTTCAGTAACTCTTTTTAAATTAATTCTTTTCCTTCACTTAATAGCACACTTTTCTAAAAAAATAATAAATTTACTATTCACTGATATGAATAATTTTTCTATAAGGAAATAATGCCGCCAAGTTCCGTTATATTTCTTACAGATTTCAGTCTGGCTAGGACGTAAGTGGTTTATTGTGCTTTATTGCATTATGGAAAGTGCTTTATTGCATTATGTAAGAATCATATTAGGATAAGGTTCTTATAGCCATTACTAAAATAGGCGATATTACTATACATACACCACAACTCTTTTGGTCTTTGTAACATATTAACCCTCCCATACTATGTGTATACTTAATCACTTTTTTATTTTTGAAAACACTTACATAATATATGTGTATATTACCAAAAGTAAACTGTGGTGTTACCAAAAGTAAACTGCCAATGACATTCCTCTTGCGGATAATTTTGAAAAATTTCCAATTACTAATTAACAACATATATTAAACTAATATATTCAACTACATATATTAAACTAATAATTAAACTATAAAATTTATAATAATTTAGCAGATAATAAGGACATAACAAAATATCGATGCTATACATTCAGAAATGCCAAAGATTATAATTCAAGCAATAAAAACATTTAGGAATTAGATAACAAAAATTTTTATGGCAGCAAATTACCTATATAAATAATCAGGCCATGATGTAATATTAATGTTGGCTTAAACTTTTAGTTTGTTTTCAAACAAATTTGGTTTCAACATTCAACAATAAAAGTGATTCATTAGGCTTTAATATTGAAAATGAAGCGGTATTCCAAGATAGTGAAAAGATTTAGTAAAGAGATTAATTTGATTTATATTTGTTTAATAATCGTTTTCCAATTAGTAAAATGTTTTTCGAGTAATCTCGGAATAAACAGTATTATTATTAGAAATAATTAGATGTAATTCAAACAATCTATAAAGTTACAGCAAATCCTTGATTGTATTAACAGAAAGCCGTACAATATCCGACATTTGTTTTTTTAACAAAAGAAATAATTACTAGGCTGCACCGGCCAAGAGTGAAGCAGTTTTAAGCAAACGTCCAGCAGTTTAAATACTAATCTAAAGTTATATTTATATCCAAATAATTTTGTGGTTTGGTTCATTTTTGTAATACTGATAGTTATAGTATATGGTATACTTTGATGGAATGAACATTTAAAAATTCCGTAAAATGATTTAAATTCGCAGCATGAATTTTGTTATAGGAATATTGGGTATCCTTAAACAACCAATGTAAAGTGGAGGAAAAAAATATTACTTTGTTAAACAGGTTCAGCAACACAGCAAAATTGTTAGGCCTCTAATTTTAAATAATTGAATTTACAAAACAAATTTTTATACAAAATTTTTACTTTTATAATATTTCGCTCATAAATCTGTACAAATAAGAAAAATGTTTGACATATCCGTAAACCCACACATATCTTATTTTCCTATAGCTAGATGCTTAACCAAATGATAACTTCTTTTAATTCAGTGTTACCCTAAAGTCTTATTACCTTGAATATTAAAATATTTAAATTAAGTTTAATAAACAGAAGATAAGCTTCAATTAGTTTTGTTATTTTATACCAATTCGCGTATTTATTCTTATTAAATTTAAAGCTTACTCTAGTTTAATGTCATCTAACGTTATCTAACGTTTCTTATGTCGTTGTACCACCGGACTTGAGACTAATTGTATAGCAGGACAATATTAGTGTAATATTCGTGTGTGTAGTCAAGCGTGTTAAAATTACTTCCATTGTTCTTTTCTTTGTAAAAAAAAACATTGATAAATTTCGCCCATTTCGTCGAAATTTCTCAAAACAACATGTACATATGGTATATATTTTGATAATTTCTTAACACAAACCATAATTTCTTATCAAAAATGTAAATAAATGAAAATTTGTTTATTATCACAATTCGTTTTTAAATTCTACTTGTGGTGCTGACTGCTGATAACGTTCACATCTCTCTGTTAAAATGAAACAAAATTGTTATTTGTACCATTGAGATTAATATATGAAGTTTATAAATGTCATTATTTGTATATTGCTAGTCGGTTTTAACAATCAAAATAAAAAGATAAGTGAAACGTTGGGTTATTCGAAACCCTTGTAAAATACTTTTAATTAATCAAAATTCATTTTTTTTAAAGAATACGTTTGTAAAAAAAGTCTATAACTTTGTGTGTGATTAATATTAAACAAAAGACTGCATGCCAATTAAGTTTGCCTAAAATCAGAGCCTTCTAGAATATAGAGCCATAATCATAATGACGTATTTTTTAGAAGCTTTTTTAGTGGTATAACTTTTCATTGATTTCCATAGCAATCCATAGTAAAAATGGTGTTTTTTAGCTTCAAGTTTTTCAATGAAAAAAAGCAATTATATTATAAAACGTTTATATAAATGTTTTCTACGTACCTTGATGGCGCATACTCGAAAATTCATTTCAGTAACTTTTATGGTAATTTCGCAACAAGCGAACTTGACGGAGATAAACTTTTCTCAATATTTTGGTAATTTTTTTCCCCTCCATACCAACTTATGTATGGAGGGGAAAAAAATTACCAAAATATTGAGAAAAGTTTATCTCCGTCAAGTTCGCTTGTTGCGAAATTACCATAAAAGTTACTGAAATGAATTTTCGAGTATGCGCCATGAACAACAACATTCATGAAGACAATTGAGCATTTTACTCTCTGTTTTTTGCTCTTCTTCTACAACAAAACTCAATTTTACGAAATGTCAAAATCAAAACCATAACCTGCTAAAATTCTGGAGATTATGATCAAAACTCAGAAATCGTGAAGTTAAACCCCATTAATTAATTAATTACAAGAAATTAAAGTAAGTTTAAATGATTTTTAAAGTAATTTATATTAGTTTACGTGATTTAAAATTTTATATGTGCTGTTATAGTTTCCTTTTTTAATTTTGAAGAAAATTCAAAGAAGTGCATACACGATGCCAACCATTGAAATGTATGTTATGCGGTGAATCATTTCTCGAGGAATCAATTATTAAATCTCATATACGTATCGTGCACGCAAACGAATTAACTCAAAATTCGTGCCACCTTTATGGTAAATTGTGTCGCGATAGTCGAACCCTATCGAAACATTTATGGGAACATTTCAGCGAAAAAAATCATTCCTGTTCGGCATATGGTTTCGCATCGAAATAAAACTGTTACGTGTGATATGTGCGGAGAAGAATTTCCCGATGGACGCTCCCTCATGAATCATCGTCATTCGCATACGAATGTTACAGGGCGACAATTCCCTTGTCGCGAGTGTGGCAAAATATTTGGTTCGCGTAGTTCACAACAAATTCATATACGTGTTCATACGGGTGAGAAACCTTACTGGTGCCGTTATTGTTGGAAAGCTTTTGCTGATTGTGGGACATTACGAAAATATTAAAGGATTCATACACGTGAGAAACCTTACGTTTGTTCAGAACATTACGATCACATCATTCGAGCCCTGACACCAAAAGGGGAAATTCCAATACACCTTATTACTGCCAAGTTTGTCACGAGTTATTTGTAATGTCACTAGATTTAATTCAACACAGTGACATGAATACGGCCGTGAAGAGACAATCGATTGCAAGTAAATGTAGAACGGTGGAGAATTAATTATAATATTTGTCATATCAATGTGTATTCTATTTTATATTTATAGACGGAGCCACGAAAATATAAACGGAGAAGGAAATTAAAACCGCACGAGTTGGAAAAATTTCGTGCCGAAAAAATGGCAAATTATTTTCGGTTTTTATTTTGAGCATAATTTGCATTTTGATTTATATACCAATTAATATTCCAGTTACCAAAGTAAGACGGCAATAAAATAATATGAGAATGATAAAAAAAAATCGTTCCAAAAAAATTAAAAAGAAAAATTCTTTCTGTATACATTGTTTATAGTTTAAATGTCAAAAATAGTTTCTAAGATTTTTTAATTACAAAAATAGTTTTTTAATGCCTCAGAAGTTGACCAATAAGTCGAAATATAAGGTTAAAAACTGTTAAGTTTTTTTTAATTAAATATTGGGTTTTATTTAAAATAAGCGGAAATTAAAATATTTAAATAAAATGACTGTTGCACATGATTCGTTTTTATTGGTTTAGATTTTACTCTCTTTTAGTTTCATAGTATGCGAATGTTTATGTTTTCTACACTGTATTCACAACCATATATATATACGCTGTCATTTCACAAATATATTCATCAGTATAGATACTTCTACAGCATTAGTATACATTTGATTGGGCTTTCTAAAGAGAGAATTTTAGCAGGTTATGCTTCTACAGCATTAGTATACATTTGATTGGGCTTTCTAAAGAGAGAATTTTAGCAGGTTATGATCTTAAGTGTTTGTACCATAACCTGCTAAAATTCTCTCTTTAGAAAGCCTGATTGCGTTGATAGCTAACTTACACACATTTAATAATATATACTGAAGAGTGTATTGGTCACTACAAAAAACCATATAAAAAAAATTCAATTTTTTTTGTTTCTTACCACTACTAATTCCAGTTGATATCACACACTACTTAATATCAACTAACAATTGAGCATTTTACTCTCTGTTTTTTGCTCTTCTTCTACAACAAAACTCAATTTTACGAAATGTCAAAATCAAAACCATAACCTGCTAAAATTCAGGAGGTTATGATCAAAACTCAGAAATCGTGAAGTTAAACCCCATTAATTAATTAATTACAAGAAAGTAAAGTAAGTTTAAATGATTTTTAAAGTAATTTATATTAGTTTACGTGATTTAAAATTTTATATGTGCTGTTATAGTTTCCTTTTTTAATTTTGAAGAAAATACAAAGAAGTGCATACACGATGCCCCAACCATTGAAATGTATGTTATGCGGTGAATCATTTCTCGAGGAATCAATTATTAAATCTCATATACGTATCGTGCACGCAAACGAATTAACTCAACATTCGTGCCGCCTTTATGGTAAATTGTGTCGCGATAGTCGAACCCTATCGAAACATTTATGGGAACATTTCAGCGAAAAAAATCATTCCTGTTCGGCATATGGTTTCGCATCGAAATAAAACTGTTACGTGTGATATGTGCGGAGAAGAATTTCCCGATGGACGCTCCCTCATGAATCATCGTCATTCGCATACGAATGTTACAGGGCGACAATTCCCTTGTCGCGAGTGTGGCAAAATATTTGGTTCGCGTAGTTCACAACAAATTCATATACGTGTTCATACGGGTGAGAAACCTTACTGGTGCCGTTATTGTTGGAAAGCTTTTGCTGATTGTGGGACATTACGAAAATATGAAAGGATTCATACACGTGAGAAACTTTACGTTTGTTCAGAACATTACGATCACATCATTCGAGCCCTGACACCAAAAGGGGAAATTCCAATACACCTTATTACTGCCAAGTTTGTCACGAGTTATTTGTAATGTCACTAGATTTAATTCAACACAGTGACATGAATACGGCCGTGAAGAGACAATCGATTGCAAGTAAATGTAGAACGGTGGAGAATTAATTATAATATTTGTCATATCAATGTGTATTCTATTTTATATTTATAGACGGAGCCACGAAAATATAAACGGAGAAGGAAATTAAAACCGCACGAGTTGGAAAAATTTCGTGCCGAAAAAATGGCAAATTATTTTCGGTTTTTATTTTGAGCATAATTTGCATTTTGATTTATATACCAATTAATATTCCAGTTACCAAAATAAGACGGCAATAAAATAATATGAGAATGATAAAAAAAATCGTTACAAAAAAATTAAAAAGAAAAATTCTTTCTGTATAGTTTATAGTTTAAAAATTAAATAATTATGTCAAAAATAGTTTCTAAGATTTTTTAATTACAAAAATAGTTTTTTAATGCCTCAGAAGTTGACCAATAATTTGAAATATAAGGTTAAAAACTGTTAAGTTTTTTTTAATTAAATATTGGGTTTTATTTAAAATAAGCGGAAATTAAAATATTTAAATAAAATGACTGTTGCACATGATTCGTTTTTATTGGTTTAGATTTTACTCTCTTTTAGTTTCATAGTATGCGAATGTTTATGTTTTCTACACTGTATTCACAACCATATATATATACGCTGTCATTTCACAAATATATTCATCAGTATAGATACTTCTACAGCATTAGTATACATTTGATTGGGCTTTCTAAAGAGAGAATTTTAGCAGGTTATGGCATTAGTATACATTTGATTGGGCTTTCTAAAGAGAGAATTTTAGCAGGTTATGATTGAGCCCATAACCTGCTAAAATTCTCTCTTTAGAAAGCCTGATTGCGTTGATAGCTAACTTACACACATTTAATAATATATACTGAAGAGTGTATTGGTCACTACAAAAAACCATATAAAAAAAATTCAAATTTTTTTGTTTCTTACCACTACTAATTCCAGTTGATATCACACACTACTTAATATCAACTAACAATTGAGCATTTTACTCTCTGTTTTTTGCTCTTCTTCTACAACAAAACTCAATTTTACGAAATGTCAAAATCAAAACCATAACCTGCTAAAATTCTGGAGATTATGATCAAAACTCAGAAATCGTGAAGTTAAACCCCATTAATTAATTAATTACAAGAAATTAAAGTAAGTTTAAATGATTTTTAAAGTAATTTATATTAGTTTACGTGATTTTAAATTTTATATGTGCTGTTATAGTTTCCTTTTTTAATTTTGAAGAAAATACAAAGAAGTGCATACACGATGCCAACCATTGAAATGTATGTTATGCGGTGAATCATTTCTCGAGGAATCAATTATTAAATCTCATATACGTATCGTGCACGCAAACGAATTAACTCAAAATTCGTGCCACCTTTATGGTAAATTGTGTCGCGATAGTCGAACCCTATC
This sequence comes from Tipula vernalis, assembly GCA_958295665.1. Lineage (NCBI taxonomy): Eukaryota > Metazoa > Arthropoda > Insecta > Diptera > Tipulidae > Tipula > Tipula vernalis. The sequence continues at coordinate 241,011,583 of OY282558.1, read as the reverse complement.
GAAACATTTATGGGAACATTTCAGCGAAAAAAATCATTCCTGTCCGGCATATGGTTTCGCATCGAAATAAAACTGTTACGTGTGATATGTGCGGAGAAGAATTTCCCGATGGACGCTCCCTCATGAATCATCGTCATTCGCATACGAATGTTACAGGGCGACAATTCCCTTGTCGCGAGTGTGGCAAAATATTTGGTTCGCGTAGTTCACAACAAATTCATATACGTGTTCATACGGGTGAGAAACCTTACTGGTGCCGTTATTGTTGGAAAGCTTTTGCTGATTGTGGGACATTACGAAAATATGAAAGGATTCATACACGTGAGAAACCTTACGTTTGTTCAGAACATTACTATCACATCATTCGAGCCCTGACACCAAAAGGGGAAATTCCAATACACCTTATTATTGCCAAGTTTGTCACGAGTTATTTGTAATGTCACTAGATTTAATTCAACACAGTGACATGAATACGGCCGTGAAGAGACAATCGATTGCAAGTAAATGTAGAACGGTGGAGAATTAATTATAATATTTGTCATATCAATGTGTATTCTATTTTATATTTATAGACGGAGCCACGAAAATATAAACGGAGAAGGAAATTAAAACCGCACGAGTTGGAAAAATTTCGTGCCGAAAAAATGGCAAATTATTTTCGGTTTTTATTTTGAGCATAATTTGCATTTTGATTTATATACCAATTAATATTCCAGTTACCAAAGTAAGACGGCAATAAAATAATATGAGAATGAAAAAAAAAATCGTTACAAAAAAATTAAAAAGAAAAATTCTTTCTGCATACATTGTTTATAGTTTAAAAATTAAATAATTATGTCAAAAATAGTTTCTAAGATTTTTTAATTACAAAAATAGTTTTTTAATGCCTCAGAAGTTGACCAATAAGTCGAAATATAAGGTTAAAAACTGTTAAGTTTTTTTTAATTAAATATTGGGTTTTATTTAAAATAAGCGGAAATTAATATATTTAAATAAAATGACTGTTGCACATGATTCGTTTTTATTGGTTTAGATTTTACTCTCTTTTAGTTTCATAGTATGCGAATGTTTATGTTTTCTACACTGTATTCACAACCATATATATATACGCTGTCATTTCACAAATATATTCATCAGTATAGATACTTCTACAGCATTAGTATACATTTGATTGGGCTTTCTAAAGAGAGAATTTTAGCAGGTTATGATTGAGCCTGTTAAAAATTTTTCTTACCCCTCTTTCTTACCGATAAAAAAAAACATGCTCATTAGTAAAAAAAATACTATTCAAAACCAACATTAATGTACTACAAGCCTGATTGTCACCAATATTATACATTTATTTTGCGCTTATACATGAAAGTATTGGTGATCGACAGATTATATAAATGAGGGAGAAAAACATACAAATTGTAGATAAAACAAAACAAACGAATTGTGGAGGGAGAATTGGGTATGTTAATAATGAAAAAAACTAATTGTCATTGGTTAGATGAGAGTATTTTAATTCTATTTTCGCACTAACACTTTCAACTATAAGGTATTAAATGTAAGAGGGTATCTGCGTGCTTCATCACTGAATCAGGCTTGTAGTATTACATTAGTGTTGGTTTTGTACTATTAGTAAATGTTTGTGCGCGTGTGTGTGTATGTACGTGCGTGTGTGTGTGTGTGTGTGTTCAGATGAATATGTTTTTAGTTTTTCATTTAATATGATGCAAATAAAAGAGATAAAATGAAATAAATAAGAGGGGCAACACGATACGGTTGAGAGAATGAATTAAAATGGTGACTGCACTTCATTTTGTTCTTATAAGTCCCACACAAAACTCAGAAAGAAACAAATTCCAAAATAAAAGAAAGAAGAAAAACATTACGAATGTGGCGATGAAGAATGTGTAAATTAAAAACGATTTATTTATATTCCTTTTTGTTATGTCTATAACATAAATATATTATTAATTAAAACACGCTTTATCATTTTCATGGTTTATTTTATTACCCTATTGACTTGTCGTTCACTCGACGACGTATTTTAATACTCTGTTCGTTTCTCTTCAACTGGTGTTGACCGATGACCGATGTGACGTTTTATATATTTTGCCCAATTAGCAAATGCGCATACATCACACTTTTTGTTTTTTTCAAAAAAAAAGCAAATGAATATCGTCGGTTACAACAACAATGTATACAAAAAATATAAATTCCTTTTCCCATGTTGGAAGAAAGAGAAAGTGACTCAAGGAAAAAAAAAAAATAACATATGTTATTTTTTTCTGTGCTCAAGGCGAGCATGAACACCAAAAATTTGAACCGATTTCACCAGATTCACTTATTTTTGATACTTGCCATCACGAGAAAATACACAAATAGCACGTTTACATTATACGTACCTAATAAGTATGTACTTTTTTGCTATTCAATTATTTTTCCGCTGCGGTTTACACTAGCTTTGCGATTTATAATGTGAACGCATACTATAAAAGTTTGTTGTTTTGAAAGATAGATTTCTGTATTCAATTCAGTTTATGTGTTGTGAGTTTCTTCTCAAACTCTATTAGATTTTTCGGTAAATTATTTGATTAACACCCGAAATTGTATTTTAACACAAAACGTAATACATTTTTGTTTTGACGACAACAAATATACGAATGACATTAACAGATAGTTATTAGTTAGGGGCCACATTACAACGTAATATACTACTTAATACTATTTAGATACATACTTTACCGAAATATCAAAAAAGTATGTGATAAAATATTTAAATTTGAGTTCACATGACGATACTTTTTTGCTACATACTTTTATTCTACTAATGTAAACCTAGTATAATACAACAAGAATTTATGACGCCACACAATAGCAAAATGTGTTTTATACGCATTGTACATATTATGTATATAAAATTCTCATGACTCAATTCTCATTTTGCAGTCCTCTTCAAACTATTTTAATTTATTATATCCAACACTCTTAACAACATCTAAGCAACTCCCGCACCTACCCACCTGCAAGCAAGTCGCAAACACGTACTATGAATCCAGCCACGAACACAAATGTGTGCTCACCACACTCATAATCTCCGATCCACCCGCCCATGCAACTCATATTACCTGTTCACCTATACAACCTCACTTAACCTAACAGTCCCTCAATTCTCAACAGAACCCCGCCCTCATATCGCAGGAATGAAGTTCACAGACTTCAAACTAAGCTTAACAAAGAAAAGGTATCAAAATATCTGAAGGCTAATTAAATATTTTTAATAATTTTGTGATAAATATTATATTTACCCACCAAAACTCTTAAGCAGATAATAAAAAATAGAATGCACCCAGTAATCACCACTCGACAATTTTTCTCAAAAGCCCACCCAATGTTGACTAAGACATATATATTCACTGCACTACTGCACTTACTGCAGTCTTACTTAAACTAAATGAAATATTATAATAATATACATTAGGGCACACTGCCTTCCCTTATAGTCATCTCTGAAACACAGCCGACCCCTCCCCTCTCAACACACTTCCACGCCAACGCTCTAACGGTACCGCTATACACAATGCAGTCCACAACGTCCCCTATAGCTGCCGAGACAGATCCACACCCTTCAACCCACTATTCCACCCCCAAACCCCATAAACACCACCATGTACTTCTCATGATCCGATCAACACCCTCACAAAATAACCGAAATAATAATCCCACTTTGCGAAACCAGTTCAGCATCCAAACTTGGAACTGATAATTATCCTATCACCACAAAATCCTTAGATGTAGCGTGTGGCGTAAATGGTGGCTTGATGTATTTTTCAAACACTGAAAATCTCACTAAGACACCGAGAATGGTTGAAGTTGAAAAACCTCATCATTTCGAAGTACTGGCTGATGAAGAAGTTAGATGTGTCCTTTAAAAGTAACGACTAACTTTGATGGAGTTAAAACAGACAACACCAAAATTAGAGATGCAATTTATGACACAAATGGAGGCTTGTTGTATTTTTAATTTTCTAAAAATTACATCAAGACGTCTAGATTGATAAATGTTATTGACTCTCAACATTGTGAAAAAAAAAATTGAAAATCATTTGAAATCATAATTTTTCTAGTTGTACTAAAAAGATAAATGCATTACAATATACGAGAATTTTTATCCATTAAGTGTGTGTTAAACTAAGCAATTTTTACATGAAATCTATAAACGCTGTCGCCAATGTTTATAAAATAGAGGAGACGTTTGGAATGGTGATTACAAATCAAGCCAAAACTGATTGCTATGATCTAACATTTTCAACATCTTACTTACAACAAAGGAAAGACGAATTTTCCTGTCATTTCGGATAGTAACTATGTAGTAAATAGATTAAAAATGGGTTTAAATTATATCAGAAACTGTTCATGCTGTAACATCAAATGGATCTTAAATATCGCATTAATATATCATGTTGGATAAAGGGCGAACGTTCCAAATTTTGAAAATCTAATCTTATGGGTAAGCTTCCAGTAGCATCTCCCACTTTCTATAAGGATTCATATGCCAAATACTACTACAAAAACGTAATAATCGAAATAATGTTTTATTCGAAACATTCAAGTAGTCTTATAAAAAGCCACCTGCATAAACAATACAGTAAGCACATTCATCTTTTGATGGTGCATGCTTGTTATATTTGACTTGTGGTTATTTTAAGGAAATTAACAAAAGTTTTCCTTCTTGGGGATAAAATATAAATATTTCACATTGACAGGTTATACCACGTAGTTTTCCGATGGAAGTTCATTCTTAACTTAACTAACGTTGATTGACATATTTACAAATTTATGCTACAACAGTCGCGCGTTCACATTATGATGTAGCAACTGTTCTTATTTATTATTATTATCTATGTGTATATGTATAAGTAAAAAACCAACAAAAATGTTTATACAAGCCGTACTATTGCGATACAAACACAAAATAAAACCTACTATTTCTGTAAGATTAGTGTCACTCATGACCCACTAACCCTTATAGAAATAGTAGGATTAGGATTTAATAGTATGAGTGCGCCTTAGGTACAATACGGTTTGTAGAAACATTTTTCTTGGTTTTGATAAGTAAAGGTCGAGTTACAATGGATCCGTCCCATTCCGCTCCGCTTCTCCGTCCAAATTAGTTTTAGGCATTTTCTGTACATTTTATATGAAGAAACGGAAGGATTAGTTATAATAAAATGGAAAGAGACGGACGAGCTCATCCGTTTTTTCAAAAAGTTTGGAATTTACGGAAAGACGGAACATCTTAACCAAACCAATCAAATTATTATTTTTTTTGACATAACATGAGAAGTAGGCTGTAACTACATAGGGTTTACGATTCGACATTTTTGTCAAATCTTCTTTAACTAAATAAAAAGTTATAGATATCCCTGGTCATTGGTCCCTGGTCTATAGTTTGGATGAAAAATTCTTCACTATCTAACTCTTTCATTTGGAGAAAGCTAGTCTTAAATTATCCGGGTTCTCTCGCAGTCTTCCATTTTATTTTTTTATTTGTTTTTTCAAATGTCAGTTGAAACAGACGGAACGGATGCAATGTAACCAACAAACGGAAAAGACGAGACGGAGAACGACGGAACGAAACGAGACGGATTCATTGTAACTCGACCTTAAGGCTGGAAACACACCGAATTAGACAAAACGTTTTTGCTTCGAGTAGGCAAGACGATTTCTCTAAACATAGTGCGCATTCAATCAGACAAATTGTTTTTAGTCAAATTGTCTTGTGTTGCTTTATAGGTTGGTGTGAATTGATTTCATAGAATACAAAATGTCGTCGGAGTCAGAGGATTGATTTTGTATTATATGGTTATTATTTTATATATAAATATGATAAACTAACCCTAAAGATTCGGCAGTATGTATAATGTAGGTATATATATATTGTAAGTAGGTATATTGTATTTTAATACAAGTTTTTTTGAACCACAAAAATCCTTATTAATTTGATTTTTAAAACAGCAATCATGAAACGACTTCAAACACTTTCTTTTTTTGATTCAATCAGTTTTGTGTTGTGTTGCTTTGATTTGTGTCAGTGTGAATTAACACATTGATTTATGGAGTATGAACACCTTCAATCATGTTTCATTAGTCAAATCTGACTTAACACAATTTTGCTTTATTATGTGTGAATGGACTCATAAAGCACAGTACAATGTTTGCCGTTCTATGTTTTATGAAACAAAATGTTTGACGTAAAATTGTTTTGCCTGATTCAGTGTGCATAGCGCTATACAATCGTATGCATTTTGGCCGCAAGTCGCTTTAAGGCTGGCGACACACCAAATCAGTCAAAACGTTTTTGCTTTGAATAGGCAAGACGATTTGTCTAAACATAGCCCACATACAATCAAACAAATTGTTTCTAGTCAAATTGTTTCGTGTTGCTTTAAACTTTGGTGTGAATAGATTTAATAGATTGAATACTAGACAACTTCATTGTGATTTTTTGTGTTGAGAAAAACAAATTAAACGTAAAAAGATTGTTCATATCTTTTGTATGAAGTGGCACAGAGACAATTTTATTTGTATTATTGAATGCAAAATGTCGTCGGAGTCAGAAGATGATTTTGTTTTATGTTACTATTACTTTATGAAGTGTATTGAGCAAAATAAGAGAAAATGTTGGGTGCATCCCATCAATAAAAAACGAACGGAAAAAAATACGTTAATTAAATTCTATAATGAATTACGAAGTGACGAAAATAAATTTTTTAATTACGTGCGAATGAAACCAACCACTTTTGACTTGTTGTTGAACATTGTTGGCGAAAGTTTGCAGAAATTCGATACAAATTACAGGAAAAGTATTACTCCAAAGGAAAGGCTTTTTGTTACTTTAAGGTAAGAACATTTGTATTTCTAATTCAATTTCATTAATTATTTCATTCATTAATTATTTTTTAGTACATAAATCCTTAGTTAGGATAGTTAGATGAAATGAAATAATTTATATGGAAATTGAAAATAGTAAGTGTTTTACCCGTCACACTTTAGTATAGTTATCGATACTAATCTGTGATGAGGTAACATTCACTATTTTCAGTTTCTATTTCATCAATCATATTATTTAAATAATTCATAATATGCAATTTAAATTTCGTTTTGTGATGCTCATCTAACTTTGCAGTATCTGGCAGTAGAGATTTAAAAAATAATAACATTGGATCTTCTGGTTCATTTTTTTGTGTGGATTTAATTTTCAAATAGTTAATCATAGGTTCCACTAGTTTATCGGATGAGGCGCTTTTTTTTGTTGTTTGTCATGGGATAGGACACGGCTCTATGTCATTTGACGATGATTCAAAGTCCGGTTCAAGGATTAATTCTTCTTCAGATTGTGTTGCTGTTTCTATGTTACTAGTGGAACTTCTGTGTTGATGAATGAAATCTGCTAAAAACGCCATCGAATCTTCTAGATACCATTTCCTCCTTTTTTTACTAGCACTTCCCGACACAATATCCCCTCGTTCTCGCAACACTCTTGCATAGCTGTTTCTCAAGCTGGTCCATTTTGATTTGCAATCTGCAACTAAATAAAAAATATAAAAATAGATATAAATAAAAAGTAATATTAACATTTTAATGATGTTAATTATATTATATTTTACAGGTTTCTCGCAACTGGGCATCATTATAGTGCATTGCACTACGAATTTAGATTGGGAGCTTCAACAATTCGAGCAATTGTTATAGAGACCTGTACAATTATATGGAATCTCGTTTCGCCGATATATATGAAAAAGCCGGATATGAAAAAATGGATTGAAATAAGTGAAGGGTTTAAAAAATATTGGAACTTCCCCAACTGCGTGGGAGCTGTTGACGGAAAGCATATCCGTATACAGCGCCCCAACTTTGCTGCCTCCGAATATTACAACTACAAACATTTCCATTCTATACTATTACAAGCGGTTGTTGATGCTGAAGGAAATTTTGTAATTATTGATGTAGGTGACTACGGGCGCAATAGTGATGGAGGATTTTTTCAATATTCATCATTTGGAAATGGGTTAAAAAAAGGAACATTGAATTTACCTCCACCACGTAAAATTTCAAATGAAACAACAGAATTGCCATTTGTGTTTGTGGCTGATGAGGCATATCCGCTAAAGCGTAACCTTTTACGGCCATTCGCTCGTAAATCATTAAATAGGGAAAAGCGAGTATTTAATTATCGTCTTTCGCGTGCTCGACGTGTAGTGGAATGCGCATTCGGGATGCTTACAAGAAAATTCAGAATTTTTGAGAATACAATTATTGGTATGCCGGCAAATGTAGAAACATTTGTGCTGGCCGCTTGCACATTACACAATTTTATAAGGATAGAGGAAAATAGTGGTAATAATTTAATAGCCGAAGTACAAAATTGTTTAAATTCAGCGGAAATACATAATATAGAGAATTTAAGCAATTCACGTAATGCCACAAATACCGCTCTCTCAGTCCGAAATAGTTTTATGCGTTATTTCAATTCAGCTAATGGCTCTGTGCCATGGCAAAATATTTATATTTAATTTACATGTATTTAAATCTTTGGAATAAACTTAATTAAAAATACTTACCACTACAATTCATTTCTTGAGCCACTTCCTCCCACAACTTTGTCACAATGTTTCGATCGCCGTGCTCCTTTAGTTTATGGTTAAACAAGACCGGCCTGGATTGAATGGCGTAAATGAGCTTTTCGCCGTCACATTCCGACATCATGGCTCTAGTTAACAATTTACAATTAATACAATATATTTTAATAAATTTAAAAACAAAATTAAATTAATTTGAAGTGAATGTTTCCCCCCTATTTTATTGAATATTTCGCACATGTGGAGTCAATACAAAAAACCATATTGGTATATACGCGTAAATAAAAAATCAAATGGATTATCTAATATTATGGGTTACCCATTGTAGGCCGCATTTTCTTTCGATGATTCAATAAAAGGAGAAAAACTTTGTAGATTTTTTGTTCCCACAAAAGAATTTTTAATTTAACAAATTGAAAATAAACAAAATCTATTAAAAACTAACCTCAAAAAACTCGGGTATATTATTGCTATATACACTTGATATTTATTATTATATAAATAAATTATGTTAAAATTTTTAAATTTTACAACAATTTAAAACAAAATATAAAACGTTATTAATTTTTTAAAAAAATTTTAAAAATATACTTTATTTTGACAAAATTTGATTCCTTTTTAGACACGAAACAGAGGCCATGAAACGACTTCAAACACTATTTTTCCTTGACTGAAGCAGTTTTTTCTTGTTTTGCTTTGTTTTGTCCCAGTGTGAATTAACATATTTGTTTATAGGCTGTGGTCGCCTTCAATCATGTTTCGTTAGTCAAATTTGACTTAACACAATTTTGCTTTATTATATCTGAATGGACCCATAAAGCACAATACACTGTTTGCCGTTCTATGTTTTATGAAACAAAATGTTTGACGTAAAATTGTTTTGCCTGATTCAGTGTGCATAGCGCTATACAATCGTATGCATTTTGGCCGCAAGTCGCTTTAAGACAAGAAAAAAACGTTTTGTCTAATTCGGTGTGTTTCCAGCCTAAGACAAGAAAAAAACGTTTTGTCTAATTCGGTGTGTTTCCAGCCTAACATTTTATTATAAGCATACTAAGCAGCAAAATTTTAACTATTTTGATTGGATTTTTTGTTTGTGTTAGTGAGTTGCAATTCGTTCAAACAAAACCAACAAAAATGTTTATACAAGCCGCACAGATTGCTCATAACCAAAACCAACAAAAATGTTTATACAAGCCGTCTCGTTCGCTCCTTACACAGATCCTATCAAAAAAAATGTACACTATATTTATTATGAATCTATCACCTATACTTATTTGTTTTGTGTATATACAAAACCAACATTAATGTACTACAAGCCTGATTGTCACCAATATTATAAATTTATTTTGCGCTTATACATGAAAGTATTGGTGATCGACAGATTATATAAAGGAATGAGAAAAACATACAGATTGTAGATAAAACAAAACAAATGAATTGTGGAGGGAAAATTGGGTATGTTAATAATGAAAAAACTAATTGGGATTGGTTAGTTGAGAGTATTTTTATTCTATTTTCGCACCAACACTTTCAAGTATAAGGTATTAAATGTAAGAGGGTAACTGTGTGCTTCATCACTGAATCAGGCTTGTAGTATTACATTAGTGTTGGTTTTGGTATATACAAAATCAACAAAAATGTTTATACAAGCCAAACAGTACAAAGGTTATGAGTAAAATGCTCAATTGTTAGTTGATATTAAGTAGTGTGTGATATCAACTGGAATTAATAGTGGTAAGAAACAAAAAAATTTGAATTTTTTTTATATGGTTTTTTGTAGCGACCAATACACTCTTCAGTATATATTATTAAATGTGTGTAAGTTAGCTATCAACGCAATCAGGCTTTCTAAAGAGAGAATTTTAGCAGGTTATGGGCTCAATCATAACCTGCTAAAATTCTCTCTTTAGAAAGCCTGATTGCGTTGATAGCTAACTTACACACATTTAATAATATATACTGAAGAGTGTATTGGTCACTACAAAAAACCATATAAAAAAAATTCAAATTTTTTTGTTTCTTACCACTACTAATTCCAGTTGATATCACACACTACTTAATATCAACTAACAATTGAGCATTTTACTCTCTGTTTTTTGCTCTTCTTCTACAAGAAAACTCAATTTTACGAAATGTCAAAATCAAAACCATAACCTGCTAAAATTCTGGAGATTATGATCAAAACTTAGAAATCGTGAAGTTAAACCCCATTAATTAATTAATTACAAGAAATGAAAGTAAGTTTAAATGATTTTTAAAGTAATTTATATTAGTTTACGTGATTTTAAATTTTATATGTGCTGTTATAGTTTCCTTTTTTAATTTTGAAGAAAATACAAAGAAGTGCATACACGATGCCAACCATTGAAATGTATGTTATGCGGTGAATCATTTCTCGAGGAATCAATTATTAAATCTCATATACGTATCGTGCACGCAAACGAATTAACTCAACATTCGTGCCGCCTTTATGGTAAATTGTGTCGCGATGGTCGAACCCTATCGAAACATTTATGGGAACATTTCAGCGAAAAAAATCATTCCTGTTCGGCATATGGTTTCGCATCGAAATAAAACTGTTACGTGTGATATGTGCGGAGAAGAATTTCCCGATGGACGCTCCCTCATGAATCATCGTCATTCGCATACGAATGTTACAGGGCGACAATTCCCTTGTCGCGAGTGTGGCAAAATATTTGGTTCGCGTAGTTCACAACAAATTCATATACGTGTTCATACGGGTGAGAAACCTTACTGGTGCCGTTATTGTTGGAAAGCTTTTGCTGATTGTGGGACATTACGAAAATATGAAAGGATTCATACACGTGAGAAACCTTACGTTTGTTCAGAACATTACGATCACATCATTCGAGCCCTGACACCAAAAGGGGGAATTCCAATACACCTTATTACTGCCAAGTTTGTCACGAGTTATTTGTAATGTCACTAGATTTAATTCAACACAGTGACATGAATACGGCCGTGAAGAGACAATCGATTGCAAGTAAATGTAGAACGGTGGAGAATTAATTATAATATTTGTCATATCAATGTGTATTCTATTTTATATTTATAGACGGAGCCACGAAAATATAAACGGAGAAGGAAATTAAAACCGCACGAGTTGGAAAAATTTCGTGCCGAAAAAATGCAAATTATTTTCGGTTTTTATTTTGAGCATAATTTGCATTTTGATTTCTATACCAATTAATATTCCAGTTACCAAAGCAAGACGGCAATAAAATAATATGAGAATGATAAAAAAAAATCGTTACAAAAAAATTAAAAAGAAAAATTCTTTCTGTATACATTGTTTATAGTTTAAAAATTAAATAATTACGTCAAAAATAGTTTCTAAGATTTTTTAATTACAAAAATAGTTTTTTAATGCCTCAGAAGTTGACCAATAAGTAGAAATATAAGGTTAAAAACTGTTAAGTTTTTTTTAATTAAATATTGGGTTTTATTTAAAATAAGCGGAAATTAAAATATTTAAATAAAATGACTGTTGCACATGATTCGTTTTTATTGGTTTAGATTTTACTCTCTTTTAATTTCATAGTATGCGAATGTTTATGTTTTCTACACTGTATTCACAACCATATATATATACGCTGTCATTTCACAAATATATTCATCAGTATAGATACTTCTACAGCATTAGTATACATTTGATTGGGCTTTCTAAAGAGAGAATTTTAGCAGGTTATGGCTCAATGCACTTCACACTACACACACACGCCTACAATAACACAACATCTGACTTAAATATTTTTTCTTAAAACAAACGTTCTGAAAACAAAGGTTCTACTCACTCTAACACCGAGGGCGATATAGTTTGTAAATAGTATACCGATGAGATGATAATGGAAAACTTTTTCGGTTTTTTTTAAAATGTAATTAGTGTTACGTTTCCAATGGATTTGTCCTTTGAAGGAAAAGCTGATAATTACATTTACAAACACAATACCCAATCGTGTCAAATTTCTTTTTGCCACCACCGGGAATCGAACTCGGGACCCCCAATTGCAAAGCAACTGGACTACTCACTGTAGCACCGAGGGCAACAAAAGGTATCATTACCTTGTATTATTTAATTGATTTTATTTATTTACTGAATATAAGAAGGTAAATATATTCATTGCAATTTGACAGAAGATAGAGAGAGAGAGCGAGAGGGGTCAACTTAAATTTTGAAACTATTAGCAATATATCAGGAGGCTATTTCATGAAAATATATTAATAAAATATTACGAAATGTCATAAAAAAGTTGTTTTGTTTTGCCATTTGAAATTTTCTCTCATGCTGACAAAATGTCTTTTAATACGGAAAGTACAATGCAATTAATCGATTTGTACCGAAAAAATGAAATATTATGGAAGATAACCCATAAAAATTACAGACGGGTCGACATAAAAAATTCTATTTTACAAAATATAGCAGACGAAATGGCCGAAAATGTTGAAGACGGTAGAAAAAAAATAAGGAATCTTCGAAATCAATATGTACAAAATAAAAAATTAGAGCAGAGTAAAAAAAAATCTGGAAGCGCTGTTGTTGACGATAGAAAATCTTGGTATTTGTACGGAAAAAAGGAAATGAAGTTTTGGGACGAGGTGGTAGTTCTTCATATTGTACAATTTTCTGAACAAATTACTTTGACAAATTATTTTTAACCTAAGCACAACTGGCAAGTGTTAAAATACAACTAATTTTTTCGTAGCACTGAAACAATTTTGTTTGACATTTGAAGAGATTATTACTAAAGATATATTTTAAACCGAAAGTGATCTGACTGAAAACGTCCGAGATAAATTCAACATGTAAACGATGACTTGACTGAAAGTTATCTGAAAGTAGTCTGAGTTCGGTCAACTTAAATTTTGTTGGTTGAGTCACTTTGTGTGTTGTGTTAAACATGTAAACTTTAACTTAGTTGAATTGACAGATTTTTTCATACTGTTAAAAAGGCAAAAGGTTTTTATTTATTTTCGAAGTGGTTTTCAAATTATTTTAAATAATTTTTTAATAATTTAAATGTAATTTTAGAACAAAGTGACATTTGAACTGTCAGCACAGATCAAATAAAAAAGTCCCATGTAAACACCAACCCAAATTTTCAGTCAGATCACTTTCAGATAAAACTCAGTCAGATCACTTTCGGTTTAACATGTATCTTTAGTATATATTATGATAGTGAAATGCCCAGCTATGATATTTTTTGGATAGATATTTGTCAATACATTGAAAAAAACATATACAAACATAAAATTGCTGATAGAAAATATCAGTGAATTGCATAGTGTAGACACCGCGATAAGAAACCTGAAATTGTGAACTAGTGTAGTATGTCGCTTATAAAAAACCGTTCGTAAACGGTTCGTAAGCGGTTTACTTTTATGTATACTTTTTTACGCCGGCAGGGTATAGGAAAACTTCTCCTTTAAAAAGAAATGTCATTCTATTTTAATTTTTCAAAATAATTTTAGTCTTATAAGACGTGTTCGAAGTTTGTGATAATTATTCCAGCTGTAATAATTATGACATTATTTTGCATGCAACCAAATTATTACAGCCATTTATACTGTATATGCTGCGAGTCGAGTCGAGTTTAATCCGAGTTTAACTCTCACTATATACGGAGTCGAGTTAAACTCGACTCGAACTTATAATTTGTAGAGTCGAGTTAAACTCTACTCTAAAAAATGCACTATATACGCATAGAGTAGAGTTAAAAAAACAACAACAAAATTAAAGAAAAATTCTTGCAGCAATATTAAAAAATATTCGTTTTAATTTTTTCAATTAAATTTATTATTTTATTTTAAATATCTTATTTAGATTTTTATTAATTAATTTTAATAATAAATTTTTGTTTTGGTATTTAGTTTTTTATTTTTCCGAAAAAATTACTCCAACATTTCCGGTGGTCTATCCCGTAATTTTCATGGAGTTTGATTGAAAATTACAATTTTTTAGACATAATATCGCTGGAAAAATGACAATAACATATATGGCGATCAACAAAAAAAATAATCAATTTTATGATCATTTGAAATGATATTTTATTCCATTTTTTTTTAAACTCGGTTTCAATCCCATTTGAACTCTGCATATGTTTAACTCTGCAGCATATACACCTAGAGTTGTAGCCGATTTAGACGTACCAACATTTTTTTCCAACATTTTTTTTGTTGACACTTAGAGCTACACACAATACAAAAAAATGTACACGCGATAAAAAGAGAAAAGTATACAACAAAACTCTCGTCATACCATAATTTTTTGGCGGTATAAAATCGACGATATAATTTTTGATAAATACGGCGGTGATACTAGTTTATTTGGCAAAATTATGGGTTTTCCGCGTGAAATGGAAATTTTTCGAACGTAAATTTTATTTTATTACTAAAATTTTTAAAAAATAAAATAAAGCGCTATAAAAATTTCTCAAATCGTCATTTTTATTGTGTTTGTTGTTGTTTGTTACTATAAAATATGCTGGGATCGAGTATATTTGATAGTCTATAAAATATGCTCGGATAATTTTTGATAAATACGGCGGTGATACTAGTTTATTTGGCAAAATTATGGGTTTTCCGCGTGAAATGGAAATTTTTCGAACGTAAATTTTATTTTATTACTAAAATTTTTAAAAAATAAAATAAAGCGCTATAAAAATTTCTCAAATCGCCATTTTTATTGTGTTTGTTGTTGTTTGTTACTATAAAATATGCTCGGATCGAGTATATTTGATAGTCTATAAAATATGCTCGGATCGAGTATATTTGATAGTCAAATTTGTTTTTATAGTAACATTAATTGTTGGAAAAAAATGAAAACAAAAAATCCAACAAAATTTTGTTTGATTATATTTTTGTTCTTGTCTTACAAACGAAAATCGTAATATACTAATATCTTCATTTTTTGTTGGGAAAAAAATGTTGGTACGTCTAATAGCCGATTTAGACGTACCAACATTTTTTTCCAACAAAAATTGAAGATATTAGTATATTACGATTTTCATTTGTAAGACAAGAACAAAAAAAAATCCAACAAAATTTTGTTGGATTTTTTTCTTCTTTTTTTTTGCTTTTTTTTCCAACAATGTTACTATAACAACAAATTTGACTATAAAATATACTCGACCCGAGTATATTTTATAGTAACAAACAACAACAAACACAATAAAAATGGCAATTTGAGAAATTTTTATAGCGCTTTATTTTATTTTTTAAAAACTTTAGTAATAAAATAAAATTTACGTTCTAAAATTATTCATTTCACGCGGGAAACCCATAATTTTGCCAAATAAACTAGTATCACCGCGGTATTTATCAAAAATTGTATCGTCGATTTTATACCGCCAAAAAATTATGGTATGACGAGATTTTTTTGTATACTTTTCTCTTTTTATCGCGTGTGAATTTTTTTGTATTGCGTGTAGTTCTAAGTGTCAACAAAAAAAATGTTGGAAAAAAATGTTGGTACGTCTAAATCGGCTATAAATCGGCTATTGGTTAGAAAATAACTCGACTCCGTATATATATATATATATACTGTATATGCTGCGGGTCGAGTCGAGTTTAATCCGAGTTTAACTCTCACTATATACGGAGTCGAGTTATTTTCTAACCAACTCTAGGTGTATATACTACAGAGTTAAACATATTATGCAGAGTTCAAATAGGATTGAAACCGAGTTCAAAAAAAATGGAACAAAATATCATTTCAGATCGCCATATATGTTATTGTCATTTTTCCAGCGATAGTATGTCTAAAAAATTGTAATTTTCAATCAAATTCCATGAAAATTACGGGATAGACGACCACCGAAATGTTGGAGTAATTTTTTCGAAAAAATAAAAAACTAAATACCAAAATAAAAATTTATTATTAAAATTAATTAATTAAAATCTTAATAAATAAGATATTTAAAATAAAATAACAAATTTAATTGAAAAAATTAAAACGAATATTTTTTAATATTGGTGCAAGAATTTTTCTTTAATTTTGTTGTTGTTTTTTTAACTCTACTCTATGCGTATATAGTGCATTTTTTAGAGTAGAGTTTAACTCGACTCTACAAATTATTAGGTCGAGTCGAGTTTAACTCGACTCCGTATATAGTGAGAGTTAAGTACTTTTCATACCAGGCGCCTTGACTTTGAGCTTCGTAAATAAAAAAAATTTATTTCGTTTTTTAATTATATAAATTAGTTTTATTCGATTGACACCGTTTAATTTTATAGTAATAAATTCAATTTGTTGAAAAATAATTTATTTTTTAGTGATAATTTAAAAAAAAAACAAAATATATTGCAATGAAGTTATCTACAAAGCCAAGGCAATGCGTTCCACACTCGACTGCAACATTTTAAAGCAGCACAAAGCCAAGTGCTTTCTCAATATAACCTATAAATCACATTTTTTGCACAAATATTTCATACTTACTAAAAAATCTAGCTCATATGTACGTTACAAATTTAGAATATCTCAGTTCTTCCTATAATTCACGTGTAGAATAGACCAACATAAATAAAATATTTGATAGCAACCGAATGTTCAAAGCCAACGCCACCGGTATGAAAGGGTCTCAGCTTCGCATTTGTGGTAACTAAATATTTCGAGGCGAGGCGCCTGGTATGAAAAGTACTTTAAACTAGGATTAAACTCGACTCGACTCGCAGCATATACAGTATAATAACTACGTGTTGTAAATTTGACACTTCTGTAATAATATTCATAAACAAAAGAGCGCAATAACAATAATTAAGCCGTATTACGCTAATTTATTTCTAAAAAAAATAGTACAAATAAAACTTATTACAAAATATGGGAGAGAAAATTATTTCACTCCTGTCAAAATTATTACAAAAACAAAATTATCACAAACTTCGAACACGTCCTTTGTATAACAATTCTCGATTTTTCTAAAAATCAGAATTTCAAATTTTGTTAATTATCATTTGGAATTATTATATGTACTTTATTTCAATAATAGGCTATCACTATTTTATATTTCTATGTGATTTTTTGTGGCATGTGGCTACTGGCGAGTTTGTGCAAAAATATAAACTAGCGATGAACGACGATTGTTTTTGCCGCTGGGTTTCGCAGCGGCGGATAAAATTTCATTTTACACGGTTTACTTAAAATTGTAATTTTTCTATTAAAAATATAAAGTTTGTAAATGGTTTTATGAATAATAAATTTATTTTTGTTCAAGCCATGATTTTCTACCTCTACATAAGCAAAAAAAACGTATTTAAAATTGACGCCCGTCGCCAACGTTTGGTGTGATAGCATCTTTACATATAAAAAATGTACATGCGCGGAATTTCTTTTTTTTTAAATTTTTGGCAACGAGGCGAACCGAAGCACTTTGTGTTTGGGAAGGGAGTAAAACCATACCTTCGAGAATGAATCAATACCGAAAGAACGTCAATAAAACGAAATTTTCTTCGGACCCCATTTTTATTTGTTTATTTCTTTTCCTCTTGCTTTCCTTTTTCGCGTAAATAAATACCGTCTTACTTTGGAAATTTTACAACAACAATGCAGTGTATTTTCATTCCGAAATGAATAGTTTCAAACCAAGTTTTTATTGGTATAGAATTATTTTAGTAATTTTGAAAATTTTTTTTTTTAAATTTAATTTTTAATGAAATTGATAAAAGTAAAAGAAAATTATTTTCGGTTTTTATTTTGAGCATAATTACCATTTTTATTTTTATACCAATAACTATTCCAGTGACCAAAGACGGCAAAAATTCCCCAGTGACGAAAAATTTTTCTATGTGGTGTTTGTAATTTAAATTTTACAAGTATCGTTAATGCGAGTCGAAGGTGATATAATGGTAATTAGTATTGGTATCTACAGTGAAATCTGTGAATTTTATCCACAAAAACAATTCCTTAGTGCCTAACTAAATACCTTCGCAGATATATACTTATATTTAATATACCTTTCGATTATTGTGATTACATAAAACAAAAGCTTGTCCTCTTTATTTTATTAAAAATTGGTACTTTCACTTCTGCATTTTAACTAAATTATAAATTTTAATTGTTTTAAATCCACTTGTATAAAAAATTAAATATTTTGTTTGAATTCAAATCGGCACTTTATTACTAGACAAAGAATAATTAATAATCATGATTTCTACTACCAATGAGAGGGTTACGTTCAACCCTTACATCTTACAATTAGGATAGTGAAAATGACTTGATCGTTTATTTAATTCATGTCCAACGGTCTAACCTAATGTGACGTACTTTGAGCGCAATAAAATGAAAGTTTGAGATTGAAAATAACTGTTCTAATTTAATTACATATTTGTAAAAAGATGTAGTAATAAAACAATATTCGTTTATATTGAGTAAATGTTACACCCTGTAACAATAATGGTAAAGTTGTGTATCTACAGTAAAGATCTCAACTTGTTTAATACGTAACCGAATTTAAATTAAATACTGCAGCGAAATTAACTTCTGATTCGTTTAACGGATGCATACAAATGTTATTTGCATAGAACCATTTTACGTTGGTTTGTACCAACACTAATTATGTAGTTTTGCCTTAACAATTTTGAAATGAACTTCAAGAAAATACCACAGTAAAATTCGCACTTCTCTCGTATTCTATTAAAAGAAAATGTTTTTTTAACATGTAGAAATTTTAAAATATCTCCGCGCTCACAATTACAAATGCATATTTGATACTTTGATTGTATTGTTTTTACTTATGCCGCGACGCAATCCCAAAATAACAAATAACAATAATAATGTAACACTGATCACACCGACCGACAAATTATTCAGAACACTCTGTGTTGTGACTGCGAGTGAGAATAAATTTCTAAAATAATGAAAATAGAAACAAAATTCGAGTTTTTTTTACTTTAGTAAATTTCTTAATCAGAATAAGAAGGCACGGCGAAGGAAGGCGACAACCAGCAAAGTGTAGTGTGTTTAACAAAACTAGTATTTTATTTAATAATATAATATACTGTATATGTATAGTGTAGGGAAAAAATAAGAAAAGTCAAAACTATTTTTGGTTTTAGTTTTATATTCCTAATTTATTTATTTCAACATTTTTAAGTGAAAACACACGAAATCAATCAAATGAATAAAAGTGATTTTAATATAAATTTTATAAAATATTTTGGTGTTCCATCTTTTTTCACATTGTCTGACGATGAACTAAGTTAAAAACAAAAATCTTTTTTTCGTATAAATAAATAAATAAAATGATAGATGTATGAAATGTCATTGCAATTTTCTTAATTTTAAGTTGTTGATTATCTCGTTTATTTAAACATTTGTAATATGTGTAGTTGTACCTGAATGCCTAAGTAGTGCAAATTAAAAAATATTCTTAAAAAATTCAAAAATACCAATTGCAACAATAGCTATTTTTCCATACACCTATTCAACAAAATGTTTCTACGAGACTTTATATTACGATTCGTTAAGAATTGTCGTAATCCAAATCCAAGTCCACGCGAGAATAGTTTCAATCATGGTTCAATAGTTTTAAATCTCAAAACTTAATTCGTATATTTATTATGTTTTTGTTTTCAGATGTGTATGGACTACCCGGCGAAGTCCCTTGTCCATTACGTGCCCCTTTGGTAGTGACATTCGTTGGATTACCATGCCGCGGCAAATCGTTGGCTGCCCATAAGATTGCCCGACACTTAAGTTGGAAAGGAGAATTCGCAAAAGGTAAAATATAATACAAATATAGAAAACTATAATTAATTATTATTCTATTTGTATATTTCAGTAATCTCGGTCAATGATAATGCATCGACCGATACACTTCAAGATATCACTTCATGGTTTAACGAAGGCAACAATGTAGCTGTAAGTATAGTATTGATCAATGAATTGCCTTTCGCCCAAAATTAACGGTTACGCGAAATACAAAGTAGCTACATTAAAACATTTTCATTCCGACAGTTTAAGAACCTTGATACTTAATTAATATAAATAATAAGTGCTTGTTTACTTATTTTTTAACATTATTTTTTAAGCACAAGATTTTGTATTATTGTAGGATACAGGGTAGTGGAGCCCACTCGGTAGCTCGGAAGCCCTTGGTAGCCCGCAACACTCACATTCCATAAGTTCAATTGATCAACCAATAAATTAAAATACATTTTCTGGAAAAAACGAGAATTGTATCCTATTATTTCTGCCAAATCCATTAGCACTTGCCAGATTTCTAAAACCACATCTCCTAACTACAGATTAGTAACGCAGATTTGCCTAATCAAATTTTCTTGTAATTTAAACCAATATTTTCTGAAGTTTATTGTTAGTTTTAGATACGTCCATTGGATTAATTTAAAGGCGAAGGATCCTCGTTCAAAGTGCGAGGAATGTAGCATACAGCTATTTCTTTCTAAAGCTGTTAAAAACTGCTTGGCCCTAACAATGAAGCTATTCTTTTTGTTCCCAATTTGGATCATCTTTGTCAATAACCGTATCACCGAACAACGATGCATGAATACGCTAGATTCTCTTTATGACAAAGCTATTTTTTTCTTGGACGTTTCTGACATTTTTAGTATACAATTATAAATCAAATAACTGAATTCGTAGATCATCATTGAAAAATATATTTTTAGAAAAGAGGATAAAAGTTTTTACTCCAATATGTAATAAAATTTTTATTGATGACACGCGATAATTTTACTTGTGATCTTTTATATTTGCACATACAGATTATTGATGGGATGCATTTAACACGACAATCACGTCAATTTATATCATCATACTGCAACGAACATGTTTACCATCATTTAATTGTTGAATTCAATTGTGACGATAAAACCCTCGAAGATAATATTAACGATACAATTGAATTTCATAAAAATTGCGATAAAAATACCGATTGGCATCAATTGTTTATGGATAAATTGCAAAAAACTGGGATGAAATTTGAACAATGCTCACCACTAGATGGGCCGTTGGTGATTGTAAACAGTTCCGATAATCCAGTCTTACATGCAATTACAGCACGTGGTGTACAAGGAGCATTGCAAACCGGTATTTTGGGTGTACTTGCCAGTCCTGTGATTAAACATCAAGTATTTTATTTTAGTCGGGTGAGTAATTTGTGCTAATATCTGAAGCGAATTTAGGTTAACTTTTGTTTTTCTGTATAGCATGGCGAATCAGACTACAACGTACTAGGCCGCATTGGAGGAAATGCTGATTTATCATCACGAGGAATGAAATATGCGGAGCGATTGACACGACAACTAAGCGGGTCAAACATGAAACCTAAACTTGTAAGTCTAATTTAATCGCAAATGTGTCACTATTCTGGTTTTCCCGGGGAATTGTCTATTTATGTATTATGACTTTTTTTTATTTTATACACAGTTTGGTATTAGATAGAGGGTGCCGTCCGAAATGCGAATTTAAATGGCATTTTATGAAATTTCATTAAAATGATAAAATTAATTTAAATTGGACAAAATCAAATTAATAAACCTTTAAATATGTTTAATTAAAATATAAATTGACATCAAACAGATTTATTAAAAATGCAATAAAAGACGTGTTCAATCGGTCAAAAATGACATCATGATATTTTAGCCCAGCCTAACTTCATTTCGTAATACTGTACGACAAACCCGATTGAACAACCAAAATTGAGAAAAAATGATAATTTGATTTTAAATGTCACATTTTCCTAGTGTTCAATAGGGCAAAAATGATAAAAAAATTGATGATTCATGATATTTTTTATAAATTTTAGCATTAAACGCACTCATTTATCAAACCAAATATTTTCTTGGTTTTTTGGGTTCCAGGGGGCATATTCTGGAATTCCACATCCTTTTTCCACATGTGGACATCTGTCAAAGTTCACACAAAAACGTTCGAAAATTGTAATTCATATATAAAACACATGCGGCATGGACATTTTCCTATATGGGGAATTTTTTCCACTTGCTTATACCCATACGGAAATATTCCCTTAGTACCGAAAAATTCAATTTTTATGAATTTTGACAGATGTCCACATGTGGAATTCGAGAATAGGGCCCCAGCTGTCAATTTTGAATTCATTTTTTTTATGAGACTCGGTACTTAAATTAAATTAAATATGGTTTTTTAAGATATTTACATATATGGTATTTACACAGTCACCTATCTATATAAAAATTAATAATAATTTATATTTCCAATATTTAGTTAAAAACCAAATAGTTTCAATATCAAAATAATTAATTAAAAAATATAAACAATTAATTAAAAACCTGACGACAAAACGAGTTTATTGAATTTTACAAAGCACATCATTTTTTCTCAATTTTGGCTGTTCAATCATGTTTGACTTACATACTAAAGATACATGTTAAACCGAAAGTGGTCTGACTGAAAATGTCCGAGAAAATTCAACATTAAAACGGCGGCTTGACTGAAAGCAAAGATTATTAACAAGAAGATCTTCTTGTTAATAATCTTTGCTTTCAGTCAAGCCGCCATGTACATGTTGAATTTATCTCGGACGTTTTCAGTCAGACCACTTTCGGTTTAACATGTATCTTTAGTAACAGTAATACCACAGAAGAAAGATTAACCAGAACAGTTATAACGCTGTTTTTGTATGGAAAAATTTGGACTCATTTTTTTGACCTTGATTTGCCGAAGGTAAGAGAAAGTTGGGTTATGTATTCTTTGGTTTACTGGTTTTTATTTGAAATAATAAAAATTAAGAATCCTTAACAGTATAGTTAGTAAAATTATATGACAAATTTTGTTTTGACAGCATAATTTGTATTAAATATTCAAAAAATTCATAATGTTCGAAAATAATTATTCTTCAATGTCCAAAAAAGAAGGTAAGATGAAAAAAAAATTTAATCCACGCAATGTCTATTCTGGTTAATCTTTCTTCTGTACCACAGAAGAAAGATTAACCAGAATAGACATTGCGTGGATCAAATTTTTTTTTCATCTTACCTTCTTTTTTGGAAATTGAAGTATAATTATTTTCGAATATTATGAATTTTTTGAATGTTTTATACAAATTATGCTGTCAAAACAAAACTTGTCAAATAATTTCACTAACTATACTGTTAAGGATTCTCAATTTTTATTCACTGTGTTCCATTGGAAACAATTTGCTACTGCCAAGTGCTTGTGAGTAGATGTTAGGTTAGGTTAGGTTAGAGCGGCTGCCAAAACGCACACATAGACCGATGACGATCCGTTGTTATACCGAGGGATCCTACTCCCCTTCCACCTTCACTGGAACCAATTTGAGCTATTTACGTAGCGTAAGATATCTCGCACATTGCAGTTCATGAGATCCATAAGGCCGTCCAAACTATACTTGCCCAGATATTTGTGCCTTCTGTAAGCTAGCGCCGGGCATGAGCAGAGGAAGTGGCTCAGAGTCTCTTCCTCCTCCTCATCCATGCAGCTTCTACAGAAGTCATTTGTCATTGACCCAAGCCTCCTCGCATGCTCCCCAATGAGGCAGTGTCCTGTGAGTACCCCTACGACTATACCTAAGTCAGATCTGCGTAGGGATAGTAGCGTTTTGGAGCGCTCCAAGTCCAGTTTCGGCCAGACTTGCCGCGCTACATTGCATGTTATGGTGTTAGTCCACCTCTTCTGTGCCGAGGCTATCGCCTCATTACCAAGCGCCCTAAAAATCGCCGCTATGGGCCTCGCCAGATTTGCCCTTTCCGGTTTCAATTGGGGAGTTGTACCTTGCCTTGCCAGTTCGTCCGCCCTACAGTTCCCCCGTACATCCGAGTGATCGGGGACCCAGACTATCTGGATATTGAACTGCTCACTCATCTCGTTAAGAGATCAGTGGCACCTCAATGCCACCACGGATGTCAGGGAAACAGATTCCAGCGACTTGATTGCGCCTGACTGTCCACATATATTGTTATATCCCTTGTGGATATGACATTATGCCTCAACCAAGTCAGCGCTTCCTCAATCGCTACCACCTCCGCCTGGTACACACTGCAGTGATCAGGAAGACGAACGGATAAATTCACATTTAATTTGTCACAAAAGACTCCTGCTCCGACTTTGCCGTCTAGCTTACAGCCGTCAGAGTAGATGTTCAATGGAACGTAAATTTTTGTGACAGTAGTAAAACCTAACCTCAATTTAAATAAAACCGCTAGATTTTTAGAGAAAATAACTTGGTCTATTAATAATAATAAGTAATAAAACATTAAACAACAAAATAATTAAAATATTTTTACGATTTAACAATTGCGCGTTGTATCACAAACATAAACAAAATTTTTTTGTTTTTAACCCTAATCGAACCAACATATTTTTGTTATGTCAGTAAATTCAAATCCTAATCAAATAATTTACGAAAATGTTTGCAGAGAATAAGTAGATGTCAAGTACGTTGTATGGAAATGTTTCAAAATAAAATACATACAAGCTTATAACTAAATTAACATTATTTTGAAAATCGATGGATTTATCAAACGAGCCAAAAAGGCACACCTTGGTTGGATTAGGGTTAAAACATGACGTTTCACACAACCAAAATTGGTATAGAGCCATCTATTAGAATTTTTTAAACTAAAATCCCTCCTTCGTTAATTATATGCGTAACTACTTCTAACAACTACACCATCACTTGAGCATGAGTAGTTGCGAGTAGATACAAGTACTTGTGAGTAGTTTGCTAACGCCAATGGAACACGCTTATTATTTCAAATAAAAACCAGTAAACCAAAGAATACATAACCCAACTTTCTCTTACCTTCGGCAAATCAAGGTCAAAAAAATTAGTCCAAATTTTTCCATACAAAAACAGCGTTATGTTTCTTCTGGTTGTATTCTGTGGTAATACAAACATAGGGTTCAACCGGGTAAAAATTATAAAAAATATCATGATATTTTTTTATCACTTTTGGCATTAAACGTACTCATTTATCACACAAAAAAATCAACTTTTTTCTTGGTTATTTGGGTTTCAGCTGTCAAATGAGGAGTGTCTGATCAAAAGTGGCTATTTACATCTTACTTTTTGCTACTTACTTTTGATCACTTTTTTGTAGTAAACAGCTTGTTTTGGCCAAAATCAAGAATTTTAGGGATATTTTTCATAGAGAAATTGGGAATTTTTGGTCCATGCTGGAAATAGCCACTTTTGGTCTATTTCAATTAAAAAATTCTGCCCTGATAGAAAAAAAATATCATTTTGGAAAATGTAAATATCCACTTTTGATCAGACACTCCTCAAATATGGATTTATTTTCAAAATCATTTTTGTTTGATTTTCGTTGTACTGGTGTTCCCAGGCTAAAATTTGAAGTATAACTATTATTTAAGAACCGAATATATACAAACAGAGCTGGAAACCAAAAAAACAGTTGATTTTTTCCTGCGATAAATGAGTACGTATAATACCAAAGGAGATAAAAAATATGTTTTATATTGTTTTTATTTAGGCCGTGCCCGAATACCATGTTAAATATTCACACGTAATAATTTTTGGCATAAAACACACTCATTCGAATTATTACAATAGTTCCTTATGATACATTTTGACATATCCATGCGAAATATTTTAGTATTGAATGGGATTAGATATAGCAACCAACAAAATAAATTTGAAGGAAAACACATGAGTCCCATCGTAAGCTCCGACCACATTTTTCAATAAAGGTATACAACCTCTTCGGCTATTTAATAACTTGGAACATAATTGATTCTGTAACTGTTTGGCTATTCATTTCTATTACTGTTCCCACCATTCTACGGTTTATCTCACTGGCAAGCCGCAATAAAATAAAGCCATGAGTTCTACCTCAAGTTACCATCCATGCATTTTGCGTGATAAAAAATCTGTAATTTTGTCAAACATACCCCAGAAATCCTTAAATGTTTCTTCACTTAATACTTGACTAATAATCGGATTGTGGGATCGCGGTGTATAATGTAATCGCTTGATAATACTCGTATTAATTTAGTATTGATTCCTGAAGCATTTTTACATTACAACAATAATGTATAATAATTTTGCTTACTTCGGAATTTTGATCCATGTGATTTGGTTTAAAAAAATTGGCGGGGAAATTATCACGCAAAAATTATTATTGAATTCGGGCAGTAAACATAAAAAATATCTGCGGAGGGGAAAATTTCTCAAGTAAATGTCATAAATTATTATTTATCACGGTATTATCGCAGTATTCGGGCACGGCCTTAATGCCATTGTAGCAGTATTCTTTGGGAATTGATTTATCGTGCGATTTTTTGTAGTGTAGTTTGTTATTATTTTTCCAAAGTACTGTGCGATTGGTATTTTTCCAAATATAGCTATATAGAGAAAAATAATTTTAATTTAAAGCTACTACCACGACCAAAATCTCCAGCCAAATTGTAAGGGAATAATAAATTCCAAATTGCTATGAAATGGAATTATTGCGCTAATCCAGCACAGTGATGCCTGAAAAATTTATTTTTTTACCATATTCCCCGTATATTTGAAAAATACCAATCACCACAGTCCAGTTGTACAAGGCTATTACCAAACTAAAAAAGTCACAACAAACTTCCAATTTCAAATTCCCCGGTAAAACCAGGGCCTAGATTCTGATCAAGTGACAAATGACAATTTTTTAAGACTTTATACTAAAATTTTAACTGCTATAAAATGACAAATTTTAACTGCTATATACTGTCATTTTATAGCAGGGTAAATTTTGCTATATATTTGCTATAATTGCTATACATATTTGTATTGTCTTACCCGGTGCCTACGCTATGCAAATCCACTGATATTTTCTATGAGCAATTTTATGTTTGTATATGTTTTTTTTTAATGTATTGACAAATATCTATCCAAAAAATATCATAGCTGGGCATTGCACTATCATAATAATATCTTCAAATGTCAAACAAAATTGTTTCAATGCTATGAAAAAATTAGTTGTCTTTTAACACTTGCACACATGGGGGCACACTTGCACACATACAAGGCACTCATCTATTTTGTGCAACAACCAAATTCCCAAGACCACCGACTATACTGTCCCGTCACTATCTTTTGACACAAAGTTCCGGACTAGGATCCCATCAAGGGAGGACTGGATGATAGGTGCAGTTTTGGAACCGGGAGTTATAAACTTCACTGATTGTTCAAAACGGGGACGGGAAAGTCGGTGCTGGAGGTTTCTGCGAGGAACTTCTGTTAAATCACTCCTTCCGTCTCCCCGACTACTGTAGCATTTTTCAAGCTGAAGTAACTGCAATAAAGGAAGTCGTAGACTGGTTGAGGTATAATGTAATATCAGTTTGTGATATTCGCATATATACGGACAGTCAGGCTGCCATTAAAGCGCTTCAATCTCACCTCCTCACGTCGAAAGTAGTCCAGAACTGTCTCTCATCTCGTTAAGAGATGGCAGATCAGTTCAACATCCACATTTTATGGGTGCCAGGACATGTCATAAGTACAGGGAATATAAACGCCGATGAACTGGCTCGACGTGGTACAACGGACCACTTCTCAGAAAGCAGAAAGGATATTGAAATGCCTCTTGCGGTATGCAAACTGCTGCTTCAGGAAGAAGCTAGCAAGCTGACGAATGACAGAGGGTCAAATAACACTTTTTGCGTAATAACTCGGCAAGTCTGGCCAAAGTTGGACTTAGCGAGATCCAAACAGCTGATCTCACTTCAGCGAAGTCAGATCAGTATGGTTGTTGGAGTGATTACGGGGCACTGTCTCATAGGGAGGCATGCGACTATACTTGGTGTCTTCTCACATGACTACTGTCGTAGTTGCGAGGGCGAAGAGGAGGAAGAGACAGTACTTCATCTTCTTTGCACCTGCCCTCGTCTGGCACGAAACAGACTAAAGTTTTTAGGGGCACTTCTCTTCAAAGACCTGACGGACCTCTGTAGGATGGACGTCGGGAGTATCTAGCGCTTTGTTAACAGCTCAAAATGGTTCCAATGAGTTGGAGGAAATAATTATTGTGGTATGGCTACGGACCATTTTTGTGTCTATGCCTGGTCCTAGTGGACCGCCACCCAAACCTAACCTAACCTAACACTTGCCAGTTGTGGTTAGGTTAAAAATAATTTGTCAAAGTAATTTGTTCAGAAAATTGTACAATATGGAGAACTACCACCTCGTCCAAAAACTTCATTTCCTTTTTTCCGTACAAATACCAAGATTTTCTATCGTCAACAACAGCGCTTCCAGATTTTTTTTTTACTCTGCTCAAATTTTTTATTTTGTACATATTGATTTTGAAGATTCCTTATTTTTCTTCTACCGTCTTCAACATTTTCAGCCATTTCGTCTGCTATATTTTGTAAAATAGAATTTTTTATGTCGACCCGCCTGTAATTTTTATGGGTTATCTTCCATAATATTTCATTTTTTCGGTACAAATCGATTAATCGTATTGTACTTTCCATATTAAAAGACATTTTGTCAGCTTGAGAGCAATTTCAAATGGCAAAACAAAACAACTATATATTTTCATGAAATAGCCTCCTGATAATTTGCTAATATTGCTGTGTTTCTTATTTAAATCCGTAGATCGAGCAGATTTTGAAATCTGAAATCAGATCGATTTGGTGGATCTGAAATAAGAAACAGGTTTCAGATTTTTTAGATCAAAAAATTTTTCAACTCATTATTTAATAAAACAATTTTTCTTCGTCCACATAAGAAATAAAATTTCATTCTATTTTCATTTTAATAACGTTTTGCAAAAAAATTAAGTGATGAGAATGACATCTTTCTATGCGTTAATGTATGTATTTGAATTACGTGAAGTTAGCTAAACTAAAACTAATCTGAGAAATCGGAATATTTTTACAAATCAAAAAAATCAATCTCATCAATCTGAAAAAAAATAAGAAACAGCAAAAAAATTGATCAGATCGATCTGATCTGAAATAAGAAACAACGTTTTAGTACTCAGATCAATCAGATTGATTAGATCAGAAATAAGAAACACAGCATATGTAGTGTCAAAATGCGTGTAATATACACACACATACATTGATAAAATTTATATCATGATAGAAAATATCAGTGGAATATGGAATTGCATAGTGTCTGGTTATATATGTATTGTCAACATTTATTAACTCCCAGCAAATGTGTCTTTGAAGACACTTTCCAGATACACTTACAACGCGTCTTGGTAACAAGTATAAGACACTTAAAAGACAACTATATTCATTTTGGGAAAACTAGTCTTGCAAGACTTGTTTTGACGTTGTCTTTAGTCACTTGTCTTCTTGTCGAAAATGGTAACATGTCTGAAAGTTGTTTTTGGTAATTTGTTTGGATGTCGTCTGTAGTAACATGTTGTGTGTTTGTCTTTGGTTATATGTTTAGATGCTGTCTTTAGTAACATATTGTGAGGTTGTCTTTTGTAACATGTAATGTGATCTTCCCTGGTAACATGTCGTGTGGTTGTCTCTGGTAACATGTCGTGTGGTTATCTTTGGTGACATGTTTTGTAGTCGTCTTTGGTAAAACATCTGGTAATTATTTTTGAATGCAAAATTGGTGTAAATGAAAACAAAAATTTGATTTATGTTGACAATTTATTCGCTATTATATAAAAATTTAAAAAATAAAAAAATCATAAAATCCGTTTTGATATCAAAAAATCAAATCTTAAAACTAAAATTAAATACATTTTTAATCCATTTTTTTAAATAATTATTTTTATACTTGACAAAAAATAAAATGAAAATTAAAATAATATGAAAATTGTTTTATTTAGTTTTAACTTAAAATGGTTATTTTATACTTCCAACGTTTCGAGGGGTTTATTCCATTATTTTCAAGGAGTAAATAAAAATAAAATATTTCCAAAAACATCGAAAAAATGAAAATTCAGCAAATTTTCTTTGTTTTTATGTTTTTGGAATTATATTTTTATTATTTCCTTGAAAATGATGGAATAAACCTATCGAAAGGTCGGAGGTATTTTTTGTTATATATCAAAAATAAATTATATAACAATTTTAAGTTAAAACTAAATAAATACAATTTTCATTATAATGAAATTTAATTAAAATACTTAAATAATATTGTACATTAATTTGTTAAAAGCCTGGCCCGGCTTTTCCGACGGTTTTCCCTATTGTGAGCGTCAAAAATTTGTTTTTTGACGCTTTTTTCAAATTCCCCATATGAGGTAAATTTTATCTCTCAGGCATCTGCAAAAAATTCATAATTATGCATTTTAAAATTAAAGGGATGATTAATTAAATTTACAAACTTACCAAAGAGATTACGGTGAAAAAGACGTAGACTTTTTAACGGCAGCTTCAAATTCAAACCGTCCCAATTATATTTTGAAATCATACTGTCAGTCATGATTTTACTGATCCCAGTGCAGTTATGTTTACCCTCTACAGGGGTAAAAGCTGTTAGATATTTTGTTAAATTTGAAGAAAACTCCTCATCTTCCAATTGTGACGTGATTTCTTCTAATTGTTGGTTTGAATTGATAGGTAACTCCACAGTAAAATTGTTGCCTGGCTTAAGCTGCCGTAAAATCTGTTTGATGTCTATTTTCAATGATGTCAATTGTCGACTAATGTACCTTAGCTCTGGAGTTACTATAAACAGAAAAATAAATAGAAAGATAAAGATTAAGGTAAACATTTTCATCCTTTGATAAATACATTATAATATAAAATTGTATTACCTACGAATTTTGAACTGGTCCTATCTATAGTTTCTTCTCCCAATGATTCGGTGAGCTTCTTGTATACGTTTCCTTAAAAATTTTAGGAATAATTAAATAAATATAATAATAATAAATCTTAATTATTTATTACCTTGCATGTAATTATTGTTGTTGTTATTGTTGGCGTCTTTTGATATGCCTTGACCAGATGATTCTGCTTGATTTGGTTGTTTATTACCTTGGCTGTTACTGTTGTTGGCGTCTTTTGATGTGCCTTGACCAGTTGATTGTGCTAGTGATTGTAAGAAAATGAATTCAAATTTAATTATAAATATCGAAAATAAAAGATCAATGTCATTACAATAGAGGCGCTCCACATGCCCAGGTACTTTTTTGTGGTGTGGAAATACTGCAGAAATCAAGGGCGTGTTATGCCCTAATTGCGACAACAGTTGTGAAGTGGTTAGAGTGTTGGAACTAATACTTATAGGTGGCGATAATGGTTGGGTGTGCATTTCAAATTGGGAATCTAAAAAAAAACAAATAGCACATAATTTAAATAAATAAAAATGAGCTAAACTACAAAATATATATTCCCACTTACCGTCTATATCAATCATTTGGGTCTGGGACTGTTGGTACAATTTTGTTGGGCTGGGTTTGTGTATTTTTGTGAGTTTTATTTTTTTCATTGTTTCGGTGGTAACAAAATCCACCTTTTTTCGATTTTTGTTCAAATTTATGTTTATTGTTGATGAATCTGGATTAAAATAATCTAATAAGTTTTGGAAACATTACGATATTACTGATAAATTCTTACCATTTTCATCAGACCACATGTTAATGCTCATGACGCAAATTTTTATTGTATTTATTTTATTTGTACTGTTTAGTGTTATGAATATATATTGTATATGAATTTAATTATTGCTATTATACTTTTAACAAATAAATTAAAAAGGCAATTAACAAACAGTAGTAGATACATTTTCGTGAAGCATGGGTATTAAAAGATATTGACTTTGTGAGACATCTAATGGTAAACGACAGTATTTACATGCAATTTTTGAAACAGGAAAAGATTCAGTGTATTCTAGTAGATGGCAAACTAATATTATACCAAGATCAGTTTTAGAATTCATTGGATCTTCGAAATATGGCGTATAATTGATAAACCTTCTACCTCGTACTATTTGCAAATTATTTATTATCTCGAATTTTTCAATAAAAAATGGGATTTCTTCAGCCTGATCATGAATAGAGCAAAAACTATCTTTAAAATTAATTTTAAATGTATACGAATTATATTTATACGATTTAAACCTATTACAATCTTCAAATAGTTCAACGTTATTTATTTTATTTTCCAAAACAAATTGATTAATACTTTCACGCTCCTGAACTCTATTAAATAATTGCTTTAAAATATTTTGAGGTTTTTTATGGCTCTTTTAATTTCTTGCAAAAAATTTTCATAAATATACCCTGAGAATGAATGTAATGGACCATATAGCTTAACGTATCCTGGTAAATGCAAAATGCTATGAACATTGTAGTTTACATGTTTTATACCATAAATTTGAGGATACAACATTACAAATTCATTTAATAATATTTGGGCGTTATCCGCATTTTCCTTACAAGAGTTTTGGTCAGATAAAAGGCGAAGACTAACAACTAAAAGCAAACAGTGGTAAAACACATTTGAATCGACAAAGTTTTTTAAAAGTGGAAGTATTCCATATAAAATAAAAAATCTAAACTCTGTGGCTTTCCATCTAAAAATTTCATTAAAATCTCGCGGTTTTCGGCAAAATTCAAACGGAATATACCTAGAATAGGAAGCATACAATTCAGACATCAATTTTCGAGTTTCCGGTTTTATTTTTTCTAACAGAAGGATCAACATTTTTTTCGCAACTCCTAAGTCGACTAAATGCATAGGATCAAGTGGAAATTGAGTAACCATCATAATACCAGATTTTTCTAAAATATTTGCTTCCCCTTTATGATGTTCTGAATCTTCGCGATTAGTGAAAGTTAAATCTGTTCTTAAATTGCCTGAAACTACATTAAAAACTGGTGTATTTGCAATTCTAAATCCTGATTGGTCGCATTCGTGGCACCCTTTAATCGTATTGTGGTATTTGACAGATTTGCAGAATGATTTTGCTGGTGCATCACAAATAAATCCACGTAAAATAAATGGTTTTTTGATTGAAATTTTTTCAATTAAAATTCCCCCATTTTTTAATTTTAATAATTCATTAACGAAATCTTCAAAGAAAATATCAACAGAAACAGGATGCCCCTCACCAACCCAAGCTCCAACAATAAAAGGGGGACGATTACGGTAATCAGCAAAAGAGCCAAGAATAGGCCAAAGAGTTTTCCTCGAACTTTTATACAAAGGTAATCCGTCGATATTAAAATCACAAATAATTGACGGCAAATGAGATAGAAATTCTAAGTCGTACCGATTAATACACTTTTCTATACGAAAATGAATATAATTTCCAGGTGGAACTTCACGTGTTTTAAAAATATTATTAACATTGCTACATGTACGAAATAACGAATCTTTCGTTTTAGGAAGACAAATACCAAATTCTCGTAAAATATTAAGTAAATGTGCGACTGGTTTTACTGATATATTATGTGAAATAATCCATTTAGTCAATTTTGCCTTTAAAATAATAATTTTATCTGAAGAACTACAATAATCAAATTCATCTGATGATGCATCATCCGATGAATTAATATCATTTGATGATTCATCATCCGATGAGTTTGATGTGAAAATTTCATCAAACAAAACACGATTGTCTAAAATTGATTCAAATTCCATATCTTGAAAATCAGACGGATTATCAACTGGATTATTTGTATGAAAATTTAATTCGTTATTTAAACTATTTTCTGCTATTTCGAAAATAATTCGATAACGTTGAGATTTTGATAGGTTATTCATTTATAACAAAAATAAAAATTTTAAAAACGATACCTATACACTAACTAAGACGAAAAATACGATATTGCAATCTACAAAAGGATGAAAACCCAACAATATACGAAAATATAAGCAACGTATAAAATAATTATAAATGACGAGATTTAAACAGTTAAAAACAATTATAAAATAGCAAAAAATAATCATATATAAATATAAGACTAACAGTTTAAATACAAAACTCACCAAAAAGTTTAATTTTTGTAATTACAAACTTAATAACGATACGAGCAGCGGAGCAGATAACTTTACACGATAATTTATTTTCATGAAACATCAAAGATCAAACATGAACTGAGAAAAATCATTAGTAAAACTTTACGAGTGGCGACGATTTTGTTTATTGTTTTTGTAATTTGTAAATAAAATAAACAAATGGCGGCATTTTTATTTATGTATGAATAGCAAAACCAACAAAAATGTCTATACATGTAAAAATAAATGTATAAACATGTTTGTTGGAATATTTTGTAATGACGCCACTTAGGTCGTGGTCGTGCACTTGCTTGTACATTTACTTACTATTGAAATAAAATGGAGGAAATGGAGAATATATTTATTGAATTTATTTTTCATAGACAATTTATTTCGGTGTACATTTTTTTTAATCTTAAAGCTAAAAATTGAATCATCCATTATTGTTAAAATTTAGTTTTTATGCACATATTAGTATTTAATTATTTATTTGTGCTTAATTTCATTAATTTTTTTTTTTTATTAAATCTTTATTTTCTAAAATAAACAAAATACGACATTGCTTCAACGAACAAGTCCAGAAGTAAAAAATAAACCGGTTTTCGAAAATAATCGCAAGACGATCACAAGACTGAGTGATACTATTTGTCGTATCAACCGCTTGGAACGCTGCAACTCATGTAGCAGACGTGACTTCATTAAAAATCTAAAAACAATCATGAGACATGTTATCTAATATTTTTTTCTCTTTTCAACACATTTTATTTCGTATTTTGATCTTCTTCCCAGGCAAACACAAGACATGTTATCAAAGACAATTTTTTTGCTGGGCTGCTATATATCAATGCCGTCTAGAATATACAAGCCATACTGCTACAAGCAAAAATTATTTTTTTTTAATTCATCGACATAACCTAGATGGCAATTAACATTCGAAAAATGAAAGAGTTGAGAGAAACAGAGAATAAAACATTTCAAAAATAAAAAAATTATTTAGTTATTATCTCATGCGTACGAAAGGAAGGTTGTACATATTTTTATCTCTGCTAATTGTCTGCATAATTTAAAACTAATAAAACTATTAATGAAATAATGATATAAATATAAATAAATATTAACTAAAAATGTAATATGAGTTGGAAAAATTTATATGAACTTTTTTTTATTAATAATTTCAAATTATGAAAAAAACACACGACGTACAATCTTCTTTTCCTGCGCTTGGATTAATACTAATTTATTTTTTATATTTTCGCATGTTTTAATCTCTTCGTTTTCAAGTTTTGTTCTCTTTCATTTTTCTAGCATTAATGCCATCTGCAGAAGATTAATGGAACTGTCGACATAAATTGAGTGACGTAGACAGCAGTATGGCTTGTATATTCTAGACGGCATTGTATATATTATCATTTTATAGCAGTTATACTTTTATTACAAAGTCACAAAAAAATGTCATTATTTTGTCACTTGACCGAGAATAGTACTAAGTTTTATGCTAAACAATTTTTTTTTTTAGATCTGGACATCAGAATATTGCCGTACTGTAAATACAGCACAAAACATACCCGGACCTCGAGCCGCGCTAAAAGATTTGAATGAAATCAATGCGGGCATATGCGAAGGTTTAACATATGAAGAAATTCAAGAACGTTTTCCACAGGAATTTGCTTGGCGTGACCAAGATAAATTAAAATATCGTTATCCACACGGCGAATCATATTTAGACTTATTGCAACGTGTCGATAGTGTTGTTCAAGGACTGCTTACTAAATCCGATGTTCTCGTTATATCACATCAAGCCGTATTACGTTGCGTAATGGCATATTTTCTTGGCTCAAAACCAGATGATGTGCCCTACATAAATGTGCCATTACATACATTACTAATTGTTCGATCATTTGGGTACGATTTTAAAATTGAAACGATCGCATTGAATATTGAGTGTGTCGATACATATCGTGTACAACCGGAAAATTGCTCATCAAATCGTACAGACGCTGATGCATTAGGTACTGTACCGGCTCATTTTGATAATCCCTTGGCACAAATAACAAATTAGAAACTGAGAGTGCTTTAACTATACGGCTAACAAATATTTTTTCTGTTGCATTTTTGATTTAATATTACATACATATTATAATTACATATTATTAAAACACGTTTTTATAGATTATAAGTGATTTTATAAGTTACTTAAAAAGAATGAAAAAAAAAACGCATCTAAATTTCTCTCGTTGTAATTGTAGAGACATCTTTGGATGAACAGCCATAATATTTCGTATAATTATTATGTAGGTACATAATTGTAGGTATTTTTTTATTTCTGTATGTGAATAATTTTGTATAAAGATTTTTTTTTTTGTGTTATACCATCTGGCGAGTTCACGATAGAATAAATGATAAAATTTGTTTTTAATAAATAAAAAATACTTATTGGACCCGATTCTGAGTACAACAAAAATTGTGTTATTTTTGTTTTTTCAATGCAAATTCATGTAGGAAGTGCGGAAATAAAATATGAATTTTATCGTCCCTGAATTGGGGCCATTAAAATTTACGATCGTGTTACGATTAGTTAATTATATTTACACTAGATGGCATTGCAATTAGTTAAGAAATTTACAAAACAAATTTTATCATTTATCTACAGTAGCGTAAACGAATAAACTTCGGTTTAATTTTATGAATGTATTAGGAACACGTGTTTCATTTTACGCTACAAATTTTAATCCATATTTTTTTTAAGTTAATGCCCATATTATGGTTCTCAGCTAAGAGTCACTTGGCGACTTCAAGTCACCCAAATCAAATTTTGGTATTATGGTTCTCGCCGTGAGTGAAAGTAATGTCAAAATTACTCGTCTAACATTTCTCCGTGATTAGTGCGATTTTTGTAAAGAAATAATGGAATAAACAACACTAGTTTTTTTACAGGCAAAATACATATTTTAATTAATATTTCCTAATTAAATATTGAATAAAAATCAATTTTTTTTTTTAAATCGTATTTTAAAATATTTTTATTGTACATGTTAACAACAAAATGCGAATATAAGTTGTCAAAAATTTTTAATCTCATAATTAACAAAACCAAAAACATCAGCCGCGCACAACCCTCTCCAAAATAAATGTGAGAACCATAATACCAAAATTGAATTCACACGACTTTTCGAGTCACGGTCACGGCGAGTCGTCGCTCGTCGGTGAGGTGAGAACCATAATAGGGATATAAGATAGTGGCAAGATGATTTTGTTACATTATATGTTTAGATTAGATGCGCCCGCTTTATCTCACACATTATTTAAAATATGATAATTCGCATTTTTCCTTCAACTGACCTTGGCTGAAGTAGAGAAAATTGTACTTTAACTTTGTATCTTTTAGAATTCAAGGTCAAGACAAATTATATATTTTTTATAGATTACGATTGCACAAAATAGAAACTCTAGATTATAAGATAAAACAAGAATAATGGCCAATAAGACCAGGTAGAAATCTGGTAAAATACTTGGTTCTTGTTATATTGTATTGAACAAAACTGCCATCGTCTTCCTCCCAGGGATTTCATCTGCGAGATTAACGAAATAAGAAAAATATTTTAAAGAGCATAGGTAATTTTTGTGATACTTTAAAAATAAAATAAAAGAATTGCATAAAATTTGTACATTTTACACACACATAATTCTTACTTTAGAAAATAAACTAAAACGAAAATAATTATAAAAAACAAATTAACGTAGTTTTAAATTTTCCATTTTTTTTACCGTTGCCTTAACCAAAACCAACAAAAATGTTTATAAATTTTTGTTGGTTTTGCCTTACCATACCAATTCTATTAAAATTTGATTGTATTTTATTTTACATAAATATATAAAAAACTGCTGTAATCTCTTACGTCATATACAATGTTATAGATCTATCTCGTTTTGGCTTATTTCAAATGTTACTCTATTAAAATTATCTCTCTCTAATA
The DNA here is from genome assembly GCA_958295665.1 of Tipula vernalis. Lineage (NCBI taxonomy): Eukaryota > Metazoa > Arthropoda > Insecta > Diptera > Tipulidae > Tipula > Tipula vernalis. The sequence goes on along the minus strand of OY282558.1, from coordinate 240,973,076 downwards.
CAATTCTTATTGGACGTGCGCAATCACATGATCGGCTTGCTATAAAATTTCAAATCGAATGAAAGAAACCAAAATTTTGCCCTTGATGTGACACTCAGCTTCTGCAAGCCGACGTGAACTGTTGAAATTTAATTGTGAGTAAAATATTTTTTATTTATATTTTAATTATTTGGTTATTTCTAAATTTGTGTTATTTTATTGTGATTTAAATATTAGTCAAGTGTTAATTTTATAAATAAAAGTTTTGTTCGTGAGCCGGGTTATAACCATTCGGAGACAGTGCAGTCCGGCTTTTTTTCAATCTATAAAATAATTTTCCGTTATGTGATAATACATACCACATAAATTGTGATTTGCCGGAAATTTTCCATATGTTTTCTAATTAAGTCTCAGAAAATCAATGAAAATTCCAATGACCTTTAAACGACCTTATTGTTTGCATCGTCAGTTTACTGTTTTACACATCTATCAATTCCAACATGGCGTTTTTTTTTTCTACCTACCTACAATTTTTTTTTTTGTTTCACAGAGTTTTTGAATTTTGTAGATTCACATTTAATTTCAAGCTCGATATTCCAATGCTTTTTTATGAAAAATGTTTTTCATCGGTAGGAAATGAAAGTTTACATTTTTATTGCATAATTGCAAACAAAATCGATAAATATAAAAGTTGCAGTTCCTATGGCGCTGCAAGTGCAATAGCTAATTTTATAAATTGCATCTTGCATTTGCATGTAAAATTGTTACACTGGAGGCGCGGCTATTCCTGAATACGAATGTACTTCATATCTGATTTAAATAATAAACGAGCGAATCTGATTCAATCCAAAAAAGAATCTTGTATAAATTTATTCCATTCGTATTTGGACATGGCCCCAGAAATCAGAATATCGTGTAACGTTAATGAGTGGTGTAACCTTTGGCAATCAAATTTTTATTATTTTGACAAAAATTTGCCCTTTGATTTGACCTTTTATGCTGTATGCGATAAGAATATAATATTAATATGTATATGTAATCAATCAGCCTGTAAAATAATTTATTTTTCTCATTTTAGGAGAAACATTTAAATAAAACTAAAACCTAGTTAAAATGTCAAAAATCGGTATTAATGGATTTGGCCGTATTGGGCGTTTGGTCCTCCGTGCCGCTATTGATAAAGGTGCAGAAGTAGTTGCTGTAAATGATCCATTCATTGGAGTCGACTATATGGTATACTTGTTCCAATATGATTCAACACACGGACGTTTCAAGGGTACAGTCACCGCTGAAGGTGGAAACCTCGTTGTCAACGGTCAAAAAATTTCTGTATTCTCTGAACGTGACCCAAAATCTATTCCTTGGGGTTCAGTTGGTGCTGAATATATCGTTGAATCAACTGGTGTTTTCACAACAATTGAAAAGGCTTCATATCATTTAAGCGGAGGTGCAAAGAAAGTTATTATTTCAGCTCCATCAGCTGATGCACCAATGTACGTTGTTGGTGTCAATTTGGATACTTATGACCCATCTGCCAAAGTTGTATCAAACGCATCATGTACTACAAATTGCTTAGCTCCATTGGCTAAAGTTATCCACGACAACTTTGAAATCGTTGAAGGTTTAATGACAACTGTGCATGCAACAACAGCCACACAAAAGACCGTTGATGGACCATCAGGAAAATTATGGCGTGATGGCCGTGGTGCTCAACAAAATATCATTCCGGCTTCAACTGGGGCAGCTAAAGCTGTTGGCAAAGTTATCCCATCATTGAACGGTAAAATCACCGGTATGGCTTTCCGTGTTCCAGTACCAAATGTATCAGTAGTCGATTTAACTGTTCGTCTTGCCAAACCAGCGAAATACGAAGACATTAAGGCTAAAGTTAAGGCCGCTGCTGAAGGACCACTCAAGGGAATCTTGGGATATACAGAGGATGACGTTGTATCAACCGACTTCATTGGTGACACTCATTCGTCAATCTTTGACGCTCAAGCTGGTATTTCGTTGAATGACCACTTTGTTAAGCTTATTTCCTGGTACGACAATGAATATGGCTACTCCAACCGTGTCGTCGATCTTATCAAATTCATGCAAAGCAAGGATTAAATTTCATCTAGTTATTTAAGTCAGTTAAAAGAAAAAAATTACTATTCATGTTATATTATTAATTAATGTAAATTGCTGCTCGTGATAACTAATAATTTTATTGGAAATTACCTATGTATTATCACCGTGAACAACAAACATAAAAGTTAAATTTCTGTAATTTTTTTGGTTTTAAAAAAAAATTTATTTCCAATGAACAACGTAATAAAACTTAAATTATAAAATGTGAGCTTTAATTTAATTGGTTTTTCTAAAAATAAGCAGAGATCAGAGACAGGAAAAGAAGCTACCACAGCATCAAGCTTGCTGCAAAAAATGTCAATTGAGCGCGTCTAGAAAATGGCAACAGACTAACAGATTGAAAGGTTCATTCTCCAGATTTGTCCTGTTGAGTTCATCAAGAAAATGACAACTTGACGGAGTTAAAAATATATTATCTCGCTGGACACAAAAGCTGTATTTTGTTGAGAAAAAATGAATTCGAATTATTTTGGAGTTATTTTTTTCTTAACAGAATCAATAAGCCGCGAAATATTTTTTCGATTTAATTTTTATATTCTATGTTGGTATTTCTTCTGTGTTTTTCATTCAAGCAGTTACGTAATTTACTTGTTCGGGCTCGAATTAAATAACTGAAATATTTTGTTCGAATTATTTAATTCCTGTCACGTGCAAAGTTGCTGTAAATTTCTCAACAAAATACAGCTAAAATTACATGATTGCGAGATAACATATTTTTAACTCCGTCATGTTGTCATTTTGTTGACGGCCACAACCCAATATACAATTCACACGGAATTCTGTGTGCATTTTCGTACGGTAAACAATTATAGCTGTATTTTGTTGAGAAAAAATTAATTCGAATTATTTTGGAGTTAGTTTTTTCTTAAAAGAATAAGCCGCGAAATATTTTTTCGATTTAATTATTATATTCTATGTTGTTATTTCTCTAGTTTTTCATTCAATCGGTTACGTATTTTATTTGTTCGAGCTAGAATTAAATAACTCAAATTTTTTGTGCGAATTATTTAATTCCTGTCACGTGCAATTGTTGTTGTAAATTATTCAACAAAATACAGCTAGGACGTGTTCGATTTCTATGCGAAATAGTTTTTTTGTGATAAATTTGACAATAGTGAAATAATTTTCTCTTCCATATTTGAAATAAGTTCATTTGCTGTCCGAATACTGAAATAATTTTGACATAATAAAATTGACTTTTGGAAATACAACAAACGACAAATTGTACACAGAGAGTTATTTAATGTCGAATTCTTTTCGTTTTTTCAAATCAATGTAAATTTTGTGGTGCGAAAAGTACACGGAACCAAATTGATGTTATTATTGACGTTACTAACAACAACAAAAATAGAAACTTCAATTTGTATTTGTTAAAGTTGTGAATATACGAGTTTTTTGTGTCTTGATTTTAAATCATTTTAATTGTTGTTTAATTATTTTAATCGTTTAAATAAAATTTTCAATATAAACAGTTTTCTCCGTGTCGATTTTTATTATCCTTTTGTTTGTTTGTTGTGTTTAATTATTTTAATCGTATGAAATGTTTTCAATATAAACAGTTCTTTTCCGTCTCTTATCCTTTTAATTGTTGTACTTAATTATTTTAATCGAATTAAATAAAATCAAGGCACAAAAACTCTAATTGACAACTTTGACAACTAAAAATTGACGTTTCTAATTTGTTGTTGTAGTTGATTTATGAAAAAATATACATTTCGTAAAATTGATGTACATCGAAAAAACATTGATGTTTTTTGGCAAATCGAATATGGTTTTCGATGTATATCAATTTTTTTTGATGTTTTTTGGCGAAAAGAATTTAACATAAAAGTGTAAATATAAAATGATAGAAGCAGAATTTGATCCAAATATGGTATTATTTCTATTAAGTTCGGGTTACATGTGTTTAATGAGAAGAACATGGAACTTTACGCGACCTTTAATAATGGATCTCCTAAACTCCCAGGTATAATACATTTAAACTTACAGGTATGTATGTTAGGTATTGCTCTCTAGTATTTATAAATATTAACAAAATTCTTTCTTGCAGCGACCAATAATGTACACAATTCCCTCCACAAACAGTATTGTTAATTCAATACCTAGTTATAATGATCCTGTGACGAGAATGTATTTAAGGATATCGTCTAACACTTTCATCGCTATTAGCAAATTCTTGCCCAATAAAAACCATGGTTGGGGACCGGAAATGGAACTAATGATATTTTTGCTGTGGCTGACAAGTGGGACTAGTTATAAAATTGTAGGTGCAGCAATGAACATATCAAGATCCACAGTTTGTGATATTGTTCACAAAATGATGGCCACTAGAAAATGCTGGAACTTATTATATTATTTAGGACGTGTTCGAAGTTTATAATAATTATTCCAGCTGTAATAATTATGACACTATTTTGTATGCAACCAAATTATTACAGCTACTACGGGTTGTAATTTTGACACTTCTGTAATAATATTCATAAACAAAAGTGCACAATAACAATAATTAAGCCGTATTACGTTAATTTATTTCAAAAAAAAATTGTACAAATAAAACTTATTACAAAATTTGAAAGAGACAATTATTTCACTTCTGTCAAAATTATTACAAAAACAAAATTATTACAAACTTCGAACACGTCCTTAAGCTGTATTTTGTTGAAAAAAGATTAATTCGAATTATTTTTTTCTCAACAGAACAAGCCGCGAAATATTTTTTCGATTTAAGCGTGATTTCCATGAGAAATTCTTACTGACCAGTAAAAATAAAGCGAGATAAAAATATAGATTTAGTTGAGGTGTGAGAGGGAATTTTTTTTTTCAGTACTCGAAAAAAATTGTTTTTACTGTGATATGTAACCATAATTTACTGGTGTATAACCATAATTTACTGAAGAAAAATATGAAGCGAAGTATATTTTTTCAGTACTTTACAATACATCTACATACAGATTGTGTAAGGATAGAAAATTTTTCTCGCACACTGAAGCACTAACTATAAAAAAAAAAATACTTCACCCCATCCGACATTTTTATGGTATATAGTAAATATAAAGTGACGTTTGGTGTTAAATTTCGCAAGTTTAAGTTAATTTTTATTCACAAAAGTAAATAATTTTTCGAAAATACAACAAAAATGAAACCACACTCAATGAATCACGAAAAATTATGAAATTTATTGGTTATGTTAACAAAAATCTGTCAAAATTCAACCGTTTAGTTTTGCTATAAAAAAAAATAATGTCCTTGTCACTCTAATGGAATTTTTAGTTGTCTTTACTCCTCTGTATTTTTCAGTAAAATATACTGGTCAGTAAGAATTTCTCATGGAAATCACGCTTTAATTTTTCTATTCTACGTTGGTATTTCTTCTGTTTTTCATTCAAGCAGTTACGTATTTTATTTGTTCGAGCAAGAATTAAATAACTCAAATTTTTTGTTCGAATTATTTAATTCCTGATACGTGCAATTGTTGTTGTAAATTTCTCAACAAAATATAGCTTTAGAACACCCCTCCAGACCAGGTGTATCATAAACGTACGGTTTACGAAGACTTTGCTATACTAAGGTGTTCGTAAACGGTACACTAAAACAGTACGAATGTAGTACGTAATGTGTACTTTTGTCACACGAGAAGTGAAACAAATTTGCGAAGACTTGTGTATGTATTAGTATGTATAAAAGTGTTCATAACGTGTACGCTTAAACGTAATGTGTACGAACTGCTTAAGCGTAACATTGACGAACGGTTTAGTGCGAATTGCCCCATTTAATTACAATAAAACAATTTTTTTAAATCAATCTTATCTTTTATTAGTATTTTTCTTCAAATAAGCCGCAACACAAGACACAACGTGCCAAATTTGTTAATTAATCTTTTTCTGAAATGAAATAAAATGTTTCAATCATAGATGAAGTACTTCGAGTATTACTTAAATACCTTTCAAAATATTCATTATAATGATTTTTATATGATATTATGGATATAGGCTGCTCTTGAATGCCACGAAAAACTAACAATAATTATCAGAAGTTTTTATATTTTCACAATACGACAACTTTAATTTAATTTGTAGAAAAAAAATTGAAAATACAACAAAGCCGCAAGATATAATTGACAGCACTGTGTATAGAGAATGTAAATGTGGTAGTGTGTTGTAATAAGAACCTTTCGTAAACTGGTCGTAAACGAAATACTTTTGATGGATACATTTTTACGCCGGGAGGGACGTCCTAAAAAGTTTTATTTGACATTTCAATTATGACATTATTTTGTATGCAACCAAATTATCACAGTCGCTGCTACGTGTTGTAAATTTGACACTTCTGTAAAAATATTCACAAACAAAAGAGCGCGATAAATATAACTAAGCCGTATTACGCTAATTTATTTCTAAAATAAATAGTACAAATAAAACTTATTACATAATGTGAAAGAGAAAATTATTTCACTCCTGTAAAAATTATTACAAAAACCAAATTATCACAAAATTCGAACAAGTCCTTATCTAAATAAGTATTACCATTACTACGTTTCCATGATGGAGTTAACCGGGATTAACGTGGATTATCTTATCATGGAAACATGTCGAGTTTAGGATCTTCGTTAAGTTTCTTAATCCAACTTAACTCAACGAAAGTAGTAGGGTTAGAAGGGATTCTATCTGTCAAAAGCGAAAAAAACAATTATACCAATTCAAAATGGAATTGCGAGTATTCTTTTCTCTCCATAATACTTTATAAATCATAAAAATCACAATAAATGTTAAATTGAAAAATTTCCACCATACAAATAAAATTTCCAAAAGTGACTTTAAATTGTTGTGAAATGTCAAATTACACTAGAATTTATAATTGCATGGAAACAATATGGATTAGCGCGGCCATGTTATTAACTCAACGAAAGTCTTAAACCGGGTTAACTCTGTCATGGAAACGTAGTACATGTTTCCATGTATCGAGTTTAAACAGGTTTAGGTTTCGTTGAGTTGAAAATATGGCGGCGCTAACCCGTACCGTTTCCATGAACAGAGTTAGGATTTAGAGTTGAAGAAAAATATTTCGATAAAATAAAAAAATAAAATTGCGTATTGAACAAAAGCCAAACTTTTATTTCACTTTGATATATAGTCATAACGTTGACAACGACATTTTTGTGTAATTTTTTCAATTATTTTGGGGAAATATATTTAGTAATATGCGATGCGCCATTTATAATTTTAAAAAATGTTTGACAGTCAAACAAGATTCGTCGAGTTTATTTGGATTTAACGAAACTCTACCCTGGACTGGGATTTTGCACACAGCGACCCAAGTATTTTTACTTAAGACTTTTTTGTCAAAAAACCTAGAATAAGTCTTAACTTAGTTAAGACTTTTTCTAGGTTTGAGTTAGGACTTATTCTAAAAAGTCGTATGAAACTTGTCGCGAAAAGTCTTAACTGGACTAAACTCAATATTATGAAAATGCATGAATGTGTGTGTGTGTGTAAATGTCAAAAATAAAATGGGCGGGAACATTTTTGTGTATGTATGCATGTGTCAACATCAGCAAAATTTGGCGGGTAAATTAAACGTTTAAAATGAAACAAAATTAAAAATTCAATACTGAAATTTATTAATAAAACTTGTTTATTATATTTAACATTAATAAAATTACATATTTATATAAACGGCTTTTATCTTTTAAATCTAATTTTTAAATTATAATATAAATATTAATTATTTATTATTATTATGATTATTATGAAGAAGTAAAATTATTAATAGTTTTCAATTCATTTTCCATCCGATGAAGACTATGACAAATGTATTCAATCAATCTCATCAGGCTATAAAAGAAAATGACGCATTCACAAAATAAAATATTAATATGGTTTATTAAACAATCACTCACAAAACTCGTATTAAATTAAAATATAAATATTTATAAAAAAAAATCGAAACACAAAAAAAAAAAAAAATATTATTAAACTAAACAACCAACGCGCACAACAATTTTGAAAAATAGATTTTCTACATTATGTCAAAACCAAAAAAACCTCATATAACGATACATATAACATAAAATGTATAAACATTTTTGTTGGTTTTGGGTATGTACATATACGATATACACACTACTCTACTTGTATATTTTGTATATGTATATATGACAGCATGAAGTTAGCTTCGAATTTTTTCATCAAAAAACTTAGGAAAAACTTATTGCTCTATTTGAGTTAGGTTTTGTTATACTTGGGGAGTCGCCTTTTTTGAGCGACTTTTAGCTAAAAGCGAGAAAAAGCGATTTTGCACTAGGCGAATAGACACTCGCTCTCGCTTTTATTTTCGACCATGTGTAATACTTGGCGAGAAGTAGGAAAACGAATTTTAATGCGTGATTTACACGTTCCAACAATGTTTTTCCAACTTTTTTTTTGTTGAGACTTAGAGCTACACGCAGTAGAAAATATTTACATGCGATAAAAAGAGAAAAGTATAAAACGAAAATGTCGGTCATGCTATAACTTTTTGGCGGTATAAAATCTATGATGTCGAATAGGGCGATAATGCAACTTTATGTTTCAAAATTACAACTTTTCTGGCTAAAATAAAGCTTTTCGAAAGTAAACTTCCATTTTTAAACAAAAATTTATAAAAAAATAAAACAAAAATGTCGGGCATGCTATAATTTTTTGGCGGTATAAAATCGACAATGTAATTTTTGACGAATGCCGCTGCGATTTCACTTTATTTATCAAAATTACGACTTTTCTTGGCTAAAAATGAAAACTGTTCGAACGTAAATTTTAATTTTTACATAAAAATTTAAAAAAATAAAAATAAAGCGCTATAAAAATTTTACAAATCGCCATTTTTTATGTGTTTGTTGTTGTTTGTTTCCATAAAATATACTCGGGTCGAGTATATTTTATAGTCAAAAAAAATTTTTATGGAAACAAAGTTGAAAAAAAAAGAAAAAAGTCCAACAAAATTTTGTTTGTTTATATATTTGTTCTTGTCTTTCAAATGGAATTCGCGATATACTAATCTCTTCATTTTTTGTTGGGAAACATTGTTGGAACGTGTAAATCACGCATAAGTTGATGTTTTAGCATAATTTTACACATCATATGATGTACCTATATAAGCTATATTTTGTTGAGAAATTTACAACAACAATTACACTTGACAGGAATTAAATTCGAACAAAAAATTTGAGTTAGTTAATTCTAGCTCGAACAAATAAAATACGTAACTGCTTGAATGAAAAACAGAAGAAATACCAACATACTCGTAGAATATAAAAATTAAATCGAAAAAATATTTCGCGGCTTGTTCTGTTGAGAAAAAAATAACTCCAAAATAATTCGAATTAATTTTTTTTCAACAAAATACAGCTATAGGTAATTAAAAAAAAATTGAAATTTGCTGTCACATATACATATTATGAATACCTATTATGTATTAGAAAAATTATTGTTTTAATTAAGAGATGTTGTCACTTGAGCAGAATTGAATTTAATCAATTTATGTGCATATTAGGGAAATTTCCCTATCGATTATTACAATAATTACAGAAAATAACACCGCCGAATATCACAGAAGGGAACAAGACGAAACGATCATATAATTGATAATTTAACAAACACTATAACATTTCCAGTGTTAGCGACAAAAAATATCACACAAATAGGGCATCGGATAACCCGAAATTGAATATTGAACCAACTTTTATTTTTTATTACATAAAATTAATTATTTATGTATTTTAAATAACATGATTTTTTACAAGTTCATTTGTATCAACGACACAAATCTAAACAAACTTGTCAATAAAATGTATTTTTGACAACTAAATCAAAGTTGCTCAATTTTCTCGCCTTTTATTTTGTCCATATGTGCAAAATCGAAAAAAAACCGTCGGACAAAATTGAAAGGCGAGAAATTAAACGAAAACTCGCTTCTCGCCGTTTGTGCAAAATCCCAGTCCTGGACTGGGATTTTGCACACAGCGAGTCGCCTTTTTTGAGCGACTTTTAGCTAAAAGCGAGAAAAAGCGATTTTGCACTAGGCGAATAGACACTCGCTCTCGCTTTTATTTTCGACCATGTGTAATACTTGGCGAGAAGTAGGAAAACGAATTTTAAGTTGATGTTTTAGCATAATTTTACACATCATAGGTAATTAAAAAAAATTGAAATTTGCTGTCACATATATTATGAATATTATGTATTAGTAAAATTATTGTTTTAATCAAAAAATGTTGTCACTTGAGCTGAATTGAATTTAATCAATTTATGTGCATATTATGAAAATTTCCCTATCGATTATTACAATAACTACAGAAAATAACACCGCCGAATATCACAGAAGGGAACAAGACGAAACGATCATATAATTATTAATTTAACAAACACCATAACATTTCCAGTGTTAGCGACAAAAAATATCACACTTGAAATAGGACATCGGATAGCCCGAAATTGAATGTTGAACCAACTTTTATTTTTTTTTACATAAAATTATTTATTTATGTATTTTAAATAGCATGATTTTTTACAAATTCATTTGTATCAACGACACAAATCTAAACAAACTTGTCAATAAAATGTATTTTTGACAACTAAATCAAAGTTGCTCAATTTTCTCGCCTTTTATTTTGTCTATTTGTGCAAAATCGCAAAAAAAACTGTCGGACAAAATTGAAAGGCGAGAAATTAAACTAAAACTCGCTTCTCGCCTTTTGTGCAAAATCCCAGTCCTGAACTGGGATTTTGCACAAAAGGCGAGAAGCGAGTTTTCGTTTAATTTCTCGCCTTTCAATTTTGTCCGACAGTTTTTTTTCGATTTTGCACAAATAGACAAAATAAAAGGCGAGAAAATTGAGCAACTTTAATTTAGTTGTCAAAAATACATTTTATTGACAAGTTTGTTTAGATTTATGTCGTTGATACAAATGAATTTGTAAAAAATCATGTTATTTAAAATACATAAATAATTAATTTTATGTAATAAAAAATAAAAGTTGGTTCAACATTCAATTTCGGGTTATCCGATGCCCTATTTCAAGTGTGATATTTTTTGTCGCTAACACTGGAAATGTTATGGTGTTTGTTAAATTATCAATTATATGATCGTTTCGTCTTGTTCCCTTCTGTGATATTCGGCGGTGTTATTTTCTGTAGTTATTGTAATAATCGATAGGGAAATTTTCCTAATATGCACATAAATTGATTAAATTCAATTCTGCTCGAGTGACAACATCTCTTAATTAAAACAATAATTTTTCTAATACATAATATTCATAATATATGTGACAGCAAATTTCAATTTTTTTTTAATTACCTATAGGAGGATTTTTTGCTTCGAGTGTTTGTCGCAACAGCGCGACGTATGGGGGATAAAAGTAAAATTTCAAACATTTTCATAGGAAATCCCATGTAACATCATTATAACTAATTGTAGAATCATCAAAGAATTTTCATCAAATATTATAATTAGGTAAGTGGAATTTGTTTATAAAATATTAAAAACTACATTCTAAGTTTAATTAACAAAATTTTTTTTCTATTTTAGTTCGAAAAATCAACTTCCTTTTAGTCCCAAATTTTACGATATGTATATCATTTTACGATAAATTTAGCTAATTATTTATTCAATTTTGGATTATGGATGGTTTAACGGTAGAACAATTGAAACAAAAATTAAATGCTGTCGGTGCCAAAACGAGTGGAACTAAATTAATCCTTATTAATAGGTATGTTATGTTAGCAAAATATACTTGAGGCAGTAGTTAATTTAAGTTATTTTAGTTTACGTCTATAGCAGTCGATGAACCTGAGTAGAAAATTGTATTCAACCAATGTTGTCCCAGCAGTAGATAGTAGTGACTTCCCAACCGAAGGTTATTTCGAATTGGATATTCTCTCAGAGAAGAGTCACGTACAATGGCTATCAAATTCAATAATTTCCAATTGGTTTATTGAAAGAAAAGCTTGTGTTGGAGAAAAAAAGGGGCGCCGATTATTCTTCAATGAATTCATAAAAAGAATAAGTTTTATTCAAAAAAAAAACAACTTTTATTTTAAAGGTGTCTGCAGTGCAGAAACGAAGAAAAACGTGGAGTATGTTGTGTACGTTCATTTGAATTGTGAGCTGTGTCAAATACTCAAAGCTAATTGCGGTTGCCCAGCTGGTACAGGTCTAAGTGCCGCTTGTAAACATGTTTCGGCACTACTATATGCCATTGAGTGCTACGTAGTTTCAGGTAAATATACTATAATACTGCATTACGACTTTAGATAATAATTTTATTTTGTTGCACGTTTAGGAAAAATACCCAAATTTTTAAGTGCCACATCTAAGGTCCAAAAATAGCATAGACCAACCGGAAGAAGCCTTGAAAATGTGTCTATAAATCGAATGCTCGGGATTACTGAATCATTACAGGATAGTTCAAATATATCAAACTATGCGATCAATTCTTTAATTAATTTTAAGACTGAATCGCCGTTTTTATCATCTCGTAACGCCAATTTTTCTTTTTTTTGTGCAGATCATGACTATTGCTCAGAGCGGCTGCAGTATTATATGTTAAATAATACCAATAAAGTTACCCCCAAAGAAATCAAAAGGATCGAAAAAAAATACAAGAGTTCATAACAAATTGTGGTTTCAAGTAAGATCCTCCCGAATTACCGCGTCAATTTGTCATAGTGCAATAAGGACCAAAAACTCGGGTAAATTTGTAGACGGTTTTTTAAAAAGTCACATCCGAGTTATTCCAATATTTGCCAACTCAATAAAATGGGGGCTTTCTAATGAACCTGTCGCTCGAAAAAAATATTGCGACGTTACAGGAAACAAAATCGAAGAATGTGGTGTTTTCGTAGACCCTCACTTAAATTTTTTAGCTGCTACTCCGGATGGAATTAATTCCGAGAAAAATTTAGTAATTGAAATAAAATGTCCATACAGTGTAAGAAAGAGATTACCCACAGAGGCGAAATTTTTAAGCAAAAATGGACTTTTTAAGTCACATTCGTATTTTTACCAAATACAATTGCAAATGCACGTTACAGGAATAACACAATGCGACTTTGTGGTATGGACCCCTCAATCGCTTTAAGTACTTTTCATACCAGGCGCCTCGCCTCGAAATATTTAGTTACCACAAATGCGAAGCTGAGACCCTTTCATACCGGTAGCGTTGGCTTTGAACATTCCGTTGCTATGAAATATTTTATTTAGGTCTATTTTACACGTGAATTATAGCAAGAACTGAGATATTCTAAATTTGTAACGTATATATGAGCTAGATTTTTTAGTAAGTATAAAATATTTGTGTAAAAAATGTGATTTTTAGGTTATGTTGAGAAAGCACTTGGCTTTGTACTACTTTAAAATCTCGCAGTCGAGTGTGGAACGCATTGCCTTGGCTTTGTAGATAACTTCATTGCAATATATTTGGTTTTTTTTTTAATTATCACTTAAAAATTAATTATTTTTCAACAAATTGAATTTATTACTATAAAACTAAACGGTATCAATCGAATAAAACTAGTTTATATAATTAAAAAACGAAATAAAAATTTTTTATTTACGAAGCTCAAAGCCGAGGCGCCTGGTATGAAAAGTACTTTACATTGAACGGATCCAATACAACAAAGAATTCGCAGATTCAATGTTAGATCAACTAACTGTCTATTATAAAAAAAAATTCTGTGATAGTTACTATAAATTTAAATATTAAAATTTTATTTAAACCCAAAAATATGTTAGTTACATGAAGTTCCTTAGAGCTGTGATACTACTTAGTATTCATATCAAATTAAATATATAAATGCTTTTTATAGTATAATACATAAAGAATATGTGGCCTTATATTTAAATATTGAATTAAATTATTTTATTTTATTTTTGTGATAGAAGCATAGAAGAATTACTATAGAAGCATATTTTGTATGGATGAAATTTACCAACATAATTTATATTCGTATTTCTTTGAGTTGTTTTTTGTTTTTAAGTGGGACTGAAAGGTCTATATAGAAATTTGATATCATATTGCCTCTTTCTATTCTTCTTTGGCAACAAAAAATAAAAGTAGATCTCATTTTAATAGTGTGTTGGTTGTGTACACACAACACACTTATAATTTGTTTGGTTTTTTACGAACCTTTTACATCGAGTCGAACAATTTTTTGTTTCTCATAAGAACCAATGTAAAATTGATAGTTTTGATTATCAATTTTATTAATGAAAATTCATTTAAATGAAACAAACTTTTCCTTAATTTGCATCTTTAATATGTTAAGTTTGTATAAGTTTGAAAATCGTAAAAAAATTACTTCTACATTTTCAATTAAAATGAAAAAAGAAACACTTTCCATTTTCTACCACCACAAACAAACCATTAAATATTTGTTTCGAAAAATAAAAACAATAGATCATCCTTGCCTTTCTAATTTAACATAAACAAAAGAGACAAAGTAGCGTTAAAAAAAATAAAACTCCGTACCTAAATGGAAAAAAAAAAATTAAAAAATTGAATTATCTTTCTGCCACCAATTGAAAACAATCTGAAGCAAGGTAAAAATAAAAATTAAACCACTTGTGCAGAACAAAAAAATTAAACAGTAGGGACACCCTTATCTTTACTATAGAAAACAACAACAAAAATACACATTCTGATTCGCACCATGCCCATGAGTAATTCTTCTATGATAGAAGTACATGCATGCGTTTACACTTATGTTTATTTATTTTTGTATAATGAATTCAATTTATTTTGTTTTTCAGTTTATTTATTACTTTTATTAAAACTGAATTATTAATAAAAAATTATTTAATTTCTAAAACAAAAAGTTTTTAGTGGTTTTTGGAAATATAAGTGGGAATGGTATCAGAAATGATTCTGTTGATTTTTGCACGCCCTATGACTCTTTCAACAAGAATTCGTCGGTTGGCAATGTATCTGGGGTGAGATGTTGTAACCATAACGTTTTTCGCTTCGATGCATTTTCGATAGAATAACGGTACTGCTTTGTTAAAAATATAAAATTTTAAACCAATTTAGTTCTAAAATACCGTTATTTTATCGAAAATGCATCGAAGCGAAAAACGTGATGGTTACAACATCTCACCCCTGGTTTCCATAATTTCCTTTCTGTCAACTGATTTTTATTGCGTAGAAAAGGTGGAATATTTAAACCAACCTTTAACTCTTCTAAAACATCGGGAATATCAAACCCCCGATCGGCTAATATCATTGGGTTTCAAATTAGTTAAAAAACCCGATTTTACGATTATTTCGCGATCGCTGATTGCTCCACCGTAAGTTGCCGAAACAAATGTAATAAAACCAAATTCATCTATGGATACTAAAATTGAAAAGTGAAAATGTCAACTGGTTATGTACAGGATTCTGGGATTTTTGAACAAATATTTCTGTGCAATCAACTATTGCTCTATAGGATTGGTTCGAATCAACACTGTTATTCCAAAAAATCTATTCGCTTCAAGGTGGAATAAAGTGAATTGTTCATATAAATAAAACATTTTGAAACATTAGAGGGACTAATCTCGAAATGTCTCGCAATTGTTCTATAATTATATTTGGTTCGGTACTTAAGTAAAAGTAAAAGAACGTGATCTTCAGCAGTTAAAGAACTTATTATACAGATTGTGTTATATCTAACAATCAAATCAACCAAAAATAAAAATCGATTTCGATCCATTCCGCTATATTGTAACAGTTCCGCGTCCATTACCGTAGAATATGACATCTTTGAATTTTCCGTTTGAGTGAACATGCTGACCGTTCTAAATGGTTTAATCGACAAAATTAATATTAAATAAGATTTATTCACTCAACTATAACAAAAATTTTACCTCCGTAGGCTCTAGAATAGTAATTGATAATCTAGATAATGGCGACACATTAATTTCTGAATGTTCATTTAAATCCGAATTAAAGGATTCTCTCAAAAGTGGTTCCGCAACTGGAACATTTGGTCTAACGATCTTCCTACGTTTTTGTTTTTGTATAGCCTGATGAGCTCTTACAGGGATATTCTTTGACGGAACTGCGTCCACTTTTAGTTTATTAGTTTGTTCTAAAATAAATAAAGGTTATTTTGAAGAGATAATAATTTAATTATAAATATTATTTTCGAGCCAGTGTGTCTCTCCTGTATATATTCATTTGATAATCACTATCTGCAAAGTGAAGATTGCACACTGTAGAGTGTATGGATATTTTTTTTCCAATACAAAGGATTACCATTCACTGCTTTTTCAATTTTATGCCATTCGGAAATTGGTGGAATTTAATTCGCTTCCTTTTTTTGCTTTTGATTTGCAGTAGTACACAACAGTATTTCACCATTATACAGTAAAATTTCAACGAAAATTTAAATAAATGGAATAACTTTTGCAATGTTATACAACAAATTAATTTATATTTTCACAATATATTATTCTCCGTCCGTTTTAATTTTCAACAACGAAATTTTAATACAAAATTGACACTTCCTAGTTTGTTTATCCCCTTTAACCAACTGGTGGTGAACTTTCGAATTATTTGAAAAATCCTCCTATTGACGATTGGAGCATCACAGATTCCACCTAGTGGAAAATTTTTAAACTGAGGTAGCTGCTAATTTGACGTTCGAAATTGGTGTAAAGAATTCCAATTTTGAACTGTAAACACAATTTTTACTTACCAGATTGCTAATAATTGTAAATAATTCATATTTTGGATTATAAAAACAATTTTTAACTACCGGATTGCAAAATTTCCTTTCGTCGCATTTATCAGAAATGTCATTTTGGCAGCTGCCTCATTTGAACTTTTTTCCTCGAGAGGCGCTTTCTCTACTTTTACAATCGTCAATAGCTGTATTTTGTTGAAAAAAAATTAATTCGAATTATTTTGGAGTTATTTTTTTCTCAACAGAACAAGCCGCGAAATATTTTTTCGATTTAATTTTTATATTCTATGTTGGTATTTCTTCTGTTTTTCATTCAAGCAGTTACGTATTTTATTTGTTCGAGCTCGAATTAAATAACTCAAATTTTTTGTTCGAATTATTTAATTCCTGTCACGTGCAATTGTTGTTGTAAATTTCTCAACAAAATATAGCTTATATAGGTACATCATATGGATATGATGTGTAAAATTATGCTAAAACATCAACTTAAAATTCGTTTTCCTACTTCTCGCCAAGTATTACACATGGTCGAAAATAAAAGCGAGAGCGAGTGTCTATTCGCCTAGTGCAAAATCGCTTTTACTCGCTTTTAGCTAAAAGTCGCTCAAAAAAGGCGACTCGCTGTGTGCAAAATCCCAGTCCTGGGTACGTTCACTGCGCAACGAACATAACACAACTTTACAAAAAGTTACATTTTTTGACAACTTGTCGTTCACTCAGCACCAAGGCACAGAAGAAAGATTAGATAGAAAATATTCGATTAGATAGAAAAGATTCGATTAGATAGATTAGATAGAAAATATTCGATGGAACCGGTAGCTGAGGAATTAAAAAAATTACTTAATCGTGATATTCAATTTTTAAATGATTGTGTTGGCAACGAAGTTGAAGAGGCTTGTCGTGATCCAACATCAGGTTCAATTATTTTATTGGAAAATCTTCGTTTCTATATCGAAGAAGAGGGTAAAGGCTTAGATGAAAGTGGGAAAAAAATCAAAGCGGATCCATCCAAAGTTAAAGCTTTCAGGGAAAGTTTACGAAAATTAGGTGATGTCTATGTGAATGATGCATTTGGAACAGCACATCGAGCTCACAGTTCCATGATGGGCGAAGGTTTTGAAACCCGTGCAGCCAGTCTTTTGTTGAGTAAAGAATTGAAATACTTTTCGCAAGCTTTGGACAATCCACCACGTCCATTCTTGGCGATTTTGGGTGGAGCCAAAGTGGCTGACAAAATCCAACTCATCGATAATCTTTTGGACAAGGTCAACGAAATGATTATTGGCGGCGGAATGGCATTTACGTTCCTAAAAGTATTAAATAATATGGAAATCGGGGCTTCACTGTTTGACGCTGAGGGTTCAAAGATTGTACAGAAACTTGTTGACAAAGCAAAGCGCAATAATGTTCAGCTACATTTGCCTTGCGATTTCATTACTGGAAATAAATTCGCCGAAGATGCAGAAGTAGGAGAGGCTACCGTTGAAAGTGGTATTCCAGCTGGGTCATTAGGTCTGGATATTGGGCCAAAGTCATGTGAAGCTTTTGCGGCACCAATTGAACGGGCCAAAATTATTGTTTGAAATGGACCTCCAGGTGTTTTTGAATTCCCAAATTTTGCGAATGGTACAAAATCATTTATGGATGGCGTTGTTAATGCAACAGCTGGTGGCACCGTTTCCATTATTGGTGGAGGTGACACAGCTTCTTGCTGTGCCAAATGGGGCACTGAATCAAAAGTGTCTCATGTCTCGACCGGTGGTGGTGCCTCACTCGAATTACTCGAAGGAAAAATTTTGCCTGGAGTTGAAGCTTTAAGTAGTGCTTAAACGAACAATTTTATTTGATTTCCTATTTCCAGCTTTTGAGGAACCGTAATTTATTAATGTATACTTTAATGGAAAATAAATGTTAAATAAAAAATCCTAATTTATAATTTGCCATTTTTTAAATATTCCATTTATTCTTTAAAATCACAATAAAATAAATCGTACGCATCTAAATAAACGATTGGTGCGAAACCCTGTTGAATCGTTTACACGTAATTCTAGGTGCGTTAGTTTTAAATATTACCTACAGAGAAGAGTTTCTACAAACTAAACTTGTCTAAATTGATCCTCGTATCCATAGTTAAGAGCCCTGTATGCATTTTCGACTCTTTCATTTTATCGTAAGACGACAACAGATCTTTCATGCAAATTGGTGGCACATTTTCTTCGCACGATAAACTCGAGCTGCCAGTTGGATTGTTGCTTACACCTTTTGTGAATGTGCTAGTTGATTCAGTTAATTGATTTGAATTTTTCATGAATTCACGAATCCTCCGATAGACTGAGGCATTTCGACAGAGTTCCCTTAAATCAGAACCAGAAAAACCATTGGTTAGTTGTGCAAGTCTACTTAGATCAACATCTTCGGCAACCAATTCAGAAAATAGAATTAATTCTAAAATTTCTAAACGTTGTTCCTTGGATGGAAGGCCGATAAGAAATTGTGCAGGCATTCGTCGCAGAATGGCTTTGTCCAAATCTTGTGGTCGATTTGTTGCGCCCATGACTATAACAGTAGAGCCAGCTTCAGTGTTTAAACCATCCCAGAGTATCATGAATTGAGTTTTCATCATAGCAGTGGCTTCATGATCGGTGGAATTACGAGAACGCAGGAATGAGTCAATTTCGTCGATGAAGATAATGCACGGTTGTAGTTTAACCGCTAAAGTAAAAACGGCAGATGCTAGCTTTTGTGATTCACCATACCATTTATCCGTCAACATAGCGACATCTAGATTAATGAATCGCATACCGGCTTCTTTGGCTGTGGCTTTGGCGATAAGCGTCTTCCCACAACCGGGTGGGCCATGAAGTAAAACACCTTTTGGCGCCTGCCACAACTGAGAACTTGAGAATAATTCTCGGTGTTTAATCGGTATAACTACGCTTTCACGTAATTCTTGAATAACTGAATTCAATCCAGCGATATGCTTCCATGTTACTATGATATCCTCCGGTACAACTAAATGTGATGCAATCAACAATTCATAGTCGCTTAGCGTACTTATAATTAACTTGAGTCCCTCCGATGCACCTAACCTAATTATTTTTTTAAAGATTAATAAAATTTTACCATATTCAATTTGTGATCATTGCCTTTTTAATTGATCCTCTGCTTTAGTCCTAGCCTTCTTTTTGCTTTTATTTGTCGGGTCCAGTTGATTCATCATCCATTTCAATGAATTGTATGTTACTACCGAGGCAATAGATACTCGTAATATTAATTTAAATACTTCATTACGTGACATATTTTGTCAATTTATTAATCAAATATAATTTTTAATTAAAAAACTATATTATTTTAATTAAAACTAAACCAAAAAGAGGAAAATCAAATTTTATGATTTGCAAAATGAATTTGATTAAAATGTGATATTTTTGACAGTTGTTCGATTATGCAACTTATTCCGCCTGTTCAGTTCCTATAAGCTGTTTTAAATGTGATGTTTTGGCACGGGTTGTTATAGCAATGCACTTCCGTACATGGAATTTTGATGCACATTCATTTTCCCATTATTTGCATTAAAAACCGGAAGTACGTCACAACAATGTGGAAACTAACGATAATTAGCACAATTGGGCTAATGTACACCATAATTACTCACGAAATAATTTTTTAATCGATAACATATCAAGTTATTGAATTTTTATAAGCAAAAATAATCAAGTTACCACGTATATTTACTACAACCCTCCAGACCAGGTGTATCATAAACGTACGGTTTACGAAGACTTTGCTATACTAAGGTAAATGTTATACCCGAAACACATAAGCGGCGCTCTACGCCTGGCTTCGCTTCTCTTCCTTTTTAAGGTTTTTTGCAACCTCATAGACGCCGCTAATTTGACATTTATTTATATGAAAAATGTTGTTTGGGCTTTTACAGAAAAACATTTTCATTGCTGCGAATCGAGTCGAGTTTAATCCGAGTTTAACTCTCACTATATACGGATTCGAGTTATTTTCTAACCAACTCTAGGTGTATATACTGCAGAGTTAAACATATGCAGAGTTCAAATAGGATTGAAACCGAGTTAAAAAAAAAATGGAACAAAATATCATTTCAGATCGCCATATATGTTATTGTCATTTTTCCAGCGATATTATTTCTAAAAAATTGTAATTTTCAATCAAACTCCATGAAAATTACGGGATAGACCACCGAAATGTTGGAGTAATTTTTTCGAAAAAATAAAAAACTAAATACCAAAACAAAAATTTATTATTAAAATTAATTAATTAAAATCTTAATAAATAAGATATTTAAAATAAAATAACAAATTTAATTGAAAAAATTAAAACGAATATTTTTTAATATTGGTGCAGGAATTTTTCTTTAATTTTGTTGTTGTTTTTTAACTCTACTCTATGCGTATATAGTGCATTTTTTAGACTCGCAGCATATACACCCAGTTGTACTTTGCGTGAGCAATCGAGAAATTTTGTTTGAGATGGCACGTTAAAACATGAAACAGAAGTATAAAGCAAAAAAAAAGAAATCTTCGGCTTTCTTTAATTTGTTTTTCATGTAGTAAATTACAACGTTCGCATTTTTTCCGTGCTATTTTTACGAAATAAGGTATAAAGTGATGATCACGGTGAGGTATAAGAGAGCATCACCGTGATTGATCATTGATCGCTCTTGGAGCGCTCAGTCGTACAACAGGGCAGTATAAATTACCACAGAATACAATAGCTGTATTTTGTTGAAAAAAAATTAATTCGAATTATTTTGGAGTTATTTTTTTCTCAACAGAACAAGCCGCGAAATATTTTTTCGATTTAATTTTTATATTCTATGTTGGTATTTCTTCTGTTTTTCATTCAAGCAGTTACGTATTTTATTTGTTCGAGCTCGAATTAAATAACTCAAATTTTTTGTTCGAATTATTTAATTCCTGTCACGTGCAATTGTTGTTGTAAATTTCTCAACAAAATATAGCTTATATAGGTACATCATATGGATATGATGTGTAAAATTATGCTAAAACATCAACTTAAAATTCGTTTTCCTACTTCTCGCCAAGTATAGCCGGTATTCCATTATGAAAAATTTACTGACTGCTTGAAAAAACGAAAGAAGACAAAAAAAAAATGTTACATTAGAGTGACAAAGAAAAAACAATTTTTTTATTTTTTATTTTATAGCAAAATTGTATGGATAAATTTTGACAGCAAACAAAAACATAACCAACAAATATGATCAAAATTATGCGTTATTCTTAATTCGTATATTTTCACCTCTCAAAATTATCTAAAAAATTAAATATTATTTTCACCCATATCAGAATTATTATTTTTTCATTTATTTTCCGTCACAGAATAAAAAATAAAAAATATCGTTACCATAAAAATGACGTACTATGAAAATTAATATTGTGTGCGAGAAATATGTTATCATCCGTACACAAAATTTATGTAGATGTGTTAGAGGGTTGCAATAAAAAGTACTCCATTTGATACTTTTTGTCAATAATTATGGCATCACACTAACACAGCCACAACTTTTTTGTAATAAAAATGTTTACTGACGAAGTTGGGTGTCTCATTCACACAACCACCGATTTTATATTTTTATCTCAATATATTTTTGCTGATAAACATTTTTTCACAATGGAATACCGGCTTATTACACATGGTCGAAAATAAAAGCGAGAGCGAGTGTCTATTCGCCTAGTGCAAAATCGCTTTTAGCTAAAAGTCGCTCAAAAAAGGCGACTCGCTGTGTGCAAAATCCCAGTCCTGGACTGGGATTTTGCACAAAAGGCGAGAAGCGAGTTTTCGTTTAATTTCTCGCCTTTCAATTTTGTCCGACAGTTTTTTTGCGATTTTGCACAAATAGACAAAATAAAAGGCGAGAAAATTGAGCAACTTTAATTTAGCTGTCAAAAATACATTTTATTGACAAGTTTGTTTAGATTTGTGTCGTTGATACAAACGCATTTGTAAAAAATTATGCTATTTAAAATACATAAATAATTAATTTTATGTAATAAAAAATAAAAGTTGGTTCAACATTCAATTTCGGGTTATCCGATGTCCTATTTCAAGTGTGATATTTTTTGTCGCTAACACTGGAAATGTTATGGTGTTCGTTAAATTATCAATTATATGATCGTTTCGTCTCTTCCCTTCTGTGATATTCGGCGGTGTTATTTTCTGTAGTTATTGGGCCCGATTCTGGAACGATAAAATTCATGTTATGTTATTTTATTTCCCCGCCTCCTATATGAATTTGTATTGAAAACATAAAAATAACTTAATATAACATAAAATTTTGGAAGGCAGAATCGGGCCTATTGTAATAATCGATAGGGAAATTTTCATAACATGCACATAAATTGAATAAATTCAATTCAGCTCAAGTGACAAAATTTTTTAATTAAAACAATAATTTTACTAATACTTATGTATACTTATGTACATAATATTCATAATATATGTGAGAGCAAATTTCAATTTTTTTTAATTACCTACGATGCGTAAAATTATGCTAAAACATCAACTTAAAATTCGTTTTCCTACTTCTCGCCAAGTATTACACATGGTCGAAAATAAAAGCGAGAGCGAGTGTCTATTCGCCTAGTGCAAAATCGCTTTTTCTCGCTTTTAGCTAAAAGTCGCTCAAAAAAGGCGACTCGCTGTGTGCAAAATCCCAGTCCTGGGTACGTTCACTGCGCAACGAACATAACACAACTTTACAAAAAGTTACATTTTTTGACAACTTGTCGTTCACTCAGCACCAAGGCACAGAAGAAAGATTAGATAGAAAATATTCGATTAGATAGAAAAGATTCGATTAGATAGATTAGATAGAAAATATTCGATGGAACCGGTAGCTGAGGAATTAAAAAATTACTTAATCGTGATATTCAATTTTTAAATGATTGTGTTGGCAACGAAGTTGAAGAGGCTTGTCGTGATCCAACATCAGGTTCAATTATTTTATTGGAAAATCTTCGTTTCTATATCGAAGAAGAGGGTAAAGGCTTAGATGAAAGTGGGAAAAAAATCAAAGCGGATCCATCCAAAGTTAAAGCTTTCAGGGAAAGTTTACGAAAATTAGGTGATGTCTATGTGAATGATGCATTTGGAACAGCACATCGAGCTCACAGTTCCATGATGGGCGAAGGTTTTGAAACCCGTGCAGCCGGTCTTTTGTTGAGTAAAGAATTGAAATACTTTTCGCAAGCTTTGGACAATCCGCCACGTCCATTCTTGGCGATTTTGGGTGGAGCCAAAGTGGCTGACAAAATCCAACTCATCGATAATCTTTTGGACAAGGTCAACGAAATGATTATTGGCGGCGGAATGGCATTTACGTTCCTAAAAGTATTAAATAATATGGAAATCGGGGCTTCACTGTTTGACGCTGAGGGTTCAAAGATTGTACAGAAACTTGTTGACAAAGCAAAGCGCAATAATGTTCAGCTACATTTGCCTTGCGATTTCATTACTGGAAATAAATTCGCCGAAGATGCAGAAGTAGGAGAGGCTACCGTTGAAAGTGGTATTCCAGCTGGGTCATTAGGTCTGGATATTGGGCCAAAGTCATGTGAAGCTTTTGCGGCACCAATTGAACGGGCCAAAATTATTGTTTGAAATGGACCTCCAGGTGTTTTTGAATTCCCAAATTTTGCGAATGGTACAAAATCATTTATGGATGGCGTTGTTAATGCAACAGCTGGTGGCACCGTTTCCATTATTGGTGGAGGTGACACAGCTTCTTGCTGTGCCAAATGGGGCACTGAATCAAAAGTGTCTCATGTCTCGACCGGTGGTGGTGCCTCACTCGAATTACTCGAAGGAAAAATTTTGCCTGGAGTTGAAGCTTTAAGTAGTGCTTAAACGAACAATTTTATTTGATTTCCTATTTCCAGCTTTTGAGGAACCGTAATTTATTAATGTATACTTTAATGGAAAATAAATGTTAAATAAAAAATCCTAATTTATAATTTGCCATTTTTTAAATATTCCATTTATTCTTTAAAATCACAATAAAATAAATCGTACGCATCTAAATAAACGATTGGTGCGAAACCCTGTTGAATCGTTTACACGTAATTCTAGGTGCGTTAGTTTTAAATATTACCTACAGAGAAGAGTTTCTACAAACTAAACTTGTCTAAATTGATCCTCGTATCCATAGTTAAGAGCCCTGTATGCATTTTCGACTCTTTCATTTTATCGTAAGACGACAACAGATCTTTCATGCAAATTGGTGGCACATTTTCTTCGCACGATAAACTCGAGCTGCCAGTTGGATTGTTGCTTACACCTTTTGTGAATGTGCTAGTTGATTCAGTTAATTGATTTGAATTTTTCATGAATTCACGAATCCTCCGATAGACTGAGGCATTTCGACAGAGTTCCCTTAAATCAGAACCAGAAAAACCATTGGTTAGTTGTGCAAGTCTACTTAGATCAACATCTTCGGCAACCAATTCAGAAAATAGAATTAATTTTAAAATTTCTAAACGTTGTTCCTTGGATGGAAGGCCGATAAGAAATTGTGCAGGCATTCGTCGCAGAATGGCTTTGTCCAAATCTTGTGGTCGATTTGTTGCGCCCATGACTATAACAGTAGAGCCAGCTTCAGTGTTTAAACCATCCCAGAGTATCATGAATTGAGTTTTCATCATAGCAGTGGCTTCATGATCGGTGGAATTACGAGAACGCAGGAATGAGTCAATTTCGTCGATGAAGATAATGCACGGTTGTAGTTTAACCGCTAAAGTAAAAACGGCAGATGCTAGCTTTTGTGATTCACCATACCATTTATCCGTCAACATAGCGACATCTAGATTAATGAATCGCATACCGGCTTCTTTGGCTGTGGCTTTGGCGATAAGCGTCTTCCCACAACCGGGTGGGCCATGAAGTAAAACACCTTTTGGCGCCTGCCACAACTGAGAACTTGAGAATAATTCTCGGTGTTTAATCGGTATAACTACGCTTTCACGTAATTCTTGAATAACTGAATTCAATCCAGCGATATGCTTCCATGTTACTATGATATCCTCCGGTACAACTAAATGTGATGCAATCAACAATTCATAGTCGCTTAGCGTACTTATAATTAACTTGAGTCCCTCCGATGCACCTAACCTAATTATTTTTTTAAAGATTAATAAAATTTTACCATATTCAATTTGTGATCATTGCCTTTTTAATTGATCCTCTGCTTTAGTCCTAGCCTTCTTTTTGCTTTTATTTGTCGGGTCCAGTTGATTCATCATCCATTTCAATGAATTGTATGTTACTACCGAGGCAATAGATACTCGTAATATTAATTTAAATACTTCATTACGTGACATATTTTGTCAATTTATTAATCAAATATAATTTTTAATTAAAAAACTATATTATTTTAATTAAAACTAAACCAAAAAGAGGAAAATCAAATTTTATGATTTGCAAAATGAATTTGATTAAAATGTGATATTTTTGACAGTTGTTCGATTATGCAACTTATTCCGCCTGTTCAGTTCCTATAAGCTGTTTTAAATGTGATGTTTTGGCACGGGTTGTTATAGCAATGCACTTCCCTACATGGAATTTTGATGCACATTCATTTTCCCATTATTTGCATTAAAAACCGGAAGTACGTCACAACAATGTGGAAACTAACGATAATTAGCACAATTGGGCTAATGTACACCATAATTACTCACGAAATAATTTTTTAATCGATAACATATCAAGTTATTGAATTTTTATAAGCAAAAATAATCAAGTTACCACGTATATTTACTACAACCCTCCAGACCAGGTGTATCATAAACGTACGGTTTACGAAGACTTTGCTATACTAAGGTAAATGTTATACCCGAAACACATAAGCGGCGCTCTACGCCTGGCTTCGCTTCTCTTCCTTTTTAAGGTTTTTTGCAACCTCATAGACGCCGCTAATTTGACATTTATTTATATGAAAAATGTTGTTTGGGCTTTTACAGAAAAACATTTTCATTGCTGCGAATCGAGTCGAGTTTAATCCGAGTTTAACTCTCACTATATACGGATTCGAGTTATTTTCTAACCAACTCTAGGTGTATATACTGCAGAGTTAAACATATGCAGAGTTCAAATAGGATTGAAACCGAGTTAAAAAAAAAATGGAACAAAATATCATTTCAGATCGCCATATATGTTATTGTCATTTTTCCAGCGATATTATTTCTAAAAAATTGTAATTTTCAATCAAACTCCATGAAAATTACGGGATAGACCACCGAAATGTTGGAGTAATTTTTTCGAAAAAATAAAAAAATAAATACCAAAACAAAAATTTATTATTAAAATTAATTAATTAAAATCTTAATAAATAAGATATTTAAAATAAAATAACAAATTTAATTGAAAAAATTAAAACGAATATTTTTTAATATTGGTGCAGGAATTTTTCTTTAATTTTGTTGTTGTTTTTTAACTCTACTCTATGCGTATATAGTGCATTTTTTAGAGTAGAATTTAACTCGACTCCGTATATAGTGAGAGTTAAACTCGGATTAAACTCGACTCGACTCGCAGCATATACACCCAGTTGTACTTTGCGTGAGCAATCGAGAAATTTTGTTTGAGATGGCACGTTAAAACATGAAACAGAAGTATAAAGCAAAAAAAAAGAAATCTTCGGCTTTCTTTAATTTGTTTTTCATGTAGTAAATTACAACGTTCGCATTTTTTCCGTGCTATTTTTACGAAATAAGGTATAAAGTGATGATCACGGTGAGGTATAAGAGAGCATCACCGTGATTGATCATTGATCGCTCTTGGAGCGCTCAGTCGTACAACAGGGCAGTATAAATTACCACAGAATACAATAGCTGTATTTTGTTGAGAAAAAATTAATTCGAATTATTTTGGAGTTATTTTTTTCTTAACAGAATAAGCCGCGAAATATTTTTTCGATTTAATTTTTATATTCTATGTTGGTATTTTTTCTGTTTTTCATTCAAGCAGTTACGTATTTTATTTGTTCGAGCTCGAATTAAATAACTCAATTTTTTTGTTCGAATTATTTAATTCCTGTTACGCGCAATTGTTATAAATTTCTCAACAAAATATAGCTAATATATGTATACCACGTTTACATTAGTAGAATAAAAGTATGTAGCAAAAAAGTATCGTCATGTGAACTCAAATTTAAATATTTAAATATTTTATCACGTACTTTTTTGATATTTCGCTAAAGTATGTATCAAAAAAGTATTAGTATATTACGTTGTAATGTGAACAGTGAACTCTAACTAATAACTATATGTTAATGTCATTCGTATATTTGTTGTCAAAACAAAAATTTATAAGTTTTTTTGTTAAACTACAATTTCGGGTATTAATCAAATAATTTGCCGACAAATCTAATAGAGTTTGAGAAGAAATTCACAAAACATAAACTGAATTGAATATAGAAATCTATCTGTCAAAACAACAAATTTTTATAGTATGCGTTCACATCACAAATCGCAAAGCTAATGTGAACTGCAGCGGAAAAATAATTAAATAGCAAAAAGTACATACTTATTAGGTACATATAATGTAAACGTGGTAATAGTTAATCTTTCTTCTGTGGTATTACACTAAAATAGTACGAATATAGTACAGTGCGTGTGTGAATGTATTAAAAATATTTTAGTTAAAAATTAGGTGAAATAAAATTATCGGGGTGAAATTTATTAACTACAAAAACTTAATTTGCTGTGTGAATTGTTTAAAATTTTGACGTTATATAAATTTAAATAAAATGAGTTGTGTCGTTAAAAAAAAATCTCCAATTATATTATTAATTTTATTATTATATAAAAAATATAATAATTCAAACGAAATTTTGATTATGAAATACAGAAGAAGAATAAGAGAAGTAACCTTAATTATTAATAATTATTTTATATTAATTTTGTGATCAATTTTCCATGTTTTAGTCTTTAGAATACTGTAAATTGCGAGTCATCTCAGACGATGTAACAGCAATATTGCAGGGAAATGTAATGAAAACCCGGGAGCACTTACGCTTACATCCGGTAAGTTTTAGAAAAGTTGTGGAGTTAATGCCACACAAACAACACGGCTGGACAAAAGAATACGAGTTGATGGTGTTTCTTTATTGGATGGCAGCTGGATGTAGCTATAGAGTAACTGGAGGATTCGTAGGAATCAGTCGGTAAGTACCACTAAATGGTACTTGTTTATTTATATTTAAATAACATATTTTCCATAGTTTCACAGTTAAATCAATTGTTCACAAATTATTAAATTATTTTACTGAACATATGCAGCATATTATAAAACCACCTGCTAATGAAGACCTGTCTGAAATCGGTGCTAAGTTTTGTAGACGAGCAAAAAGCGACATTTTCGCTAACGCCATAGGTGCCATCGACGAAACCCACATAAGGATAAAATGCCCTATCAACAGACACGACGAATATTATAATTATAAATGTTTTTATTCGATTCAGTGTCAGGCTGTGGTGGACAGCAGTCATTTATTTAATGACATTTTCGTTGGTTTTCCAGGATCCGTACACGATACAAGGGTATACAAAAATAGTCCCTTATTTCAGAATGGGACATATACAAAGAACAACCATTATTTGTTAGGTGATAGTGGCTATCCCTGCCAAATGAATCCTGTGGCGGTTATTACGCCATTTAAGAACGCAACAGGACAGCAAAAAAAATTTAATACTGATTATCGAGGTTTTTTTTCGCTAAAATTTGCGCTTGGTTCCTATCCAGAATAGACTTTGCTGGATCAATTTTTTTTTCATCTTACCTTCTTTTTTGGACATTGAAGTATAATTATTTTCGAATATTATGAAGTTTTTGAATATTTAATACAAATTATGCTGTCAAAACAAAACTTGTCATATAATTTCACTAAAGGATTCTTAATTTTTATTATTTCAAATAAAAACCAGTAAACCAAAGAATACATAACCCAACTTTCTCTTACCTTCGGCAAATCAAGGTCAAAAAAATGAGTCCAAATTTTTCCATACAAAAACAGCGTTATGACTGTTCTGGTTAATCTTTCTTCTGTGACCAAGGTGTGACAGTATATTATGACAACTTGGTCACAGAAGAAAGATTAACCAGAACAGTCATAACGCTGTTTTTGTATGGAAAAATTTGGACTCATTTTTATGACCTTGATTTGCCGAAGGTAAGAGAAAGTTGGGTTATGTATTCTTTGGTTTACTGGTTTTTATTTGAAATAATAAAAATTGAGAATCCTTAACAGTATAGTTAGTGAAATTATATGACAAGTTTTGTTTTGACAGCATAATTTGTAATAAATATTCAAAAAATTCATAATATTCGAAAATAATTATACTTCAATGTCCAAAAAAGAAGGTAAGATGAAAAAAAAATTTGATCCACGCAATGTCTATTCTGGTTAATCTTTCTTCTGTGACTTGGTGTTCATTGCCTAAGTTGTTGTCGACACAAATCGACATTTTTTGATTGTAGTTGCGAGTATTGTTAGTTAATGTTCAAAACCGATTGTGCCTAGTGTTCAGTCGTATAAAAAAAAAAATATTATTTTATTTTTATCACTCGCATTACACACGTTATTATCTAATAAAATACAAAATATAACAGAAAAAAAATACCCAAATGCAGTTTACTCTACTCCAAAAATTTACAATTAACAGAAAATAGCAACATCCCTGCCGGTGCAAAGAAGTATACATAAAAAATGAACGACTTATGAACAGTTTACGAACGGTTTCTTATATGCGGCACTACTACTACTTCACAATATCAGATTTCATATATGAATTTACAAAACCGTGTAGTTTTCTTCATTCCATCTCTAAACAGAATGTGATTTTTGATAAAGTAAAGCGTGGTGCGCCATTTTAATATTTAGTAAATTTTTAATTTGATATTAATTTTTGTTGTTTGTAAATACAATTTAGTGAATGATGGTGACGACGACATTTATAATAAATAAAATACATTATTAGCTATTTCTATTTTCGTATTATGTTATTTTATTATAATATCTAAATGAATTTGTTGAACTTGAAGTATAACTAAAATTGAGTATAAGAAAAATAAATGTGTTAACATTTAGTATAGGTATAATTAATAATTAATTGATATAATCAAATAAATAAAATCATATATTTGCTAAAAATAAAACAAAATACGTTGTTTTCATTATTAATTCAAAATTAATTGCGGAATAATACTCAAACCGTACGTAATGTTCATTTTAGAAGGCTCATAAACGTTACGTTAACATGAGCTCATAAATGTTACGTAAAAGATGTACACATTACGAATACTTTTTTATAAACCAATACATAAATAAGTCTTCGCCAATTTGTTTCACTTCTCATGTGACAAGAGTATCATTTATGTAACATATCTACTCATTTTTAGCGTAACGTTTACGAACACTTTAGTAGAAGAGACTATTCGTAAAATGAACGTTTGCGTTTCGCGTGGCCGGCAGGGATGGCGTTCACTGGGTTTTAAAGTTACATCGACTGACACCGATGTCATATATTATAGAGTACTATATCCGCCATTGCGTGGACTAAACGATTTTTTATCCTCCCGTATTTTTTGACATAATGAAGTTAGTCACACAACGTTTTTTTTTTTGAAAATATTTTTAACAGTGCAATAATTCTGTCAAATAGGAACATTGTTATTGTTATTGTCATTATATTGACAGTTTAATTAGTGTTATTGTTATTGTGATATCAACAAGTAAGTATGTACAAAACATTTACACTAGCTGTTTTTATAGTTAATTTATTTAATGTTTTATTTGTTTATTAAATTTTATTTTATTTGGTGAAGTGTTTTTTTTTTTAAATGTTAATTTTAAATGTTCATTCTTTTGATTATGTATAATATGCTTAAAAGATTACCAAATATTTTTTAGGTTAAGAAATAACCATTGGTGAAAGATTTTTGGTTTTATAATGTAAAATTAAAATTTAAAAAAATTTTGTTTCTGTTTATCATCTAATATGCATGTAGAGAGATTATTCAGAAGATGCCAACCGTGGGGCTGGTCATTTTGCGGTGAAATAAAATATAGGAACAAATAAATTTGTGGGTGATATTTGGTACGTTGAGGGCAACCACTAGATTGGGAGCGGCGAACTGCGTGCAATGTACGCGAGAACGGCAGAGCATATTAAACCAGGTTTGATAAAAAATTAACAAAATGATTAGTGCGATTAAAATTAGATTGCAACGGCATATGCCAAACCGGAATTCCGTAAGTATTTTTCCGTTAGGCCAGATAAAAGGCGAGCGGCTCGATCAATATGCCAAAGGAACATATCGTTTTATATGAACAAATCGTAAAGATCCAGGGAGTATATATTCGTTTTTTTGTAATTTTTTTTTGACTGCATTGCATGTGATATGGAATTTGCTAGTTAGTTTGAAGAATATTTCATCTGTGTTTAATGCTTGTTTAATGTAAATAAATTATAAATTTATTGTAGTTTATAGATTTACATAATTTATTAATCAGTAATGATCCAGCTGATTTCCGGAAAACTTGTTTTAATTTAATCTTGTTGATAATTTAAATTTCAGAACAAATTTTATACAATTCATGGCAAAACGGCTTTTAGAGCTGCTTATAGAGGCTCACAATTTCAAAAAAAATTCCTAGAGGACGCCCTTTCTTTTATAGCAAATTTAACTGTTTTAAATAAAAATGGACAAAACATTTCTAAAAAACTTAAGTGTCTCCGAGGTTGGCAAGTCTCAATTCGAGCGATAATGTATCTTTTTGAAGATTTACGTTCAGAAGGATATACATTTCTTCTGACTAGGCATCTTAATCAAGATTGCTTAGAAAACTTTTTTGGAAAAATTCGCCAGCAAGGCGGAAATTCTTCCAACCCGACACCCATTCAATTTTTTAGAGCATTTAAAAAGATATTTTGTTCTCAATTTCTAAATGTTTCAAACTTTAGAAATTGTGAAACAGAACCTCAAGATTTTATCGATCTGTTAGCAAACATTGCTCTACCTAACGATCAATTGGTCGCTGCAAATTCTCGAGGAATCCCTAATTTTACCTGGCCTTCGGTTAATAATAACCATAAAGATTGTTCCGTTTCCCATTCTAATGCACTAGCGTATTTTTCAGGTTTTATTTTCAACAAGTGCATGGAAATCCACGATTGTGCCCTTTGTAGGTCACAAATTACTTTGGATATAAATGATCAAAATAGATTTGTCCATTTTAAAGCGTATTCAAGCGAACGCGGATCGTTCGGTAGCTTGTTAGTTCCCCAAAATAATTTTATAAATTTAATAAGTCAATTAGAACAAATTTTCTTAGAAAATGTAGCGTCGGTCGAAAATAATAATATTTCGTATAATATTTATTGCTGTATGAAGGAGCTAGATTTTTCTTTTGATTGTCCGAATTTCCCCGTATAATTTTTATTAAAGTACCTGATTAGAACGCGTTTGTATTATTACGTCAAATTTTTTAATTTAGATTTAGCTACCAAAAGTAAACTTAGATGTAGAAATCATAAACTCTTCCAATTTACCCATAACTAGAGCTGTGATAAGTTTTCCATTTTGAATTTACTAAACATATTTATTTTATAAAAATAACTATTTTTTACTGTGATATTTATTACTTATTTATTAGATTTAAGATATTTTTTTTCCACAAATGAAATTGTGATAAATATATTTTATTTATTTTTGAATTATTATAGTAGATCTATTATTACAATTTTTATTTTTTATAATTTATATTAATTTTTTTTTGTTCTTGCTTCTAAATGAATTATATAAAGCAATGTGATATTATTTTTCCTTAATCATGAATTATTTTGAAATTACTGCACATATTTTATAAAAATTATACTATATTTTACTGTTATATTTATTACTTACCAATGTATTAGATTTAAATTTTTTTTTTTAAAACAATTACAACA
The DNA here is from genome assembly GCA_958295665.1 of Tipula vernalis. Lineage (NCBI taxonomy): Eukaryota > Metazoa > Arthropoda > Insecta > Diptera > Tipulidae > Tipula > Tipula vernalis. Next base: position 240,939,271 of record OY282558.1, on the reverse strand, counting down.
TTCTACAAGTGAACCAACATATTTGTTAGTTTACTTAATTGTTGTAGTTGTTTATTTTTTTTATAAACATTGTGCAGATGATGAATATCCAGCTGGGGGGCTATTCGTGAATTCGATTCGAAAGTATTCGACTCTTTGAAGTATAAGATACGTATTTGATTTAAATAAGAAACGAACGAATCTGATTCAATTGAAATGAGAATCCAATTCTTTGAAGACTCGAATATGTTCGAACCGAATGCACAATTGGCCCCATATTGTGACAACTTCGGTTGTCCGTAATAAAACTCTATATATTTGTATATTTGGTTATCTTAATATATATTTCATTAATACACTTTACACGTGTATCTTTGTTCGTTAGTCTGCTTCTACTGGTTTGACATCTCTCTCCTTCCACTACTCATCGCTACCTTTTCTAGTAGCGTTGTCTGCCCTACAGTCGCACGTGCCATACAGTAGCACACCTCACAGTTCTCCCCGTTTAGAGTGGCCGTCGGCACCAACTCGTAGTCAGCAAAACGCGACGGTAGCTTTCCAGCTGTTGTTCGCTGGGACCTACGGGGTTGCTGTGGCTCTGCACCGTGCTGTGGCTCTGCATCGTGCTGTGGCTCTGCACCTAGTGCTGGCCCTGGTTCCTCCTCTGGAAGTAGTTGTTGCGGAACAATGATTGGTTCCACTACGCGTTGCGTTGGTCGCAGCTGGAAAGTGTCCATCAAGACGTTGTCTTCTTCTGATGGTGGCGCAGCCGTGAGACGCGTTCGCAGTTGGTTGGCGTGGCACGTAACCTTTCGTTCGCTATTCTTCATCTGTGCTTGGACCACGTAGTTGACCTTCCCTCGGCGTTCAATGATTGTACCGGCCTGCCAGGTCCAATCGTTGCCCTTCATACACTTGAAGAACACCCTCTCGCCAGCCTTGAACTCTTTGTGCTTCGCGCCGTGGTGAGCGTTGAATCGCTCCTCCATTTCCACATTTCGTTTATCGTTGTGCACTGGTGGTGGCTTAATTAAGTCCAGCTTGGTGCGCATTTCTCGCCCGGTCATCAATTGGAACGGTGATTTGTCCCCGAGTGCTGGTGATGGTGTGTAGCGATAGCACGTGAGGAATTTGCGCAGGACCTGTTCCGCGTTGCCCTCGCCTTCGAGTTTCTTTAGGCCGGTTTTGAGCATGCCGACGAAACGTTCCGCGCGCCCGTTTGATTGAGGATGATAGGGCGCTGATGTCAAATGTTTGATGCCATTCGCCTCACAGAACCGTTTGAACTCAGCCGAGATAAATTGTGGACCGTTGTCGGAGATGATAGTTTCGCAGATGCCTTGGCGTGCGAAAACTTCGCACAAATTATCGATTGTTTTAGCTGCGCTGGTGCTGCGCATCTTGAAAATCTCTGGCCAGTTGGAGAAAGCGTCGACGATGACCAGATAGTAGGCATCATTGATTGGGCCGGCATAGTCGATGTGGATTCGTGACCAAGCTTCCCTGGGACTCGGCCAGGCCTGAAGCGTACATTTTGTTGGAGACTTTGCATTGATTGCGCACTCGCTGCATTGGCGTACCACTTGTTCGATCGCTCCATCAATACCCGGCCAGAAAAACTTGCTTCGCGCGAGCAGTTTCATGCGTGCCACCCCTGGGTGCCCGTCGTGTAGTTCGTTCAACAATTGGTTGTGGAATCTGTCTGGAATGATGATTCGATCGCCGAGGAACAGACATCCCTGCTCCACCGACAACTCCGACTTGCGATTGAAGAAATGTGCTGCTGCTGAGTCGGAAATAAGCTTCTGCTGGCGTGGCCAGCCATATGTGACGTATTGAGCGACCTTTTGAAGCACGCTGCTTTCTGCGGTCGCCTTTTGGATGTCCCCAAAGTTGACTGGCAGCGATTTAGCGGTGTCAATCGCGAAACAATCATGATTTTCCGCATCGACGGTTGCGATGACGGTATCTTCGGATTCGAGCAGCGGTTGCGCTGCGATTAATCTCGAAATGAAATCGGCATATGCGAAACTTTTTGTGTCCACATACCTGATCTCAAAATCGTAAGCAAGAAGGTTCTCTGCGTATCGCTGTAGGCGGTTTGCGGTGTATATTGGAATACCACCTTTCGCACCGAAGATGGCTAGCAGCGGCTGATGGTCTGTCTGCAGCTCAAATTTGCGGCCGTACACGAAACGATGGAATTTTTTCAGTGTCCGCACCAGGGCCAACGCCTCCCTTTGAACCTGGGCATAATTTTTTTCCGCCTTCGTAAACGATCCCGATACGTGCATGACGGGCTTCCTGGTGCCGTCATCCAGTTGGTGCATGAGTACACCGCCCCATCCATAGCTGGACGCATCTGCTGCGACGATAATTTTCTTGGCTGGGTCGTAGTGCGTTAGAGCTAAGTCAGATGCGAGCACTTCCTTTAGCTGGCTGAATGCAGTGTCTTGGGCTTCGGTCCACTCGTATTCGGCTTCGTCTTTAAGCAGTTCATCGAGTGGCCCGCGCATTTCCTTGAGTTTGGGTATGAACTTGCCATACCAGTTTACCGCACCCAAAAAAGCGCGCAGCTGGGTAATGTCCAATGGCGGTGGCAGCTGCTGTATGACTTCCAACTTGGCTGGGTTTGGCCGGATGCCGGTTTCGTCAATGATGTGGCTCAGAAACTCGACGGACTTCTGACCGAACGAGCATTTTGATGGTTTGAGAGTGAAACCATATTCTTGCATGCGGCTTAAAACGTTGAAAAGGCGCTCGCGGTGCTGTTTATCGTCTTTGCCTCCGATGATAATGTCGTCGATCCAAGGAAAAACACCGTCGATGCCGCCTGTCATAGTGTCCATTAATTGTTGGAAAATGCCGGGGGCCGTTTTAACGCCTGGTTGCAAGCGATTAACCTGAAACAGCCCGCAGTGAGTGTTGATCGGCATCAGCTTTTTTGAAGCATCGTCGAGTTCCACCTGCAGGAAAGCGTCCGACATGTCGATGACAGTGAAAATTGTATTTCCCGCGAGCTTAGCCAATATTCCCTCTTGCGTTGGGAGCGGGTATTTATTCGGTTCCAGCACGTCATTGAGTCCTGTGGAGTAGTCGGCGGTGATTCGTATGCGCCCGTCTTTCTTTTTCACTACCACGATTGGTGCTGCATAGTCCGCGTAGCTGATTGGTACGATGACACCCTGGCACTGCAATCTAAACAGTTCGTCCTCGATTGGCTTTGAGGCTGCATGTGGCACCGGCCGTGCACGGCGGTAGATCGGGTTTGCCTCGGGCTTAAGCGTGAGCGACGCCTTCATTTGGTTACAGCAACCCAAGGTTTTGGAGAAAAGCAGTGGAAAACTCGCTTCAACCACTTGTTCGAGTGTGCGTGGACCGCTGTCGATTGCCTTGACGTTGTGGCAATATACTGACGGTGGCACATCCCATAAATTCAATCTCGTCATCCATTCGTTGCCGAAAAGGTTCAGCGATGACGGTGAGACGAAAATTGTCCCGATAGCTTCGTACTCGCCTATCGTCAAAGCCGCGTCGAAACATCCTAAGATCTGGATAGGCTCGCCAGAAGCGTTTACGGCAGTTCCATTGTACCGTTTTAAACTTGGTTCGCCAAGCTTCAGCCAGTTTGCTTGCGAGATGATGGTCAAATCTGAACCACTGTCATGCTGCAGCTTTACTTTAATACCGTCCACGGTTGCTGTGACGAATTTTTTCGTTGATTTCTGTTGGTGGGTGCTGACCGCGTTACTTCGACGACGTGGATTTTTCCGTCGTTGTTGTTGGAGCTGTCTCCAGATGCGCGAGCTGCTGCAGAACCCCGCCTCACTTTTATGTCCAATTCCATTACACAGCGTGCATGTCTTTCCGCTAAACGGGCAATCTTTGTGGAAATGATTTCCCCCACAGTGAGCACACGGCCTCGGCGGTACAAATGGGTTCGGTGCGCTCGTAGAATTGGTTATAGTTTGCTGTGAGGTCTGTCGTTGTGACGTGGAATCTCGTTCAGATTGCGGTTTTTTGCGTACGGCCAGGACTTCCTGTTTTACCGTCTCCGGATGCTCGACCATGGCCCTCTCTTTTTCGAGGGTTCGCATCCGTTCGCAGGTGCTGACCAGTGTGTTCAGGTTTAGTTTGGGCGCTGTTCCAGGATCGTCGGCTGCCTCGCTTTGCGTATAATGTAAATCCAGCATATCGAGCAGCCTCTTGAGAATTGCCGCGTCATCCGAATCGACAAGACCTTGTACGAACGCGAGCATCTTTAGGTCTTCTTCGCTGCATTTAGTGATTTCGAATTTCACGCATTCGCGCGTGACTCGGGCTGCGTAACTTTTATCGTCTTCACCTCTTTCTCTTTTTATTTTGAAAACTTTATAACGGAGCGCGAAACGCGACTCTTTTGACCCAAAAATTCGTCTGAGTTCTTTTACTGCGGTCCCTAATGACAGCTCCATCGGCAACACGGGCAATATTGTGTTCGCAAACTTTTGGTAGTCGAGTTGCGAGAGTTTTTGCAATAATAGTCCGACTTTTGTCGCGTCTGGCAGCGTTTTGGCCTCTCCCTCGAAGATGCTTTGGTACCTCGCGTACCAAAGATCAAATGTGACGCTATTTTCGGGATCGTAAACGAATTTTTCGATGCGATCCGACAAATCTTTGACTACTGAGAACCCTTGCACTACCAGCGGTGATCCGGCTGAGTTTTCATCTGCGTTGACACAAATGTTGGGCTGCTGTTTCGACAGCAATAATTCGAAACGTTTTTCGGCCGCTTCACGTTCTGCTTGCGCCCGTTTATCAGCCGCAGCCAAAACTGTTTCCATCAATTCTTTTATCTGGTTTGCGTCCATTTTTATACGTATAGTGTCGTGCTGGACTTTTTGAATTTTGAGGTTAAACGCTCAAACGTGTAGTGCTGGACTTTTCGGATTTTGAGGTTAAACGCTCAAACACGAAAAAAAAACTTGGTAATAAAAAGGTTTTAGAATCCGGTTCGTGGATTCGGTTCTTCTCCTCGTCGCCACTGTGACAACTTCGGTTGTCCGTAATAAAACTCTATATATTTGTATATTTGGTTATCTTAATATATATTTCATTAATACACTTTACACGTGTATCTTTGTTCGTTAGTCTGCTTCTACTGGTTTGACATCTCTCTCCTTCCACTACTCATCGCTACCTTTTCTAGTAGCGTTGTCTGCCCTACAGTCGCACGTGCCATACAGTAGCACACCTCACACATATCATATTGGAAAGCCACAAAATGACAATTGATATTTTGTAAATGAGCTTAATTCTGATGCGCACTACGAAAACCCTATTTTACTTTGATTGTAAATATGAAGCATTAAAAATAAAAGTTCTCAGAAATAACTGTTTGATTTTTTTACTTAATTTTTCCTGTGATAATGCTGCCTTTCTTTAGTGATCGGCACTTTTCAAATTATCTGCATCTCAACCTGTTTAGTAGAAGGTGATTCCCGGGATTTCCCGAGAATCGATTTTTAATTATTTTGGATAGTTTCTAAAAAATATTTAATTAAAAAATTGATTTGGTTTTGAAAAAGTAATTCGATTCGGCGTTATTTATAAACAATCAAATAATGACTAAGATGATCAGATTAATCAAGAAACTGGCTTCGAATCCAACTATGAAAATGATGTGGAGCACACGAAAATACCGACATAGAGTCATTAGTAAATGCCAGGGAATATCATATGAGATCCCATTTAAAATAATTTGGTTTGTCGGATTGTTAAAATTTTCAAAAAGTCGCCAATAAGAAACTTCTTAATTCAAAAATACGTAAAAGAGCAACGCGAACGTTAATTTGTTTGTTATTACATATTTTGATATTAAATCAATAACAATATTGATAATATATAATTTAATAATCACCCCTATTATGATTGACAAGTCGATCGACAATCGACACGACTATGTTGCGTTTTCTCATTTGATATTAACAATATGAAAAACAAATGTCGATCGACTCGCCAATTATAATAGGGGTGAATAATAATAATTAATACATTATGTAAAATACAAATCTCAAACAGGAAAAAATATATAAAATATTTTTTTTATGATTGCACAATATATATAATTATTAATTTCATTAAAAAACAATATTGAACCCAAATCGATTGCACGTGAAATATTGTAATAGATACGTACATGGGTGCGATTATGTAAGCATTACGAGTTTCGAGTTTCTCGAAATTGCGACAAAACACAATTCATGTATAACTTTACGAGTTCTCGTAATTGCGACTTGTTGTTGTTGTTTTACTCGTACATTTTTTTAAGTACGACAGACAACTCGTAATGATTAAAAAGATTTTTGTTAAAGAAAAGTAAAGAGATTCTTTGTAAGCGTTTTGTCGCAATTTCGAGAAACTCGAAACTCGTAATGCTTACATAATCGCACCGCAGATATTTGCCCCTTCACCCATTTGTTGTATAATTAAATGTGACAACATTTTTACGGCAATGAGGCGTACTTCATTATCCTTATCATATAAATTTGTGCCGTTCACAATCCAATGATATTCGGGAAGCGGAACATGAGATCGGTAATGCCAATCATATTGTTTATTTTGACTTTTACTCTCACACAGCATCGTAACTAACGGCGTCATATTTTGTTCACAGTAATCTGCGGACACGAACATAAAACGAAAAATTGCAGTAACCGCAGCCAAAAAACAACTATCTTGATTCCGTCCTGGATACAAAGATTTCAAAAATAGGCGTCACATTTTTGGAATATAATATCGTCCGAATATAGAAGAACTTTTTCGAATAATTAATTTATTGCTCCGGCAATCCGGTCATCAGCTTTGGCACTCTGACTTACTCCCTTCTAAAATTAACTTGCCAAATCAACTAAATTTATTGTACCTAGTGAAGTTTCACCTTTAAGATCATGTGATCCGATTAATTGAATTCGTATGACGGCGTGTGATCGTGAAGAACGTTCATTACCAACTGTAGCTGCTGTTGCTCGATTTGATCTTGCCAAATTCATTAAATCTTTCAAATGAACGCCACTCTTAACTATCTCTTCGGTTAAATTGGACACATATACATCAGTTTTGCAGCGTGCACTTGCCATTCGAATTTCCAATTCGGTATTCCTCGGATTTAATAAATCATATAATGTCTCATTATAAATTTCTAAAAATGTGGCCTTCATTTGATAGTTCCATCCCAAGCGTTTATAATTCATAACCGATTCGAACAGCAAATCAACTGTTCGTGGTATTATCATAGAAGAATTACTATAGAAGCATATTTTGTATGGATGAAATTTACCAACATAATTTATATTCGTATTTCTTTGAGTTGTTTTTTGTTTTTAAGTGGGACTGAAAGGTCTATATAGAAATTTGATATCATATTGCCTCTTTCTATTCTTCTTTGGCAACAAAAAATAAAAGTAGATCTCATTTTAATAGTGTGTTGGTTGTGTACACACAACACACTTATAATTTGTTTGGTTTTTTACGAACCTTTTACATCGAGTCGAACAATTTTTTGTTTCTCATAAGAACCAATGTAAAATTGATAGTTTTGATTATCAATTTTATTAATGAAAATTCATTTAAATGAAACAAACTTTTCCTTAATTTGCATCTTTAATATGTTAAGTTTGTATAAGTTTGAAAATCGTAAAAAAATTACTTCTACATTTTCAATTAAAATGAAAAAAGAAACACTTTCCATTTTCTACCACCACAAACAAACCATTAAATATTTGTTTCGAAAAATAAAAACAATAGATCATCCTTGCCTTTCTAATTTAACATAAACAAAAGAGACAAAGTAGCGTTAAAAAAAATAAAACTCCGTACCTAAATGGAAAAAAAAAAATTAAAAAATTGAATTATCTTTCTGCCACCAATTGAAAACAATCTGAAGCAAGGTAAAAATAAAAATTAAACCACTTGTGCAGAACAAAAAAATTAAACAGTAGGGACACCCTTATCTTTACTATAGAAAACAACAACAAAAATACACATTCTGATTCGCACCATGCCCATGAGTAATTCTTCTATGATAGAAGTACATGCATGCGTTTACACTTATGTTTATTTATTTTTGTATAATGAATTCAATTTATTTTGTTTTTCAGTTTATTTATTACTTTTATTAAAACTGAATTATTAATAAAAAATTATTTAATTTCTAAAACAAAAAGTTTTTAGTGGTTTTTGGAAATATAAGTGGGAATGGTATCAGAAATGATTCTGTTGATTTTTGCACGCCCTATGACTCTTTCAACAAGAATTCGTCGGTTGGCAATGTATCTGGGGTGAGATGTTGTAACCATAACGTTTTTCGCTTCGATGCATTTTCGATAGAATAACGGTACTGCTTTGTTAAAAATATAAAATTTTAAACCAATTTAGTTCTAAAATACCGTTATTTTATCGAAAATGCATCGAAGCGAAAAACGTGATGGTTACAACATCTCACCCCTGGTTTCCATAATTTCCTTTCTGTCAACTGATTTTTATTGCGTAGAAAAGGTGGAATATTTAAACCAACCTTTAACTCTTCTAAAACATCGGGAATATCAAACCCCCGATCGGCTAATATCATTGGGTTTCAAATTAGTTAAAAAACCCGATTTTACGATTATTTCGCGATCGCTGATTGCTCCACCGTAAGTTGCCGAAACAAATGTAATAAAACCAAATTCATCTATGGATACTAAAATTGAAAAGTGAAAATGTCAACTGGTTATGTACAGGATTCTGGGATTTTTGAACAAATATTTCTGTGCAATCAACTATTGCTCTATAGGATTGGTTCGAATCAACACTGTTATTCCAAAAAATCTATTCGCTTCAAGGTGGAATAAAGTGAATTGTTCATATAAATAAAACATTTTGAAACATTAGAGGGACTAATCTCGAAATGTCTCGCAATTGTTCTATAATTATATTTGGTTCGGTACTTAAGTAAAAGTAAAAGAACGTGATCTTCAGCAGTTAAAGAACTTATTATACAGATTGTGTTATATCTAACAATCAAATCAACCAAAAATAAAAATCGATTTCGATCCATTCCGCTATATTGTAACAGTTCCGCGTCCATTACCGTAGAATATGACATCTTTGAATTTTCCGTTTGAGTGAACATGCTGACCGTTCTAAATGGTTTAATCGACAAAATTAATATTAAATAAGATTTATTCACTCAACTATAACAAAAATTTTACCTCCGTAGGCTCTAGAATAGTAATTGATAATCTAGATAATGGCGACACATTAATTTCTGAATGTTCATTTAAATCCGAATTAAAGGATTCTCTCAAAAGTGGTTCCGCAACTGGAACATTTGGTCTAACGATCTTCCTACGTTTTTGTTTTTGTATAGCCTGATGAGCTCTTACAGGGATATTCTTTGACGGAACTGCGTCCACTTTTAGTTTATTAGTTTGTTCTAAAATAAATAAAGGTTATTTTGAAGAGATAATAATTTAATTATAAATATTATTTTCGAGCCAGTGTGTCTCTCCTGTATATATTCATTTGATAATCACTATCTGCAAAGTGAAGATTGCACACTGTAGAGTGTATGGATATTTTTTTTCCAATACAAAGGATTACCATTCACTGCTTTTTCAATTTTATGCCATTCGGAAATTGGTGGAATTTAATTCGCTTCCTTTTTTTGCTTTTGATTTGCAGTAGTACACAACAGTATTTCACCATTATACAGTAAAATTTCAACGAAAATTTAAATAAATGGAATAACTTTTGCAATGTTATACAACAAATTAATTTATATTTTCACAATATATTATTCTCCGTCCGTTTTAATTTTCAACAACGAAATTTTAATACAAAATTGACACTTCCTAGTTTGTTTATCCCCTTTAACCAACTGGTGGTGAACTTTCGAATTATTTGAAAAATCCTCCTATTGACGATTGGAGCATCACAGATTCCACCTAGTGGAAAATTTTTAAACTGAGGTAGCTGCTAATTTGACGTTCGAAATTGGTGTAAAGAATTCCAATTTTGAACTGTAAACACAATTTTTACTTACCAGATTGCTAATAATTGTAAATAATTCATATTTTGGATTATAAAAACAATTTTTAACTACCGGATTGCAAAATTTCCTTTCGTCGCATTTATCAGAAATGTCATTTTGGCAGCTGCCTCATTTGAACTTTTTTCCTCGAGAGGCGCTTTCTCTACTTTTACAATCGTCAATAGCTGTATTTTGTTGAAAAAAAATTAATTCGAATTATTTTGGAGTTATTTTTTTCTCAACAGAACAAGCCGCGAAATATTTTTTCGATTTAATTTTTATATTCTATGTTGGTATTTCTTCTGTTTTTCATTCAAGCAGTTACGTATTTTATTTGTTCGAGCTCGAATTAAATAACTCAAATTTTTTGTTCGAATTATTTAATTCCTGTCACGTGCAATTGTTGTTGTAAATTTCTCAACAAAATATAGCTTATATAGGTACATCATATGGATATGATGTGTAAAATTATGCTAAAACATCAACTTAAAATTCGTTTTCCTACTTCTCGCCAAGTATTACACATGGTCGAAAATAAAAGCGAGAGCGAGTGTCTATTCGCCTAGTGCAAAATCGCTTTTACTCGCTTTTAGCTAAAAGTCGCTCAAAAAAGGCGACTCGCTGTGTGCAAAATCCCAGTCCTGGGTACGTTCACTGCGCAACGAACATAACACAACTTTACAAAAAGTTACATTTTTTGACAACTTGTCGTTCACTCAGCACCAAGGCACAGAAGAAAGATTAGATAGAAAATATTCGATTAGATAGAAAAGATTCGATTAGATAGATTAGATAGAAAATATTCGATGGAACCGGTAGCTGAGGAATTAAAAAAATTACTTAATCGTGATATTCAATTTTTAAATGATTGTGTTGGCAACGAAGTTGAAGAGGCTTGTCGTGATCCAACATCAGGTTCAATTATTTTATTGGAAAATCTTCGTTTCTATATCGAAGAAGAGGGTAAAGGCTTAGATGAAAGTGGGAAAAAAATCAAAGCGGATCCATCCAAAGTTAAAGCTTTCAGGGAAAGTTTACGAAAATTAGGTGATGTCTATGTGAATGATGCATTTGGAACAGCACATCGAGCTCACAGTTCCATGATGGGCGAAGGTTTTGAAACCCGTGCAGCCGGTCTTTTGTTGAGTAAAGAATTGAAATACTTTTCGCAAGCTTTGGACAATCCGCCACGTCCATTCTTGGCGATTTTGGGTGGAGCCAAAGTGGCTGACAAAATCCAACTCATCGATAATCTTTTGGACAAGGTCAACGAAATGATTATTGGCGGCGGAATGGCATTTACGTTCCTAAAAGTATTAAATAATATGGAAATCGGGGCTTCACTGTTTGACGCTGAGGGTTCAAAGATTGTACAGAAACTTGTTGACAAAGCAAAGCGCAATAATGTTCAGCTACATTTGCCTTGCGATTTCATTACTGGAAATAAATTCGCCGAAGATGCAGAAGTAGGAGAGGCTACCGTTGAAAGTGGTATTCCAGCTGGGTCATTAGGTCTGGATATTGGGCCAAAGTCATGTGAAGCTTTTGCGGCACCAATTGAACGGGCCAAAATTATTGTTTGAAATGGACCTCCAGGTGTTTTTGAATTCCCAAATTTTGCGAATGGTACAAAATCATTTATGGATGGCGTTGTTAATGCAACAGCTGGTGGCACCGTTTCCATTATTGGTGGAGGTGACACAGCTTCTTGCTGTGCCAAATGGGGCACTGAATCAAAAGTGTCTCATGTCTCGACCGGTGGTGGTGCCTCACTCGAATTACTCGAAGGAAAAATTTTGCCTGGAGTTGAAGCTTTAAGTAGTGCTTAAACGAACAATTTTATTTGATTTCCTATTTCCAGCTTTTGAGGAACCGTAATTTATTAATGTATACTTTAATGGAAAATAAATGTTAAATAAAAAATCCTAATTTATAATTTGCCATTTTTTAAATATTCCATTTATTCTTTAAAATCACAATAAAATAAATCGTACGCATCTAAATAAACGATTGGTGCGAAACCCTGTTGAATCGTTTACACGTAATTCTAGGTGCGTTAGTTTTAAATATTACCTACAGAGAAGAGTTTCTACAAACTAAACTTGTCTAAATTGATCCTCGTATCCATAGTTAAGAGCCCTGTATGCATTTTCGACTCTTTCATTTTATCGTAAGACGACAACAGATCTTTCATGCAAATTGGTGGCACATTTTCTTCGCACGATAAACTCGAGCTGCCAGTTGGATTGTTGCTTACACCTTTTGTGAATGTGCTAGTTGATTCAGTTAATTGATTTGAATTTTTCATGAATTCACGAATCCTCCGATAGACTGAGGCATTTCGACAGAGTTCCCTTAAATCAGAACCAGAAAAACCATTGGTTAGTTGTGCAAGTCTACTTAGATCAACATCTTCGGCAACCAATTCAGAAAATAGAATTAATTCTAAAATTTCTAAACGTTGTTCCTTGGATGGAAGGCCGATAAGAAATTGTGCAGGCATTCGTCGCAGAATGGCTTTGTCCAAATCTTGTGGTCGATTTGTTGCGCCCATGACTATAACAGTAGAGCCAGCTTCAGTGTTTAAACCATCCCAGAGTATCATGAATTGAGTTTTCATCATAGCAGTGGCTTCATGATCGGTGGAATTACGAGAACGCAGGAATGAGTCAATTTCGTCGATGAAGATAATGCACGGTTGTAGTTTAACCGCTAAAGTAAAAACGGCAGATGCTAGCTTTTGTGATTCACCATACCATTTATCCGTCAACATAGCGACATCTAGATTAATGAATCGCATACCGGCTTCTTTGGCTGTGGCTTTGGCGATAAGCGTCTTCCCACAACCGGGTGGGCCATGAAGTAAAACACCTTTTGGCGCCTGCCACAACTGAGAACTTGAGAATAATTCTCGGTGTTTAATCGGTATAACTACGCTTTCACGTAATTCTTGAATAACTGAATTCAATCCAGCGATATGCTTCCATGTTACTATGATATCCTCCGGTACAACTAAATGTGATGCAATCAACAATTCATAGTCGCTTAGCGTACTTATAATTAACTTGAGTCCCTCCGATGCACCTAACCTAATTATTTTTTTAAAGATTAATAAAATTTTACCATATTCAATTTGTGATCATTGCCTTTTTAATTGATCCTCTGCTTTAGTCCTAGCCTTCTTTTTGCTTTTATTTGTCGGGTCCAGTTGATTCATCATCCATTTCAATGAATTGTATGTTACTACCGAGGCAATAGATACTCGTAATATTAATTTAAATACTTCATTACGTGACATATTTTGTCAATTTATTAATCAAATATAATTTTTAATTAAAAAACTATATTATTTTAATTAAAACTAAACCAAAAAGAGGAAAATCAAATTTTATGATTTGCAAAATGAATTTGATTAAAATGTGATATTTTTGACAGTTGTTCGATTATGCAACTTATTCCGCCTGTTCAGTTCCTATAAGCTGTTTTAAATGTGATGTTTTGGCACGGGTTGTTATAGCAATGCACTTCCGTACATGGAATTTTGATGCACATTCATTTTCCCATTATTTGCATTAAAAACCGGAAGTACGTCACAACAATGTGGAAACTAACGATAATTAGCACAATTGGGCTAATGTACACCATAATTACTCACGAAATAATTTTTTAATCGATAACATATCAAGTTATTGAATTTTTATAAGCAAAAATAATCAAGTTACCACGTATATTTACTACAACCCTCCAGACCAGGTGTATCATAAACGTACGGTTTACGAAGACTTTGCTATACTAAGGTAAATGTTATACCCGAAACACATAAGCGGCGCTCTACGCCTGGCTTCGCTTCTCTTCCTTTTTAAGGTTTTTTGCAACCTCATAGACGCCGCTAATTTGACATTTATTTATATGAAAAATGTTGTTTGGGCTTTTACAGAAAAACATTTTCATTGCTGCGAATCGAGTCGAGTTTAATCCGAGTTTAACTCTCACTATATACGGATTCGAGTTATTTTCTAACCAACTCTAGGTGTATATACTGCAGAGTTAAACATATGCAGAGTTCAAATAGGATTGAAACCGAGTTAAAAAAAAAAATGGAACAAAATATCATTTCAGATCGCCATATATGTTATTGTCATTTTTCCAGCGATATTATTTCTAAAAAATTGTAATTTTCAATCAAACTCCATGAAAATTACGGGATAGACCACCGAAATGTTGGAGTAATTTTTTCGAAAAAATAAAAAACTAAATACCAAAACAAAAATTTATTATTAAAATTAATTAATTAAAATCTTAATAAATAAGATATTTAAAATAAAATAACAAATTTAATTGAAAAAATTAAAACGAATATTTTTTAATATTGGTGCAGGAATTTTTCTTTAATTTTGTTGTTGTTTTTTAACTCTACTCTATGCGTATATAGTGCATTTTTTAGAGTAGAGTTTAACTCGACTCCGTATATAGTGAGAGTTAAACTCGGATTAAACTCGACTCGACTCGCAGCATATACACCCAGTTGTACTTTGCGTGAGCAATCGAGAAATTTTGTTTGAGATGGCACGTTAAAACATGAAACAGAAGTATAAAGCAAACAAAAAGAAATCTTCGGCTTTCTTTAATTTGTTTTTCATGTAGTAAATTACAACGTTCGCATTTTTTCCGTGCTATTTTTACGAAATAAGGTATAAAGTGATGATCACGGTGAGGTATAAGAGAGCATCACCGTGATTGATCATTGATCGCTCTTGGAGCGCTCAGTCGTACAACAGGGCAGTATAAATTACCACAGAATACAATAGCTGTATTTTGTTGAAAAAAAATTAATTCGAATTATTTTGGAGTTATTTTTTTCTCAACAGAACAAGCCGCGAAATATTTTTTCGATTTAATTTTTATATTCTATGTTGGTATTTCTTCTGTTTTTCATTCAAGCAGTTACGTATTTTATTTGTTCGAGCTCGAATTAAATAACTCAAATTTTTTGTTCGAATTATTTAATTCCTGTCACGTGCAATTGTTGTTGTAAATTTCTCAACAAAATATAGCTTATATAGGTACATCATATGGATATGATGTGTAAAATTATGCTAAAACATCAACTTAAAATTCGTTTTCCTACTTCTCGCCAAGTATAGCCGGTATTCCATTATGAAAAATTTACTGACTGCTTGAAAAAACGAAAGAAGACAAAAAAAAAATGTTACATTAGAGTGACAAAGAAAAAACAATTTTTTTATTTTTTATTTTATAGCAAAATTGTATGGATAAATTTTGACAGCAAACAAAAACATAACCAACAAATATGAACAAAATTATGCGTTATTCTTAATTCGTATATTTTCACCTCTCAAAATTATCTAAAAAATTAAATATTATTTTCACCCATATCAGAATTATTATTTTTTCATTTATTTTCCGTCACAGAATAAAAAATAAAAAATATCGTTACCATAAAAATGACGTACTATGAAAATTAATATTGTGTGCGAGAAATATGTTATCATCCGTACACAAAATTTATGTAGATGTGTTAGAGGGTTGCAATAAAAAGTACTCCATTTGATACTTTTTGTCAATAATTATGGCATCACACTAACACAGCCACAACTTTTTTGTAATAAAAATGTTTACTGACGAAGTTGGGTGTCTCATTCACACAACCACCGATTTTATATTTTTATCTCAATATATTTTTGCTGATAAACATTTTTTCACAATGGAATACCGGCTTATTACACATGGTCGAAAATAAAAGCGAGAGCGAGTGTCTATTCGCCTAGTGCAAAATCGCTTTTAGCTAAAAGTCGCTCAAAAAAGGCGACTCGCTGTGTGCAAAATCCCAGTCCTGGGTACGTTCACTGCGCAACGAACATAACACAACTTTACAAAAAGTTACATTTTTTGACAACTTGTCGTTCACTCAGCACCAAGGCACAGAAGAAAGATTAGATAGAAAATATTCGATTAGATAGAAAAGATTCGATTAGATAGATTAGATAGAAAATATTCGATGGAACCGGTAGCTGAGGAATTAAAAAAATTACTTAATCGTGATATTCAATTTTTAAATGATTGTGTTGGCAACGAAGTTGAAGAGGCTTGTCGTGATCCAACATCAGGTTCAATTATTTTATTGGAAAATCTTCGTTTCTATATCGAAGAAGAGGGTAAAGGCTTAGATGAAAGTGGGAAAAAAATCAAAGCGGATCCATCCAAAGTTAAAGCTTTCAGGGAAAGTTTACGAAAATTAGGTGATGTCTATGTGAATGATGCATTTGGAACAGCACATCGAGCTCACAGTTCCATGATGGGCGAAGGTTTTGAAACCCGTGCAGCCGGTCTTTTGTTGAGTAAAGAATTGAAATACTTTTCGCAAGCTTTGGACAATCCGCCACGTCCATTCTTGGCGATTTTGGGTGGAGCCAAAGTGGCTGACAAAATCCAACTCATCGATAATCTTTTGGACAAGGTCAACGAAATGATTATTGGCGGCGGAATGGCATTTACGTTCCTAAAAGTATTAAATAATATGGAAATCGGGGCTTCACTGTTTGACGCTGAGGGTTCAAAGATTGTACAGAAACTTGTTGACAAAGCAAAGCGCAATAATGTTCAGCTACATTTGCCTTGCGATTTCATTACTGGAAATAAATTCGCCGAAGATGCAGAAGTAGGAGAGGCTACCGTTGAAAGTGGTATTCCAGCTGGGTCATTAGGTCTGGATATTGGGCCAAAGTCATGTGAAGCTTTTGCGGCACCAATTGAACGGGCCAAAATTATTGTTTGAAATGGACCTCCAGGTGTTTTTGAATTCCCAAATTTTGCGAATGGTACAAAATCATTTATGGATGGCGTTGTTAATGCAACAGCTGGTGGCACCGTTTCCATTATTGGTGGAGGTGACACAGCTTCTTGCTGTGCCAAATGGGGCACTGAATCAAAAGTGTCTCATGTCTCGACCGGTGGTGGTGCCTCACTCGAATTACTCGAAGGAAAAATTTTGCCTGGAGTTGAAGCTTTAAGTAGTGCTTAAACGAACAATTTTATTTGATTTCCTATTTCCAGCTTTTGAGGAACCGTAATTTATTAATGTATACTTTAATGGAAAATAAATGTTAAATAAAAAATCCTAATTTATAATTTGCCATTTTTTAAATATTCCATTTATTCTTTAAAATCACAATAAAATAAATCGTACGCATCTAAATAAACGATTGGTGCGAAACCCTGTTGAATCGTTTACACGTAATTCTAGGTGCGTTAGTTTTAAATATTACCTACAGAGAAGAGTTTCTACAAACTAAACTTGTCTAAATTGATCCTCGTATCCATAGTTAAGAGCCCTGTATGCATTTTCGACTCTTTCATTTTATCGTAAGACGACAACAGATCTTTCATGCAAATTGGTGGCACATTTTCTTCGCACGATAAACTCGAGCTGCCAGTTGGATTGTTGCTTACACCTTTTGTGAATGTGCTAGTTGATTCAGTTAATTGATTTGAATTTTTCATGAATTCATGAATCCTCCGATAGACTGAGGCATTTCGACAGAGTTCCCTTAAATCAGAACCAGAAAAACCATTGGTTAGTTGTGCAAGTCTACTTAGATCAACATCTTCGGCAACCAATTCAGAAAATAGAATTAATTTTAAAATTTCTAAACGGTGTTCCTTGGATGGAAGGCCGATAAGAAATTGTGCAGGCATTCGTCGCAGAATGGCTTTGTCCAAATCTTGTGGTCGATTTGTTGCGCCCATGACTATAACAGTAGAGCCAGCTTCAGTGTTTAAACCATCCCAGAGTATCATGAATTGAGTTTTCATCATAGCAGTGGCTTCATGATCGGTGGAATTACGAGAACGCAGGAATGAGTCAATTTCGTCGATGAAGATAATGCACGGTTGTAGTTTAACCGCTAAAGTAAAAACGGCAGATGCTAGCTTTTGTGATTCACCATACCATTTATCCGTCAACATAGCGACATCTAGATTAATGAATCGCATACCGGCTTCTTTGGCTGTGGCTTTGGCGATAAGCGTCTTCCCACAACCGGGTGGGCCATGAAGTAAAACACCTTTTGGCGCCTGCCACAACTGAGAACTTGAGAATAATTCTCGGTGTTTAATCGGTATAACTACGCTTTCACGTAATTCTTGAATAACTGAATTCAATCCAGCGATATGCTTCCATGTTACTATGATATCCTCCGGTACAACTAAATGTGATGCAATCAACAATTCATAGTCGCTTAGCGTACTTATAATTAACTTGAGTCCCTCCGATGCACCTAACCTAATTATTTTTTTAAAGATTAATAAAATTTTACCATATTCAATTTGTGATCATTGCCTTTTTAATTGATCCTCTGCTTTAGTCCTAGCCTTCTTTTTGCTTTTATTTGTCGGGTCCAGTTGATTCATCATCCATTTCAATGAATTGTATGTTACTACCGAGGCAATAGATACTCGTAATATTAATTTAAATACTTCATTACGTGACATATTTTGTCAATTTATTAATCAAATATAATTTTTAATTAAAAAACTATATTATTTTAATTAAAACTAAACCAAAAAGAGGAAAATCAAATTTTATGATTTGCAAAATGAATTTGATTAAAATGTGATATTTTTGACAGTTGTTCGATTATGCAACTTATTCCGCCTGTTCAGTTCCTATAAGCTGTTTTAAATGTGATGTTTTGGCACGGGTTGTTATAGCAATGCACTTCCCTACATGGAATTTTGATGCACATTCATTTTCCCATTATTTGCATTAAAAACCGGAAGTACGTCACAACAATGTGGAAACTAACGATAATTAGCACAATTGGGCTAATGTACACCATAATTACTCACGAAATAATTTTTTAATCGATAACATATCAAGTTATTGAATTTTTATAAGCAAAAATAATCAAGTTACCACGTATATTTACTACAACCCTCCAGACCAGGTGTATCATAAACGTACGGTTTACGAAGACTTTGCTATACTAAGGTAAATGTTATACCCGAAACACATAAGCGGCGCTCTACGCCTGGCTTCGCTTCTCTTCCTTTTTAAGGTTTTTTGCAACCTCATAGACGCCGCTAATTTGACATTTATTTATATGAAAAATGTTGTTTGGGCTTTTACAGAAAAACATTTTCATTGCTGCGAATCGAGTCGAGTTTAATCCGAGTTTAACTCTCACTATATACGGATTCGAGTTATTTTCTAACCAACTCTAGGTGTATATACTGCAGAGTTAAACATATGCAGAGTTCAAATAGGATTGAAACCGAGTTAAAAAAAAAATGGAACAAAATATCATTTCAGATCGCCATATATGTTATTGTCATTTTTCCAGCGATATTATTTCTAAAAAATTGTAATTTTCAATCAAACTCCATGAAAATTACGGGATAGACCACCGAAATGTTGGAGTAATTTTTTCGAAAAAATAAAAAAATAAATACCAAAACAAAAATTTATTATTAAAATTAATTAATTAAAATCTTAATAAATAAGATATTTAAAATAAAATAACAAATTTAATTGAAAAAATTAAAACGAATATTTTTTAATATTGGTGCAGGAATTTTTCTTTAATTTTGTTGTTGTTTTTTAACTCTACTCTATGCGTATATAGTGCATTTTTTAGAGTAGAATTTAACTCGACTCCGTATATAGTGAGAGTTAAACTCGGATTAAACTCGACTCGACTCGCAGCATATATTACCACAGAATACAATAGCTGTATTTTGTTGAGAAAAAATTAATTCGAATTATTTTGGAGTTATTTTTTTCTTAACAGAATAAGCCGCGAAATATTTTTTCGATTTAATTTTTATATTCTATGTTGGTATTTTTTCTGTTTTTCATTCAAGCAGTTACGTATTTTATTTGTTCGAGCTCGAATTAAATAACTCAATTTTTTTGTTCGAATTATTTAATTCCTGTTACGCGCAATTGTTATAAATTTCTCAACAAAATATAGCTAATATATGTATACCACGTTTACATTAGTAGAATAAAAGTATGTAGCAAAAAAGTATCGTCATGTGAACTCAAATTTAAATATTTAAATATTTTATCACGTACTTTTTTGATATTTCGCTAAAGTATGTATCAAAAAAGTATTAGTATATTACGTTGTAATGTGAACAGTGAACTCTAACTAATAACTATATGTTAATGTCATTCGTATATTTGTTGTCAAAACAAAAATTTATAAGTTTTTTTGTTAAACTACAATTTCGGGTATTAATCAAATAATTTGCCGACAAATCTAATAGAGTTTGAGAAGAAATTCACAAAACATAAACTGAATTGAATATAGAAATCTATCTGTCAAAACAACAAATTTTTATAGTATGCGTTCACATCACAAATCGCAAAGCTAATGTGAACTGCAGCGGAAAAATAATTAAATAGCAAAAAGTACATACTTATTAGGTACATATAATGTAAACGTGGTAATAGTTAATCTTTCTTCTGTGGTATTACACTAAAATAGTACGAATATAGTACAGTGCGTGTGTGAATGTATTAAAAATATTTTAGTTAAAAATTAGGTGAAATAAAATTATCGGGGTGAAATTTATTAACTACAAAAACTTAATTTGCTGTGTGAATTGTTTAAAATTTTGACGTTATATAAATTTAAATAAAATGAGTTGTGTCGTTAAAAAAAAATCTCCAATTATATTATTAATTTTATTATTATATAAAAAATATAATAATTCAAACGAAATTTTGATTATGAAATACAGAAGAAGAATAAGAGAAGTAACCTTAATTATTAATAATTATTTTATATTAATTTTGTGATCAATTTTCCATGTTTTAGTCTTTAGAATACTGTAAATTGCGAGTCATCTCAGACGATGTAACAGCAATATTGCAGGGAAATGTAATGAAAACCCGGGAGCACTTACGCTTACATCCGGTAAGTTTTAGAAAAGTTGTGGAGTTAATGCCACACAAACAACACGGCTGGACAAAAGAATACGAGTTGATGGTGTTTCTTTATTGGATGGCAGCTGGATGTAGCTATAGAGTAACTGGAGGATTCGTAGGAATCAGTCGGTAAGTACCACTAAATGGTACTTGTTTATTTATATTTAAATAACATATTTTCCATAGTTTCACAGTTAAATCAATTGTTCACAAATTATTAAATTATTTTACTGAACATATGCAGCATATTATAAAACCACCTGCTAATGAAGACCTGTCTGAAATCGGTGCTAAGTTTTGTAGACGAGCAAAAAGCGACATTTTCGCTAACGCCATAGGTGCCATCGACGAAACCCACATAAGGATAAAATGCCCTATCAACAGACACGACGAATATTATAATTATAAATGTTTTTATTCGATTCAGTGTCAGGCTGTGGTGGACAGCAGTCATTTATTTAATGACATTTTCGTTGGTTTTCCAGGATCCGTACACGATACAAGGGTATACAAAAATAGTCCCTTATTTCAGAATGGGACATATACAAAGAACAACCATTATTTGTTAGGTGATAGTGGCTATCCCTGCCAAATGAATCCTGTGGCGGTTATTACGCCATTTAAGAACGCAACAGGACAGCAAAAAAAATTTAATACTGATTATCGAGGTTTTTTTTCGCTAAAATTTGCGCTTGGTTCCTATCCAGAATAGACTTTGCTGGATCAATTTTTTTTTCATCTTACCTTCTTTTTTGGACATTGAAGTATAATTATTTTCGAATATTATGAAGTTTTTGAATATTTAATACAAATTATGCTGTCAAAACAAAACTTGTCATATAATTTCACTAAAGGATTCTTAATTTTTATTATTTCAAATAAAAACCAGTAAACCAAAGAATACATAACCCAACTTTCTCTTACCTTCGGCAAATCAAGGTCAAAAAAATGAGTCCAAATTTTTCCATACAAAAACAGCGTTATGACTGTTCTGGTTAATCTTTCTTCTGTGACCAAGGTGTGACAGTATATTATGACAACTTGGTCACAGAAGAAAGATTAACCAGAACAGTCATAACGCTGTTTTTGTATGGAAAAATTTGGACTCATTTTTATGACCTTGATTTGCCGAAGGTAAGAGAAAGTTGGGTTATGTATTCTTTGGTTTACTGGTTTTTATTTGAAATAATAAAAATTGAGAATCCTTAACAGTATAGTTAGTGAAATTATATGACAAGTTTTGTTTTGACAGCATAATTTGTAATAAATATTCAAAAAATTCATAATATTCGAAAATAATTATACTTCAATGTCCAAAAAAGAAGGTAAGATGAAAAAAAAATTTGATCCACGCAATGTCTATTCTGGTTAATCTTTCTTCTGTGACTTGGTGTTCATTGCCTAAGTTGTTGTCGACACAAATCGACATTTTTTGATTGTAGTTGCGAGTATTGTTAGTTAATGTTCAAAACCGATTGTGCCTAGTGTTCAGTCGTATAAAAAAAAAAATATTATTTTATTTTTATCACTCGCATTACACACGTTATTATCTAATAAAATACAAAATATAACAGAAAAAAAATACCCAAATGCAGTTTACTCTACTCCAAAAATTTACAATTAACAGAAAATAGCAACATCCCTGCCGGTGCAAAGAAGTATACATAAAAAATGAACGACTTATGAACAGTTTACGAACGGTTTCTTATATGCGGCACTACTACTACTTCACAATATCAGATTTCATATATGAATTTACAAAACCGTGTAGTTTTCTTCATTCCATCTCTAAACAGAATGTGATTTTTGATAAAGTAAAGCGTGGTGCGCCATTTTAATATTTAGTAAATTTTTAATTTGATATTAATTTTTGTTGTTTGTAAATACAATTTAGTGAATGATGGTGACGACGACATTTATAATAAATAAAATACATTATTAGCTATTTCTATTTTCGTATTATGTTATTTTATTATAATATCTAAATGAATTTGTTGAACTTGAAGTATAACTAAAATTGAGTATAAGAAAAATAAATGTGTTAACATTTAGTATAGGTATAATTAATAATTAATTGATATAATCAAATAAATAAAATCATATATTTGCTAAAAATAAAACAAAATACGTTGTTTTCATTATTAATTCAAAATTAATTGCGGAATAATACTCAAACCGTACGTAATGTTCATTTTAGAAGGCTCATAAACGTTACGTTAACATGAGCTCATAAATGTTACGTAAAAGATGTACACATTACGAATACTTTTTTATAAACCAATACATAAATAAGTCTTCGCCAATTTGTTTCACTTCTCATGTGACAAGAGTATCATTTATGTAACATATCTACTCATTTTTAGCGTAACGTTTACGAACACTTTAGTAGAAGAGACTATTCGTAAAATGAACGTTTGCGTTTCGCGTGGCCGGCAGGGATGGCGTTCACTGGGTTTTAAAGTTACATCGACTGACACCGATGTCATATATTATAGAGTACTATATCCGCCATTGCGTGGACTAAACGATTTTTTATCCTCCCGTATTTTTTGACATAATGAAGTTAGTCACACAACGTTTTTTTTTTTGAAAATATTTTTAACAGTGCAATAATTCTGTCAAATAGGAACATTGTTATTGTTATTGTCATTATATTGACAGTTTAATTAGTGTTATTGTTATTGTGATATCAACAAGTAAGTATGTACAAAACATTTACACTAGCTGTTTTTATAGTTAATTTATTTAATGTTTTATTTGTTTATTAAATTTTATTTTATTTGGTGAAGTGTTTTTTTTTTTAAATGTTAATTTTAAATGTTCATTCTTTTGATTATGTATAATATGCTTAAAAGATTACCAAATATTTTTTAGGTTAAGAAATAACCATTGGTGAAAGATTTTTGGTTTTATAATGTAAAATTAAAATTTAAAAAAATTTTGTTTCTGTTTATCATCTAATATGCATGTAGAGAGATTATTCAGAAGATGCCAACCGTGGGGCTGGTCATTTTGCGGTGAAATAAAATATAGGAACAAATAAATTTGTGGGTGATATTTGGTACGTTGAGGGCAACCACTAGATTGGGAGCGGCGAACTGCGTGCAATGTACGCGAGAACGGCAGAGCATATTAAACCAGGTTTGATAAAAAATTAACAAAATGATTAGTGCGATTAAAATTAGATTGCAACGGCATATGCCAAACCGGAATTCCGTAAGTATTTTTCCGTTAGGCCAGATAAAAGGCGAGCGGCTCGATCAATATGCCAAAGGAACATATCGTTTTATATGAACAAATCGTAAAGATCCAGGGAGTATATATTCGTTTTTTTGTAATTTTTTTTTGACTGCATTGCATGTGATATGGAATTTGCTAGTTAGTTTGAAGAATATTTCATCTGTGTTTAATGCTTGTTTAATGTAAATAAATTATAAATTTATTGTAGTTTATAGATTTACATAATTTATTAATCAGTAATGATCCAGCTGATTTCCGGAAAACTTGTTTTAATTTAATCTTGTTGATAATTTAAATTTCAGAACAAATTTTATACAATTCATGGCAAAACGGCTTTTAGAGCTGCTTATAGAGGCTCACAATTTCAAAAAAAATTCCTAGAGGACGCCCTTTCTTTTATAGCAAATTTAACTGTTTTAAATAAAAATGGACAAAACATTTCTAAAAAACTTAAGTGTCTCCGAGGTTGGCAAGTCTCAATTCGAGCGATAATGTATCTTTTTGAAGATTTACGTTCAGAAGGATATACATTTCTTCTGACTAGGCATCTTAATCAAGATTGCTTAGAAAACTTTTTTGGAAAAATTCGCCAGCAAGGCGGAAATTCTTCCAACCCGACACCCATTCAATTTTTTAGAGCATTTAAAAAGATATTTTGTTCTCAATTTCTAAATGTTTCAAACTTTAGAAATTGTGAAACAGAACCTCAAGATTTTATCGATCTGTTAGCAAACATTGCTCTACCTAACGATCAATTGGTCGCTGCAAATTCTCGAGGAATCCCTAATTTTACCTGGCCTTCGGTTAATAATAACCATAAAGATTGTTCCGTTTCCCATTCTAATGCACTAGCGTATTTTTCAGGTTTTATTTTCAACAAGTGCATGGAAATCCACGATTGTGCCCTTTGTAGGTCACAAATTACTTTGGATATAAATGATCAAAATAGATTTGTCCATTTTAAAGCGTATTCAAGCGAACGCGGATCGTTCGGTAGCTTGTTAGTTCCCCAAAATAATTTTATAAATTTAATAAGTCAATTAGAACAAATTTTCTTAGAAAATGTAGCGTCGGTCGAAAATAATAATATTTCGTATAATATTTATTGCTGTATGAAGGAGCTAGATTTTTCTTTTGATTGTCCGAATTTCCCCGTATAATTTTTATTAAAGTACCTGATTAGAACGCGTTTGTATTATTACGTCAAATTTTTTAATTTAGATTTAGCTACCAAAAGTAAACTTAGATGTAGAAATCATAAACTCTTCCAATTTACCCATAACTAGAGCTGTGATAAGTTTTCCATTTTGAATTTACTAAACATATTTATTTTATAAAAATAACTATTTTTTACTGTGATATTTATTACTTATTTATTAGATTTAAGATATTTTTTTTCCACAAATGAAATTGTGATAAATATATTTTATTTATTTTTGAATTATTATAGTAGATCTATTATTACAATTTTTATTTTTTATAATTTATATTAATTTTTTTTTGTTCTTGCTTCTAAATGAATTATATAAAGCAATGTGATATTATTTTTCCTTAATCATGAATTATTTTGAAATTACTGCACATATTTTATAAAAATTATACTATATTTTACTGTTATATTTATTACTTACCAATGTATTAGATTTAAATTTTTTTTTTTAAAACAATTACAACATTCTACAAGTGAACCAACATATTTGTTAGTTTACTTAATTGTTGTAGTTGTTTATTTTTTTTATAAACATTGTGCAGATGATGAATATCCAGCTGGGGGGCTATTCGTGAATTCGATTCGAAAGTATTCGACTCTTTGAAGTATAAGATACGTATTTGATTTAAATAAGAAACGAACGAATCTGATTCAATTGAAATGAGAATCCAATTCTTTGAAGACTCGAATATGTTCGAACCGAATGCACAATTGGCCCCATATTGTGACAACTTCGGTTGTCCGTAATAAAACTCTATATATTTGTATATTTGGTTATCTTAATATATATTTCATTAATACACTTTACACGTGTATCTTTGTTCGTTAGTCTGCTTCTACTGGTTTGACATCTCTCTCCTTCCACTACTCATCGCTACCTTTTCTAGTAGCGTTGTCTGCCCTACAGTCGCACGTGCCATACAGTAGCACACCTCACACATATCATATTGGAAAGCCACAAAATGACAATTGATATTTTGTAAATGAGCTTAATTCTGATGCGCACTACGAAAACCCTATTTTACTTTGATTGTAAATATGAAGCATTAAAAATAAAAGTTCTCAGAAATAACTGTTTGATTTTTTTACTTAATTTTTCCTGTGATAATGCTGCCTTTCTTTAGTGATCGGCACTTTTCAAATTATCTGCATCTCAACCTGTTTAGTAGAAGGTGATTCCCGGGATTTCCCGAGAATCGATTTTTAATTATTTTGGATAGTTTCTAAAAAATATTTAATTAAAAAATTGATTTGGTTTTGAAAAAGTAATTCGATTCGGCGTTATTTATAAACAATCAAATAATGACTAAGATGATCAGATTAATCAAGAAACTGGCTTCGAATCCAACTATGAAAATGATGTGGAGCACACGAAAATACCGACATAGAGTCATTAGTAA
Source organism: Tipula vernalis (assembly GCA_958295665.1). NCBI lineage: Eukaryota > Metazoa > Arthropoda > Insecta > Diptera > Tipulidae > Tipula > Tipula vernalis. Next base: position 240,912,437 of record OY282558.1, on the reverse strand, counting down.
ATGCCAGGGAATATCATATGAGATCCCATTTAAAATAATTTGGTTTGTCGGATTGTTAAAATTTTCAAAAAGTCGCCAATAAGAAACTTCTTAATTCAAAAATACGTAAAAGAGCAACGCGAACGTTAATTTGTTTGTTATTACATATTTTGATATTAAATCAATAACAATATTGATAATATATAATTTAATAATCACCCCTATTATGATTGACAAGTCGATCGACAATCGACACGACTATGTTGCGTTTTCTCATTTGATATTAACAATATGAAAAACAAATGTCGATCGACTCGCCAATTATAATAGGGGTGAATAATAATAATTAATACATTATGTAAAATACAAATCTCAAACAGGAAAAAATATATAAAATATTTTTTTTATGATTGCACAATATATATAATTATTAATTTCATTAAAAAACAATATTGAACCCAAATCGATTGCACGTGAAATATTGTAATAGATACGTACATGGGTGCGATTATGTAAGCATTACGAGTTTCGAGTTTCTCGAAATTGCGACAAAACACAATTCATGTATAACTTTACGAGTTCTCGTAATTGCGACTTGTTGTTGTTGTTTTACTCGTACATTTTTTTAAGTACGACAGACAACTCGTAATGATTAAAAAGATTTTTGTTAAAGAAAAGTAAAGAGATTCTTTGTAAGCGTTTTGTCGCAATTTCGAGAAACTCGAAACTCGTAATGCTTACATAATCGCACCGCAGATATTTGCCCCTTCACCCATTTGTTGTATAATTAAATGTGACAACATTTTTACGGCAATGAGGCGTACTTCATTATCCTTATCATATAAATTTGTGCCGTTCACAATCCAATGATATTCGGGAAGCGGAACATGAGATCGGTAATGCCAATCATATTGTTTATTTTGACTTTTACTCTCACACAGCATCGTAACTAACGGCGTCATATTTTGTTCACAGTAATCTGCGGACACGAACATAAAACGAAAAATTGCAGTAACCGCAGCCAAAAAACAACTATCTTGATTCCGTCCTGGATACAAAGATTTCAAAAATAGGCGTCACATTTTTGGAATATAATATCGTCCGAATATAGAAGAACTTTTTCGAATAATTAATTTATTGCTCCGGCAATCCGGTCATCAGCTTTGGCACTCTGACTTACTCCCTTCTAAAATTAACTTGCCAAATCAACTAAATTTATTGTACCTAGTGAAGTTTCACCTTTAAGATCATGTGATCCGATTAATTGAATTCGTATGACGGCGTGTGATCGTGAAGAACGTTCATTACCAACTGTAGCTGCTGTTGCTCGATTTGATCTTGCCAAATTCATTAAATCTTTCAAATGAACGCCACTCTTAACTATCTCTTCGGTTAAATTGGACACATATACATCAGTTTTGCAGCGTGCACTTGCCATTCGAATTTCCAATTCGGTATTCCTCGGATTTAATAAATCATATAATGTCTCATTATAAATTTCTAAAAATGTGGCCTTCATTTGATAGTTCCATCCCAAGCGTTTATAATTCATAACCGATTCGAACAGCAAATCAACTGTTCGTGGTATTATCATAGAAGAATTACTATAGAAGCATATTTTGTATGGATGAAATTTACCAACATAATTTATATTCGTATTTCTTTGAGTTGTTTTTTGTTTTTAAGTGGGACTGAAAGGTCTATATAGAAATTTGATATCATATTGCCTCTTTCTATTCTTCTTTGGCAACAAAAAATAAAAGTAGATCTCATTTTAATAGTGTGTTGGTTGTGTACACACAACACACTTATAATTTGTTTGGTTTTTTACGAACCTTTTACATCGAGTCGAACAATTTTTTGTTTCTCATAAGAACCAATGTAAAATTGATAGTTTTGATTATCAATTTTATTAATGAAAATTCATTTAAATGAAACAAACTTTTCCTTAATTTGCATCTTTAATATGTTAAGTTTGTATAAGTTTGAAAATCGTAAAAAAATTACTTCTACATTTTCAATTAAAATGAAAAAAGAAACACTTTCCATTTTCTACCACCACAAACAAACCATTAAATATTTGTTTCGAAAAATAAAAACAATAGATCATCCTTGCCTTTCTAATTTAACATAAACAAAAGAGACAAAGTAGCGTTAAAAAAAATAAAACTCCGTACCTAAATGGAAAAAAAAAAATTAAAAAATTGAATTATCTTTCTGCCACCAATTGAAAACAATCTGAAGCAAGGTAAAAATAAAAATTAAACCACTTGTGCAGAACAAAAAAATTAAACAGTAGGGACACCCTTATCTTTACTATAGAAAACAACAACAAAAATACACATTCTGATTCGCACCATGCCCATGAGTAATTCTTCTATGATAGAAGTACATGCATGCGTTTACACTTATGTTTATTTATTTTTGTATAATGAATTCAATTTATTTTGTTTTTCAGTTTATTTATTACTTTTATTAAAACTGAATTATTAATAAAAAATTATTTAATTTCTAAAACAAAAAGTTTTTAGTGGTTTTTGGAAATATAAGTGGGAATGGTATCAGAAATGATTCTGTTGATTTTTGCACGCCCTATGACTCTTTCAACAAGAATTCGTCGGTTGGCAATGTATCTGGGGTGAGATGTTGTAACCATAACGTTTTTCGCTTCGATGCATTTTCGATAGAATAACGGTACTGCTTTGTTAAAAATATAAAATTTTAAACCAATTTAGTTCTAAAATACCGTTATTTTATCGAAAATGCATCGAAGCGAAAAACGTGATGGTTACAACATCTCACCCCTGGTTTCCATAATTTCCTTTCTGTCAACTGATTTTTATTGCGTAGAAAAGGTGGAATATTTAAACCAACCTTTAACTCTTCTAAAACATCGGGAATATCAAACCCCCGATCGGCTAATATCATTGGGTTTCAAATTAGTTAAAAAACCCGATTTTACGATTATTTCGCGATCGCTGATTGCTCCACCGTAAGTTGCCGAAACAAATGTAATAAAACCAAATTCATCTATGGATACTAAAATTGAAAAGTGAAAATGTCAACTGGTTATGTACAGGATTCTGGGATTTTTGAACAAATATTTCTGTGCAATCAACTATTGCTCTATAGGATTGGTTCGAATCAACACTGTTATTCCAAAAAATCTATTCGCTTCAAGGTGGAATAAAGTGAATTGTTCATATAAATAAAACATTTTGAAACATTAGAGGGACTAATCTCGAAATGTCTCGCAATTGTTCTATAATTATATTTGGTTCGGTACTTAAGTAAAAGTAAAAGAACGTGATCTTCAGCAGTTAAAGAACTTATTATACAGATTGTGTTATATCTAACAATCAAATCAACCAAAAATAAAAATCGATTTCGATCCATTCCGCTATATTGTAACAGTTCCGCGTCCATTACCGTAGAATATGACATCTTTGAATTTTCCGTTTGAGTGAACATGCTGACCGTTCTAAATGGTTTAATCGACAAAATTAATATTAAATAAGATTTATTCACTCAACTATAACAAAAATTTTACCTCCGTAGGCTCTAGAATAGTAATTGATAATCTAGATAATGGCGACACATTAATTTCTGAATGTTCATTTAAATCCGAATTAAAGGATTCTCTCAAAAGTGGTTCCGCAACTGGAACATTTGGTCTAACGATCTTCCTACGTTTTTGTTTTTGTATAGCCTGATGAGCTCTTACAGGGATATTCTTTGACGGAACTGCGTCCACTTTTAGTTTATTAGTTTGTTCTAAAATAAATAAAGGTTATTTTGAAGAGATAATAATTTAATTATAAATATTATTTTCGAGCCAGTGTGTCTCTCCTGTATATATTCATTTGATAATCACTATCTGCAAAGTGAAGATTGCACACTGTAGAGTGTATGGATATTTTTTTTCCAATACAAAGGATTACCATTCACTGCTTTTTCAATTTTATGCCATTCGGAAATTGGTGGAATTTAATTCGCTTCCTTTTTTTGCTTTTGATTTGCAGTAGTACACAACAGTATTTCACCATTATACAGTAAAATTTCAACGAAAATTTAAATAAATGGAATAACTTTTGCAATGTTATACAACAAATTAATTTATATTTTCACAATATATTATTCTCCGTCCGTTTTAATTTTCAACAACGAAATTTTAATACAAAATTGACACTTCCTAGTTTGTTTATCCCCTTTAACCAACTGGTGGTGAACTTTCGAATTATTTGAAAAATCCTCCTATTGACGATTGGAGCATCACAGATTCCACCTAGTGGAAAATTTTTAAACTGAGGTAGCTGCTAATTTGACGTTCGAAATTGGTGTAAAGAATTCCAATTTTGAACTGTAAACACAATTTTTACTTACCAGATTGCTAATAATTGTAAATAATTCATATTTTGGATTATAAAAACAATTTTTAACTACCGGATTGCAAAATTTCCTTTCGTCGCATTTATCAGAAATGTCATTTTGGCAGCTGCCTCATTTGAACTTTTTTCCTCGAGAGGCGCTTTCTCTACTTTTACAATCGTCAATAGCTGTATTTTGTTGAAAAAAAATTAATTCGAATTATTTTGGAGTTATTTTTTTCTCAACAGAACAAGCCGCGAAATATTTTTTCGATTTAATTTTTATATTCTATGTTGGTATTTCTTCTGTTTTTCATTCAAGCAGTTACGTATTTTATTTGTTCGAGCTCGAATTAAATAACTCAAATTTTTGGTTCGAATTATTTAATTCCTGTCACGTGCAATTGTTGTTGTAAATTTCTCAACAAAATATAGCTTATATAGGTACATCATATGGATATGATGTGTAAAATTATGCTAAAACATCAACTTAAAATTCGTTTTCCTACTTCTCGCCAAGTATTACACATGGTCGAAAATAAAAGCGAGAGCGAGTGTCTATTCGCCTAGTGCAAAATCGCTTTTACTCGCTTTTAGCTAAAAGTCGCTCAAAAAAGGCGACTCGCTGTGTGCAAAATCCCAGTCCTGGGTACGTTCACTGCGCAACGAACATAACACAACTTTACAAAAAGTTACATTTTTTGACAACTTGTCGTTCACTCAGCACCAAGGCACAGAAGAAAGATTAGATAGAAAATATTCGATTAGATAGAAAAGATTCGATTAGATAGATTAGATAGAAAATATTCGATGGAACCGGTAGCTGAGGAATTAAAAAAATTACTTAATCGTGATATTCAATTTTTAAATGATTGTGTTGGCAACGAAGTTGAAGAGGCTTGTCGTGATCCAACATCAGGTTCAATTATTTTATTGGAAAATCTTCGTTTCTATATCGAAGAAGAGGGTAAAGGCTTAGATGAAAGTGGGAAAAAAATCAAAGCGGATCCATCCAAAGTTAAAGCTTTCAGGGAAAGTTTACGAAAATTAGGTGATGTCTATGTGAATGATGCATTTGGAACAGCACATCGAGCTCACAGTTCCATGATGGGCGAAGGTTTTGAAACCCGTGCAGCCGGTCTTTTGTTGAGTAAAGAATTGAAATACTTTTCGCAAGCTTTGGACAATCCGCCACGTCCATTCTTGGCGATTTTGGGTGGAGCCAAAGTGGCTGACAAAATCCAACTCATCGATAATCTTTTGGACAAGGTCAACGAAATGATTATTGGCGGCGGAATGGCATTTACGTTCCTAAAAGTATTAAATAATATGGAAATCGGGGCTTCACTGTTTGACGCTGAGGGTTCAAAGATTGTACAGAAACTTGTTGACAAAGCAAAGCGCAATAATGTTCAGCTACATTTGCCTTGCGATTTCATTACTGGAAATAAATTCGCCGAAGATGCAGAAGTAGGAGAGGCTACCGTTGAAAGTGGTATTCCAGCTGGGTCATTAGGTCTGGATATTGGGCCAAAGTCATGTGAAGCTTTTGCGGCACCAATTGAACGGGCCAAAATTATTGTTTGAAATGGACCTCCAGGTGTTTTTGAATTCCCAAATTTTGCGAATGGTACAAAATCATTTATGGATGGCGTTGTTAATGCAACAGCTGGTGGCACCGTTTCCATTATTGGTGGAGGTGACACAGCTTCTTGCTGTGCCAAATGGGGCACTGAATCAAAAGTGTCTCATGTCTCGACCGGTGGTGGTGCCTCACTCGAATTACTCGAAGGAAAAATTTTGCCTGGAGTTGAAGCTTTAAGTAGTGCTTAAACGAACAATTTTATTTGATTTCCTATTTCCAGCTTTTGAGGAACCGTAATTTATTAATGTATACTTTAATGGAAAATAAATGTTAAATAAAAAATCCTAATTTATAATTTGCCATTTTTTAAATATTCCATTTATTCTTTAAAATCACAATAAAATAAATCGTACGCATCTAAATAAACGATTGGTGCGAAACCCTGTTGAATCGTTTACACGTAATTCTAGGTGCGTTAGTTTTAAATATTACCTACAGAGAAGAGTTTCTACAAACTAAACTTGTCTAAATTGATCCTCGTATCCATAGTTAAGAGCCCTGTATGCATTTTCGACTCTTTCATTTTATCGTAAGACGACAACAGATCTTTCATGCAAATTGGTGGCACATTTTCTTCGCACGATAAACTCGAGCTGCCAGTTGGATTGTTGCTTACACCTTTTGTGAATGTGCTAGTTGATTCAGTTAATTGATTTGAATTTTTCATGAATTCATGAATCCTCCGATAGACTGAGGCATTTCGACAGAGTTCCCTTAAATCAGAACCAGAAAAACCATTGGTTAGTTGTGCAAGTCTACTTAGATCAACATCTTCGGCAACCAATTCAGAAAATAGAATTAATTTTAAAATTTCTAAACGGTGTTCCTTGGATGGAAGGCCGATAAGAAATTGTGCAGGCATTCGTCGCAGAATGGCTTTGTCCAAATCTTGTGGTCGATTTGTTGCGCCCATGACTATAACAGTAGAGCCAGCTTCAGTGTTTAAACCATCCCAGAGTATCATGAATTGAGTTTTCATCATAGCAGTGGCTTCATGATCGGTGGAATTACGAGAACGCAGGAATGAGTCAATTTCGTCGATGAAGATAATGCACGGTTGTAGTTTAACCGCTAAAGTAAAAACGGCAGATGCTAGCTTTTGTGATTCACCATACCATTTATCCGTCAACATAGCGACATCTAGATTAATGAATCGCATACCGGCTTCTTTGGCTGTGGCTTTGGCGATAAGCGTCTTCCCACAACCGGGTGGGCCATGAAGTAAAACACCTTTTGGCGCCTGCCACAACTGAGAACTTGAGAATAATTCTCGGTGTTTAATCGGTATAACTACGCTTTCACGTAATTCTTGAATAACTGAATTCAATCCAGCGATATGCTTCCATGTTACTATGATATCCTCCGGTACAACTAAATGTGATGCAATCAACAATTCATAGTCGCTTAGCGTACTTATAATTAACTTGAGTCCCTCCGATGCACCTAACCTAATTATTTTTTTAAAGATTAATAAAATTTTACCATATTCAATTTGTGATCATTGCCTTTTTAATTGATCCTCTGCTTTAGTCCTAGCCTTCTTTTTGCTTTTATTTGTCGGGTCCAGTTGATTCATCATCCATTTCAATGAATTGTATGTTACTACCGAGGCAATAGATACTCGTAATATTAATTTAAATACTTCATTACGTGACATATTTTGTCAATTTATTAATCAAATATAATTTTTAATTAAAAAACTATATTATTTTAATTAAAACTAAACCAAAAAGAGGAAAATCAAATTTTATGATTTGCAAAATGAATTTGATTAAAATGTGATATTTTTGACAGTTGTTCGATTATGCAACTTATTCCGCCTGTTCAGTTCCTATAAGCTGTTTTAAATGTGATGTTTTGGCACGGGTTGTTATAGCAATGCACTTCCCTACATGGAATTTTGATGCACATTCATTTTCCCATTATTTGCATTAAAAACCGGAAGTACGTCACAACAATGTGGAAACTAACGATAATTAGCACAATTGGGCTAATGTACACCATAATTACTCACGAAATAATTTTTTAATCGATAACATATCAAGTTATTGAATTTTTATAAGCAAAAATAATCAAGTTACCACGTATATTTACTACAACCCTCCAGACCAGGTGTATCATAAACGTACGGTTTACGAAGACTTTGCTATACTAAGGTAAATGTTATACCCGAAACACATAAGCGGCGCTCTACGCCTGGCTTCGCTTCTCTTCCTTTTTAAGGTTTTTTGCAACCTCATAGACGCCGCTAATTTGACATTTATTTATATGAAAAATGTTGTTTGGGCTTTTACAGAAAAACATTTTCATTGCTGCGAATCGAGTCGAGTTTAATCCGAGTTTAACTCTCACTATATACGGATTCGAGTTATTTTCTAACCAACTCTAGGTGTATATACTGCAGAGTTAAACATATGCAGAGTTCAAATAGGATTGAAACCGAGTTAAAAAAAAAATGGAACAAAATATCATTTCAGATCGCCATATATGTTATTGTCATTTTTCCAGCGATATTATTTCTAAAAAATTGTAATTTTCAATCAAACTCCATGAAAATTACGGGATAGACCACCGAAATGTTGGAGTAATTTTTTCGAAAAAATAAAAAAATAAATACCAAAACAAAAATTTATTATTAAAATTAATTAATTAAAATCTTAATAAATAAGATATTTAAAATAAAATAACAAATTTAATTGAAAAAATTAAAACGAATATTTTTTAATATTGGTGCAGGAATTTTTCTTTAATTTTGTTGTTGTTTTTTAACTCTACTCTATGCGTATATAGTGCATTTTTTAGAGTAGAATTTAACTCGACTCCGTATATAGTGAGAGTTAAACTCGGATTAAACTCGACTCGACTCGCAGCATATATTACCACAGAATACAATAGCTGTATTTTGTTGAGAAAAAATTAATTCGAATTATTTTGGAGTTATTTTTTTCTTAACAGAATAAGCCGCGAAATATTTTTTCGATTTAATTTTTATATTCTATGTTGGTATTTTTTCTGTTTTTCATTCAAGCAGTTACGTATTTTATTTGTTCGAGCTCGAATTAAATAACTCAATTTTTTTGTTCGAATTATTTAATTCCTGTTACGCGCAATTGTTATAAATTTCTCAACAAAATATAGCTAATATATGTATACCACGTTTACATTAGTAGAATAAAAGTATGTAGCAAAAAAGTATCGTCATGTGAACTCAAATTTAAATATTTAAATATTTTATCACGTACTTTTTTGATATTTCGCTAAAGTATGTATCAAAAAAGTATTAGTATATTACGTTGTAATGTGAACAGTGAACTCTAACTAATAACTATATGTTAATGTCATTCGTATATTTGTTGTCAAAACAAAAATTTATAAGTTTTTTTGTTAAACTACAATTTCGGGTATTAATCAAATAATTTGCCGACAAATCTAATAGAGTTTGAGAAGAAATTCACAAAACATAAACTGAATTGAATATAGAAATCTATCTGTCAAAACAACAAATTTTTATAGTATGCGTTCACATCACAAATCGCAAAGCTAATGTGAACTGCAGCGGAAAAATAATTAAATAGCAAAAAGTACATACTTATTAGGTACATATAATGTAAACGTGGTAATAGTTAATCTTTCTTCTGTGGTATTACACTAAAATAGTACGAATATAGTACAGTGCGTGTGTGAATGTATTAAAAATATTTTAGTTAAAAATTAGGTGAAATAAAATTATCGGGGTGAAATTTATTAACTACAAAAACTTAATTTGCTGTGTGAATTGTTTAAAATTTTGACGTTATATAAATTTAAATAAAATGAGTTGTGTCGTTAAAAAAAAATCTCCAATTATATTATTAATTTTATTATTATATAAAAAATATAATAATTCAAACGAAATTTTGATTATGAAATACAGAAGAAGAATAAGAGAAGTAACCTTAATTATTAATAATTATTTTATATTAATTTTGTGATCAATTTTCCATGTTTTAGTCTTTAGAATACTGTAAATTGCGAGTCATCTCAGACGATGTAACAGCAATATTGCAGGGAAATGTAATGAAAACCCGGGAGCACTTACGCTTACATCCGGTAAGTTTTAGAAAAGTTGTGGAGTTAATGCCACACAAACAACACGGCTGGACAAAAGAATACGAGTTGATGGTGTTTCTTTATTGGATGGCAGCTGGATGTAGCTATAGAGTAACTGGAGGATTCGTAGGAATCAGTCGGTAAGTACCACTAAATGGTACTTGTTTATTTATATTTAAATAACATATTTTCCATAGTTTCACAGTTAAATCAATTGTTCACAAATTATTAAATTATTTTACTGAACATATGCAGCATATTATAAAACCACCTGCTAATGAAGACCTGTCTGAAATCGGTGCTAAGTTTTGTAGACGAGCAAAAAGCGACATTTTCGCTAACGCCATAGGTGCCATCGACGAAACCCACATAAGGATAAAATGCCCTATCAACAGACACGACGAATATTATAATTATAAATGTTTTTATTCGATTCAGTGTCAGGCTGTGGTGGACAGCAGTCATTTATTTAATGACATTTTCGTTGGTTTTCCAGGATCCGTACACGATACAAGGGTATACAAAAATAGTCCCTTATTTCAGAATGGGACATATACAAAGAACAACCATTATTTGTTAGGTGATAGTGGCTATCCCTGCCAAATGAATCCTGTGGCGGTTATTACGCCATTTAAGAACGCAACAGGACAGCAAAAAAAATTTAATACTGATTATCGAGGTTTTTTTTCGCTAAAATTTGCGCTTGGTTCCTATCCAGAATAGACTTTGCTGGATCAATTTTTTTTTCATCTTACCTTCTTTTTTGGACATTGAAGTATAATTATTTTCGAATATTATGAAGTTTTTGAATATTTAATACAAATTATGCTGTCAAAACAAAACTTGTCATATAATTTCACTAAAGGATTCTTAATTTTTATTATTTCAAATAAAAACCAGTAAACCAAAGAATACATAACCCAACTTTCTCTTACCTTCGGCAAATCAAGGTCAAAAAAATGAGTCCAAATTTTTCCATACAAAAACAGCGTTATGACTGTTCTGGTTAATCTTTCTTCTGTGACCAAGGTGTGACAGTATATTATGACAACTTGGTCACAGAAGAAAGATTAACCAGAACAGTCATAACGCTGTTTTTGTATGGAAAAATTTGGACTCATTTTTATGACCTTGATTTGCCGAAGGTAAGAGAAAGTTGGGTTATGTATTCTTTGGTTTACTGGTTTTTATTTGAAATAATAAAAATTGAGAATCCTTAACAGTATAGTTAGTGAAATTATATGACAAGTTTTGTTTTGACAGCATAATTTGTAATAAATATTCAAAAAATTCATAATATTCGAAAATAATTATACTTCAATGTCCAAAAAAGAAGGTAAGATGAAAAAAAAATTTGATCCACGCAATGTCTATTCTGGTTAATCTTTCTTCTGTGACTTGGTGTTCATTGCCTAAGTTGTTGTCGACACAAATCGACATTTTTTGATTGTAGTTGCGAGTATTGTTAGTTAATGTTCAAAACCGATTGTGCCTAGTGTTCAGTCGTATAAAAAAAAAAATATTATTTTATTTTTATCACTCGCATTACACACGTTATTATCTAATAAAATACAAAATATAACAGAAAAAAAATACCCAAATGCAGTTTACTCTACTCCAAAAATTTACGATTAACAGAAAATAGCAACATCCCTGCCGGTGCAAAGAAGTATACATAAAAAATGAACGACTTATGAACAGTTTACGAACGGTTTCTTATATGCGGCACTACTACTACTTCACAATATCAGATTTCATATATGAATTTACAAAACCGTGTAGTTTTCTTCATTCCATCTCTAAACAGAATGTGATTTTTGATAAAGTAAAGCGTGGTGCGCCATTTTAATATTTAGTAAATTTTTAATTTGATATTAATTTTTGTTGTTTGTAAATACAATTTAGTGAATGATGGTGACGACGACATTTATAATAAATAAAATACATTATTAGCTATTTCTATTTTCGTATTATGTTATTTTATTATAATATCTAAATGAATTTGTTGAACTTGAAGTATAACTAAAATTGAGTATAAGAAAAATAAATGTGTTAACATTTAGTATAGGTATAATTAATAATTAATTGATATAATCAAATAAATAAAATCATATATTTGCTAAAAATAAAACAAAATACGTTGTTTTCATTATTAATTCAAAATTAATTGCGGAATAATACTCAAACCGTACGTAATGTTCATTTTAGAAGGCTCATAAACGTTACGTTAACATGAGCTCATAAATGTTACGTAAAAGATGTACACATTACGAATACTTTTTTATAAACCAATACATAAATAAGTCTTCGCCAATTTGTTTCACTTCTCATGTGACAAGAGTATCATTTATGTAACATATCTACTCATTTTTAGCGTAACGTTTACGAACACTTTAGTAGAAGAGACTATTCGTAAAATGAACGTTTGCGTTTCGCGTGGCCGGCAGGGATGGCGTTCACTGGGTTTTAAAGTTACATCGACTGACACCGATGTCATATATTATAGAGTACTATATCCGCCATTGCGTGGACTAAACGATTTTTTATCCTCCCGTATTTTTTGACATAATGAAGTTAGTCACACAACGTTTTTTTTTTTGAAAATATTTTTAACAGTGCAATAATTCTGTCAAATAGGAACATTGTTATTGTTATTGTCATTATATTGACAGTTTAATTAGTGTTATTGTTATTGTGATATCAACAAGTAAGTATGTACAAAACATTTACACTAGCTGTTTTTATAGTTAATTTATTTAATGTTTTATTTGTTTATTAAATTTTATTTTATTTGGTGAAGTGTTTTTTTTTTTTAAATGTTAATTTTAAATGTTCATTCTTTTGATTATGTATAATATGCTTAAAAGATTACCAAATATTTTTTAGGTTAAGAAATAACCATTGGTGAAAGATTTTTGGTTTTATAATGTAAAATTAAAATTTAAAAAAATTTTGTTTCTGTTTATCATCTAATATGCATGTAGAGAGATTATTCAGAAGATGCCAACCGTGGGGCTGGTCATTTTGCGGTGAAATAAAATATAGGAACAAATAAATTTGTGGGTGATATTTGGTACGTTGAGGGCAACCACTAGATTGGGAGCGGCGAACTGCGTGCAATGTACGCGAGAACGGCAGAGCATATTAAACCAGGTTTGATAAAAAATTAACAAAATGATTAGTGCGATTAAAATTAGATTGCAACGGCATATGCCAAACCGGAATTCCGTAAGTATTTTTCCGTTAGGCCAGATAAAAGGCGAGCGGCTCGATCAATATGCCAAAGGAACATATCGTTTTATATGAACAAATCGTAAAGATCCAGGGAGTATATATTCGTTTTTTTGTAATTTTTTTTTGACTGCATTGCATGTGATATGGAATTTGCTAGTTAGTTTGAAGAATATTTCATCTGTGTTTAATGCTTGTTTAATGTAAATAAATTATAAATTTATTGTAGTTTATAGATTTACATAATTTATTAATCAGTAATGATCCAGCTGATTTCCGGAAAACTTGTTTTAATTTAATCTTGTTGATAATTTAAATTTCAGAACAAATTTTATACAATTCATGGCAAAACGGCTTTTAGAGCTGCTTATAGAGGCTCACAATTTCAAAAAAAATTCCTAGAGGACGCCCTTTCTTTTATAGCAAATTTAACTGTTTTAAATAAAAATGGACAAAACATTTCTAAAAAACTTAAGTGTCTCCGAGGTTGGCAAGTCTCAATTCGAGCGATAATGTATCTTTTTGAAGATTTACGTTCAGAAGGATATACATTTCTTCTGACTAGGCATCTTAATCAAGATTGCTTAGAAAACTTTTTTGGAAAAATTCGCCAGCAAGGCGGAAATTCTTCCAACCCGACACCCATTCAATTTTTTAGAGCATTTAAAAAGATATTTTGTTCTCAATTTCTAAATGTTTCAAACTTTAGAAATTGTGAAACAGAACCTCAAGATTTTATCGATCTGTTAGCAAACATTGCTCTACCTAACGATCAATTGGTCGCTGCAAATTCTCGAGGAATCCCTAATTTTACCTGGCCTTCGGTTAATAATAACCATAAAGATTGTTCCGTTTCCCATTCTAATGCACTAGCGTATTTTTCAGGTTTTATTTTCAACAAGTGCATGGAAATCCACGATTGTGCCCTTTGTAGGTCACAAATTACTTTGGATATAAATGATCAAAATAGATTTGTCCATTTTAAAGCGTATTCAAGCGAACGCGGATCGTTCGGTAGCTTGTTAGTTCCCCAAAATAATTTTATAAATTTAATAAGTCAATTAGAACAAATTTTCTTAGAAAATGTAGCGTCGGTCGAAAATAATAATATTTCGTATAATATTTATTGCTGTATGAAGGAGCTAGATTTTTCTTTTGATTGTCCGAATTTCCCCGTATAATTTTTATTAAAGTACCTGATTAGAACGCGTTTGTATTATTACGTCAAATTTTTTAATTTAGATTTAGCTACCAAAAGTAAACTTAGATGTAGAAATCATAAACTCTTCCAATTTACCCATAACTAGAGCTGTGATAAGTTTTCCATTTTGAATTTACTAAACATATTTATTTTATAAAAATAACTATTTTTTACTGTGATATTTATTACTTATTTATTAGATTTAAGATATTTTTTTTCCACAAATGAAATTGTGATAAATATATTTTATTTATTTTTGAATTATTATAGTAGATCTATTATTACAATTTTTATTTTTTATAATTTATATTAATTTTTTTTTGTTCTTGCTTCTAAATGAATTATATAAAGCAATGTGATATTATTTTTCCTTAATCATGAATTATTTTGAAATTACTGCACATATTTTATAAAAATTATACTATATTTTACTGTTATATTTATTACTTACCAATGTATTAGATTTAAATTTTTTTTTTTAAAACAATTACAACATTCTACAAGTGAACCAACATATTTGTTAGTTTACTTAATTGTTGTAGTTGTTTATTTTTTTTATAAACATTGTGCAGATGATGAATATCCAGCTGGGGGGCTATTCGTGAATTCGATTCGAAAGTATTCGACTCTTTGAAGTATAAGATACGTATTTGATTTAAATAAGAAACGAACGAATCTGATTCAATTGAAATGAGAATCCAATTCTTTGAAGACTCGAATATGTTCGAACCGAATGCACAATTGGCCCCATATTGTGACAACTTCGGTTGTCCGTAATAAAACTCTATATATTTGTATATTTGGTTATCTTAATATATATTTCATTAATACACTTTACACGTGTATCTTTGTTCGTTAGTCTGCTTCTACTGGTTTGACATCTCTCTCCTTCCACTACTCATCGCTACCTTTTCTAGTAGCGTTGTCTGCCCTACAGTCGCACGTGCCATACAGTAGCACACCTCACAGTTCTCCCCGTTTAGAGTGGCCGTCGGCACCAACTCGTAGTCAGCAAAACGCGACGGTAGCTTTCCAGCTGTTGTTCGCTGGGACCTACGGGGTTGCTGTGGCTCTGCACCGTGCTGTGGCTCTGCATCGTGCTGTGGCTCTGCACCTAGTGCTGGCCCTGGTTCCTCCTCTGGAAGTAGTTGTTGCGGAACAATGATTGGTTCCACTACGCGTTGCGTTGGTCGCAGCTGGAAAGTGTCCATCAAGACGTTGTCTTCTTCTGATGGTGGCGCAGCCGTGAGACGCGTTCGCAGTTGGTTGGCGTGGCACGTAACCTTTCGTTCGCTATTCTTCATCTGTGCTTGGACCACGTAGTTGACCTTCCCTCGGCGTTCAATGATTGTACCGGCCTGCCAGGTCCAATCGTTGCCCTTCATACACTTGAAGAACACCCTCTCGCCAGCCTTGAACTCTTTGTGCTTCGCGCCGTGGTGAGCGTTGAATCGCTCCTCCATTTCCACATTTCGTTTATCGTTGTGCACTGGTGGTGGCTTAATTAAGTCCAGCTTGGTGCGCATTTCTCGCCCGGTCATCAATTGGAACGGTGATTTGTCCCCGAGTGCTGGTGATGGTGTGTAGCGATAGCACGTGAGGAATTTGCGCAGGACCTGTTCCGCGTTGCCCTCGCCTTCGAGTTTCTTTAGGCCGGTTTTGAGCATGCCGACGAAACGTTCCGCGCGCCCGTTTGATTGAGGATGATAGGGCGCTGATGTCAAATGTTTGATGCCATTCGCCTCACAGAACCGTTTGAACTCAGCCGAGATAAATTGTGGACCGTTGTCGGAGATGATAGTTTCGCAGATGCCTTGGCGTGCGAAAACTTCGCACAAATTATCGATTGTTTTAGCTGCGCTGGTGCTGCGCATCTTGAAAATCTCTGGCCAGTTGGAGAAAGCGTCGACGATGACCAGATAGTAGGCATCATTGATTGGGCCGGCATAGTCGATGTGGATTCGTGACCAAGCTTCCCTGGGACTCGGCCAGGCCTGAAGCGTACATTTTGTTGGAGACTTTGCATTGATTGCGCACTCGCTGCATTGGCGTACCACTTGTTCGATCGCTCCATCAATACCCGGCCAGAAAAACTTGCTTCGCGCGAGCAGTTTCATGCGTGCCACCCCTGGGTGCCCGTCGTGTAGTTCGTTCAACAATTGGTTGTGGAATCTGTCTGGAATGATGATTCGATCGCCGAGGAACAGACATCCCTGCTCCACCGACAACTCCGACTTGCGATTGAAGAAATGTGCTGCTGCTGAGTCGGAAATAAGCTTCTGCTGGCGTGGCCAGCCATATGTGACGTATTGAGCGACCTTTTGAAGCACGCTGCTTTCTGCGGTCGCCTTTTGGATGTCCCCAAAGTTGACTGGCAGCGATTTAGCGGTGTCAATCGCGAAACAATCATGATTTTCCGCATCGACGGTTGCGATGACGGTATCTTCGGATTCGAGCAGCGGTTGCGCTGCGATTAATCTCGAAATGAAATCGGCATATGCGAAACTTTTTGTGTCCACATACCTGATCTCAAAATCGTAAGCAAGAAGGTTCTCTGCGTATCGCTGTAGGCGGTTTGCGGTGTATATTGGAATACCACCTTTCGCACCGAAGATGGCTAGCAGCGGCTGATGGTCTGTCTGCAGCTCAAATTTGCGGCCGTACACGAAACGATGGAATTTTTTCAGTGTCCGCACCAGGGCCAACGCCTCCCTTTGAACCTGGGCATAATTTTTTTCCGCCTTCGTAAACGATCCCGATACGTGCATGACGGGCTTCCTGGTGCCGTCATCCAGTTGGTGCATGAGTACACCGCCCCATCCATAGCTGGACGCATCTGCTGCGACGATAATTTTCTTGGCTGGGTCGTAGTGCGTTAGAGCTAAGTCAGATGCGAGCACTTCCTTTAGCTGGCTGAATGCAGTGTCTTGGGCTTCGGTCCACTCGTATTCGGCTTCGTCTTTAAGCAGTTCATCGAGTGGCCCGCGCATTTCCTTGAGTTTGGGTATGAACTTGCCATACCAGTTTACCGCACCCAAAAAAGCGCGCAGCTGGGTAATGTCCAATGGCGGTGGCAGCTGCTGTATGACTTCCAACTTGGCTGGGTTTGGCCGGATGCCGGTTTCGTCAATGATGTGGCTCAGAAACTCGACGGACTTCTGACCGAACGAGCATTTTGATGGTTTGAGAGTGAAACCATATTCTTGCATGCGGCTTAAAACGTTGAAAAGGCGCTCGCGGTGCTGTTTATCGTCTTTGCCTCCGATGATAATGTCGTCGATCCAAGGAAAAACACCGTCGATGCCGCCTGTCATAGTGTCCATTAATTGTTGGAAAATGCCGGGGGCCGTTTTAACGCCTGGTTGCAAGCGATTAACCTGAAACAGCCCGCAGTGAGTGTTGATCGGCATCAGCTTTTTTGAAGCATCGTCGAGTTCCACCTGCAGGAAAGCGTCCGACATGTCGATGACAGTGAAAATTGTATTTCCCGCGAGCTTAGCCAATATTCCCTCTTGCGTTGGGAGCGGGTATTTATTCGGTTCCAGCACGTCATTGAGTCCTGTGGAGTAGTCGGCGGTGATTCGTATGCGCCCGTCTTTCTTTTTCACTACCACGATTGGTGCTGCATAGTCCGCGTAGCTGATTGGTACGATGACACCCTGGCACTGCAATCTAAACAGTTCGTCCTCGATTGGCTTTGAGGCTGCATGTGGCACCGGCCGTGCACGGCGGTAGATCGGGTTTGCCTCGGGCTTAAGCGTGAGCGACGCCTTCATTTGGTTACAGCAACCCAAGGTTTTGGAGAAAAGCAGTGGAAAACTCGCTTCAACCACTTGTTCGAGTGTGCGTGGACCGCTGTCGATTGCCTTGACGTTGTGGCAATATACTGACGGTGGCACATCCCATAAATTCAATCTCGTCATCCATTCGTTGCCGAAAAGGTTCAGCGATGACGGTGAGACGAAAATTGTCCCGATAGCTTCGTACTCGCCTATCGTCAAAGCCGCGTCGAAACATCCTAAGATCTGGATAGGCTCGCCAGAAGCGTTTACGGCAGTTCCATTGTACCGTTTTAAACTTGGTTCGCCAAGCTTCAGCCAGTTTGCTTGCGAGATGATGGTCAAATCTGAACCACTGTCATGCTGCAGCTTTACTTTAATACCGTCCACGGTTGCTGTGACGAATTTTTTCGTTGATTTCTGTTGGTGGGTGCTGACCGCGTTACTTCGACGACGTGGATTTTTCCGTCGTTGTTGTTGGAGCTGTCTCCAGATGCGCGAGCTGCTGCAGAACCCCGCCTCACTTTTATGTCCAATTCCATTACACAGCGTGCATGTCTTTCCGCTAAACGGGCAATCTTTGTGGAAATGATTTCCCCCACAGTGAGCACACGGCCTCGGCGGTACAAATGGGTTCGGTGCGCTCGTAGAATTGGTTATAGTTTGCTGTGAGGTCTGTCGTTGTGACGTGGAATCTCGTTCAGATTGCGGTTTTTTGCGTACGGCCAGGACTTCCTGTTTTACCGTCTCCGGATGCTCGACCATGGCCCTCTCTTTTTCGAGGGTTCGCATCCGTTCGCAGGTGCTGACCAGTGTGTTCAGGTTTAGTTTGGGCGCTGTTCCAGGATCGTCGGCTGCCTCGCTTTGCGTATAATGTAAATCCAGCATATCGAGCAGCCTCTTGAGAATTGCCGCGTCATCCGAATCGACAAGACCTTGTACGAACGCGAGCATCTTTAGGTCTTCTTCGCTGCATTTAGTGATTTCGAATTTCACGCATTCGCGCGTGACTCGGGCTGCGTAACTTTTATCGTCTTCACCTCTTTCTCTTTTTATTTTGAAAACTTTATAACGGAGCGCGAAACGCGACTCTTTTGACCCAAAAATTCGTCTGAGTTCTTTTACTGCGGTCCCTAATGACAGCTCCATCGGCAACACGGGCAATATTGTGTTCGCAAACTTTTGGTAGTCGAGTTGCGAGAGTTTTTGCAATAATAGTCCGACTTTTGTCGCGTCTGGCAGCGTTTTGGCCTCTCCCTCGAAGATGCTTTGGTACCTCGCGTACCAAAGATCAAATGTGACGCTATTTTCGGGATCGTAAACGAATTTTTCGATGCGATCCGACAAATCTTTGACTACTGAGAACCCTTGCACTACCAGCGGTGATCCGGCTGAGTTTTCATCTGCGTTGACACAAATGTTGGGCTGCTGTTTCGACAGCAATAATTCGAAACGTTTTTCGGCCGCTTCACGTTCTGCTTGCGCCCGTTTATCAGCCGCAGCCAAAACTGTTTCCATCAATTCTTTTATCTGGTTTGCGTCCATTTTTATACGTATAGTGTCGTGCTGGACTTTTTGAATTTTGAGGTTAAACGCTCAAACGTGTAGTGCTGGACTTTTCGGATTTTGAGGTTAAACGCTCAAACACGAAAAAAAAACTTGGTAATAAAAAGGTTTTAGAATCCGGTTCGTGGATTCGGTTCTTCTCCTCGTCGCCACTGTGACAACTTCGGTTGTCCGTAATAAAACTCTATATATTTGTATATTTGGTTATCTTAATATATATTTCATTAATACACTTTACACGTGTATCTTTGTTCGTTAGTCTGCTTCTACTGGTTTGACATCTCTCTCCTTCCACTACTCATCGCTACCTTTTCTAGTAGCGTTGTCTGCCCTACAGTCGCACGTGCCATACAGTAGCACACCTCACACATATCATATTGGAAAGCCACAAAATGACAATTGATATTTTGTAAATGAGCTTAATTCTGATGCGCACTACGAAAACCCTATTTTACTTTGATTGTAAATATGAAGCATTAAAAATAAAAGTTCTCAGAAATAACTGTTTGATTTTTTTACTTAATTTTTCCTGTGATAATGCTGCCTTTCTTTAGTGATCGGCACTTTTCAAATTATCTGCATCTCAACCTGTTTAGTAGAAGGTGATTCCCGGGATTTCCCGAGAATCGATTTTTAATTATTTTGGATAGTTTCTAAAAAATATTTAATTAAAAAATTGATTTGGTTTTGAAAAAGTAATTCGATTCGGCGTTATTTATAAACAATCAAATAATGACTAAGATGATCAGATTAATCAAGAAACTGGCTTCGAATCCAACTATGAAAATGATGTGGAGCACACGAAAATACCGACATAGAGTCATTAGTAAATGCCAGGGAATATCATATGAGATCCCATTTAAAATAATTTGGTTTGTCGGATTGTTAAAATTTTCAAAAAGTCGCCAATAAGAAACTTCTTAATTCAAAAATACGTAAAAGAGCAACGCGAACGTTAATTTGTTTGTTATTACATATTTTGATATTAAATCAATAACAATATTGATAATATATAATTTAATAATCACCCCTATTATGATTGACAAGTCGATCGACAATCGACACGACTATGTTGCGTTTTCTCATTTGATATTAACAATATGAAAAACAAATGTCGATCGACTCGCCAATTATAATAGGGGTGAATAATAATAATTAATACATTATGTAAAATACAAATCTCAAACAGGAAAAAATATATAAAATATTTTTTTTATGATTGCACAATATATATAATTATTAATTTCATTAAAAAACAATATTGAACCCAAATCGATTGCACGTGAAATATTGTAATAGATACGTACATGGGTGCGATTATGTAAGCATTACGAGTTTCGAGTTTCTCGAAATTGCGACAAAACACAATTCATGTATAACTTTACGAGTTCTCGTAATTGCGACTTGTTGTTGTTGTTTTACTCGTACATTTTTTTAAGTACGACAGACAACTCGTAATGATTAAAAAGATTTTTGTTAAAGAAAAGTAAAGAGATTCTTTGTAAGCGTTTTGTCGCAATTTCGAGAAACTCGAAACTCGTAATGCTTACATAATCGCACCGCAGATATTTGCCCCTTCACCCATTTGTTGTATAATTAAATGTGACAACATTTTTACGGCAATGAGGCGTACTTCATTATCCTTATCATATAAATTTGTGCCGTTCACAATCCAATGATATTCGGGAAGCGGAACATGAGATCGGTAATGCCAATCATATTGTTTATTTTGACTTTTACTCTCACACAGCATCGTAACTAACGGCGTCATATTTTGTTCACAGTAATCTGCGGACACGAACATAAAACGAAAAATTGCAGTAACCGCAGCCAAAAAACCACTATCTTGATTCCGTCCTGGATACAAAGATTTCAAAAATAGGCGTCACATTTTTGGAATATAATATCGTCCGAATATAGAAGAACTTTTTCGAATAATTAATTTATTGCTCCGGCAATCCGGTCATCAGCTTTGGCACTCTGACTTACTCCCTTCTAAAATTAACTTGCCAAATCAACTAAATTTATTGTACCTAGTGAAGTTTCACCTTTAAGATCATGTGATCCGATTAATTGAATTCGTATGACGGCGTGTGATCGTGAAGAACGTTCATTACCAACTGTAGCTGCTGTTGCTCGATTTGATCTTGCCAAATTCATTAAATCTTTCAAATGAACGCCACTCTTAACTATCTCTTCGGTTAAATTGGACACATATACATCAGTTTTGCAGCGTGCACTTGCCATTCGAATTTCCAATTCGGTATTCCTCGGATTTAATAAATCATATAATGTCTCATTATAAATTTCTAAAAATGTGGCCTTCATTTGATAGTTCCATCCCAAGCGTTTATAATTCATAACCGATTCGAACAGCAAATCAACTGTTCGTGGTATTATCATAGAAGAATTACTATAGAAGCATATTTTGTATGGATGAAATTTACCAACATAATTTATATTCGTATTTCTTTGAGTTGTTTTTTGTTTTTAAGTGGGACTGAAAGGTCTATATAGAAATTTGATATCATATTGCCTCTTTCTATTCTTCTTTGGCAACAAAAAATAAAAGTAGATCTCATTTTAATAGTGTGTTGGTTGTGTACACACAACACACTTATAATTTGTTTGGTTTTTTACGAACCTTTTACATCGAGTCGAACAATTTTTTGTTTCTCATAAGAACCAATGTAAAATTGATAGTTTTGATTATCAATTTTATTAATGAAAATTCATTTAAATGAAACAAACTTTTCCTTAATTTGCATCTTTAATATGTTAAGTTTGTATAAGTTTGAAAATCGTAAAAAAATTACTTCTACATTTTCAATTAAAATGAAAAAAGAAACACTTTCCATTTTCTACCACCACAAACAAACCATTAAATATTTGTTTCGAAAAATAAAAACAATAGATCATCCTTGCCTTTCTAATTTAACATAAACAAAAGAGACAAAGTAGCGTTAAAAAAAATAAAACTCCGTACCTAAATGGAAAAAAAAAAATTAAAAAATTGAATTATCTTTCTGCCACCAATTGAAAACAATCTGAAGCAAGGTAAAAATAAAAATTAAACCACTTGTGCAGAACAAAAAAATTAAACAGTAGGGACACCCTTATCTTTACTATAGAAAACAACAACAAAAATACACATTCTGATTCGCACCATGCCCATGAGTAATTCTTCTATGATAGAAGTACATGCATGCGTTTACACTTATGTTTATTTATTTTTGTATAATGAATTCAATTTATTTTGTTTTTCAGTTTATTTATTACTTTTATTAAAACTGAATTATTAATAAAAAATTATTTAATTTCTAAAACAAAAAGTTTTTAGTGGTTTTTGGAAATATAAGTGGGAATGGTATCAGAAATGATTCTGTTGATTTTTGCACGCCCTATGACTCTTTCAACAAGAATTCGTCGGTTGGCAATGTATCTGGGGTGAGATGTTGTAACCATAACGTTTTTCGCTTCGATGCATTTTCGATAGAATAACGGTACTGCTTTGTTAAAAATATAAAATTTTAAACCAATTTAGTTCTAAAATACCGTTATTTTATCGAAAATGCATCGAAGCGAAAAACGTGATGGTTACAACATCTCACCCCTGGTTTCCATAATTTCCTTTCTGTCAACTGATTTTTATTGCGTAGAAAAGGTGGAATATTTAAACCAACCTTTAACTCTTCTAAAACATCGGGAATATCAAACCCCCGATCGGCTAATATCATTGGGTTTCAAATTAGTTAAAAAACCCGATTTTACGATTATTTCGCGATCGCTGATTGCTCCACCGTAAGTTGCCGAAACAAATGTAATAAAACCAAATTCATCTATGGATACTAAAATTGAAAAGTGAAAATGTCAACTGGTTATGTACAGGATTCTGGGATTTTTGAACAAATATTTCTGTGCAATCAACTATTGCTCTATAGGATTGGTTCGAATCAACACTGTTATTCCAAAAAATCTATTCGCTTCAAGGTGGAATAAAGTGAATTGTTCATATAAATAAAACATTTTGAAACATTAGAGGGACTAATCTCGAAATGTCTCGCAATTGTTCTATAATTATATTTGGTTCGGTACTTAAGTAAAAGTAAAAGAACGTGATCTTCAGCAGTTAAAGAACTTATTATACAGATTGTGTTATATCTAACAATCAAATCAACCAAAAATAAAAATCGATTTCGATCCATTCCGCTATATTGTAACAGTTCCGCGTCCATTACCGTAGAATATGACATCTTTGAATTTTCCGTTTGAGTGAACATGCTGACCGTTCTAAATGGTTTAATCGACAAAATTAATATTAAATAAGATTTATTCACTCAACTATAACAAAAATTTTACCTCCGTAGGCTCTAGAATAGTAATTGATAATCTAGATAATGGCGACACATTAATTTCTGAATGTTCATTTAAATCCGAATTAAAGGATTCTCTCAAAAGTGGTTCCGCAACTGGAACATTTGGTCTAACGATCTTCCTACGTTTTTGTTTTTGTATAGCCTGATGAGCTCTTACAGGGATATTCTTTGACGGAACTGCGTCCACTTTTAGTTTATTAGTTTGTTCTAAAATAAATAAAGGTTATTTTGAAGAGATAATAATTTAATTATAAATATTATTTTCGAGCCAGTGTGTCTCTCCTGTATATATTCATTTGATAATCACTATCTGCAAAGTGAAGATTGCACACTGTAGAGTGTATGGATATTTTTTTTCCAATACAAAGGATTACCATTCACTGCTTTTTCAATTTTATGCCATTCGGAAATTGGTGGAATTTAATTCGCTTCCTTTTTTTGCTTTTGATTTGCAGTAGTACACAACAGTATTTCACCATTATACAGTAAAATTTCAACGAAAATTTAAATAAATGGAATAACTTTTGCAATGTTATACAACAAATTAATTTATATTTTCACAATATATTATTCTCCGTCCGTTTTAATTTTCAACAACGAAATTTTAATACAAAATTGACACTTCCTAGTTTGTTTATCCCCTTTAACCAACTGGTGGTGAACTTTCGAATTATTTGAAAAATCCTCCTATTGACGATTGGAGCATCACAGATTCCACCTAGTGGAAAATTTTTAAACTGAGGTAGCTGCTAATTTGACGTTCGAAATTGGTGTAAAGAATTCCAATTTTGAACTGTAAACACAATTTTTACTTACCAGATTGCTAATAATTGTAAATAATTCATATTTTGGATTATAAAAACAATTTTTAACTACCGGATTGCAAAATTTCCTTTCGTCGCATTTATCAGAAATGTCATTTTGGCAGCTGCCTCATTTGAACTTTTTTCCTCGAGAGGCGCTTTCTCTACTTTTACAATCGTCAATAGCTGTATTTTGTTGAAAAAAAATTAATTCGAATTATTTTGGAGTTATTTTTTTCTCAACAGAACAAGCCGCGAAATATTTTTTCGATTTAATTTTTATATTCTATGTTGGTATTTCTTCTGTTTTTCATTCAAGCAGTTACGTATTTTATTTGTTCGAGCTCGAATTAAATAACTCAAATTTTTTGTTCGAATTATTTAATTCCTGTCACGTGCAATTGTTGTTGTAAATTTCTCAACAAAATATAGCTTATATAGGTACATCATATGGATATGATGTGTAAAATTATGCTAAAACATCAACTTAAAATTCGTTTTCCTACTTCTCGCCAAGTATTACACATGGTCGAAAATAAAAGCGAGAGCGAGTGTCTATTCGCCTAGTGCAAAATCGCTTTTACTCGCTTTTAGCTAAAAGTCGCTCAAAAAAGGCGACTCGCTGTGTGCAAAATCCCAGTCCTGGGTACGTTCACTGCGCAACGAACATAACACAACTTTACAAAAAGTTACATTTTTTGACAACTTGTCGTTCACTCAGCACCAAGGCACAGAAGAAAGATTAGATAGAAAATATTCGATTAGATAGAAAAGATTCGATTAGATAGATTAGATAGAAAATATTCGATGGAACCGGTAGCTGAGGAATTAAAAAAATTACTTAATCGTGATATTCAATTTTTAAATGATTGTGTTGGCAACGAAGTTGAAGAGGCTTGTCGTGATCCAACATCAGGTTCAATTATTTTATTGGAAAATCTTCGTTTCTATATCGAAGAAGAGGGTAAAGGCTTAGATGAAAGTGGGAAAAAAATCAAAGCGGATCCATCCAAAGTTAAAGCTTTCAGGGAAAGTTTACGAAAATTAGGTGATGTCTATGTGAATGATGCATTTGGAACAGCACATCGAGCTCACAGTTCCATGATGGGCGAAGGTTTTGAAACCCGTGCAGCCGGTCTTTTGTTGAGTAAAGAATTGAAATACTTTTCGCAAGCTTTGGACAATCCGCCACGTCCATTCTTGGCGATTTTGGGTGGAGCCAAAGTGGCTGACAAAATCCAACTCATCGATAATCTTTTGGACAAGGTCAACGAAATGATTATTGGCGGCGGAATGGCATTTACGTTCCTAAAAGTATTAAATAATATGGAAATCGGGGCTTCACTGTTTGACGCTGAGGGTTCAAAGATTGTACAGAAACTTGTTGACAAAGCAAAGCGCAATAATGTTCAGCTACATTTGCCTTGCGATTTCATTACTGGAAATAAATTCGCCGAAGATGCAGAAGTAGGAGAGGCTACCGTTGAAAGTGGTATTCCAGCTGGGTCATTAGGTCTGGATATTGGGCCAAAGTCATGTGAAGCTTTTGCGGCACCAATTGAACGGGCCAAAATTATTGTTTGAAATGGACCTCCAGGTGTTTTTGAATTCCCAAATTTTGCGAATGGTACAAAATCATTTATGGATGGCGTTGTTAATGCAACAGCTGGTGGCACCGTTTCCATTATTGGTGGAGGTGACACAGCTTCTTGCTGTGCCAAATGGGGCACTGAATCAAAAGTGTCTCATGTCTCGACCGGTGGTGGTGCCTCACTCGAATTACTCGAAGGAAAAATTTTGCCTGGAGTTGAAGCTTTAAGTAGTGCTTAAACGAACAATTTTATTTGATTTCCTATTTCCAGCTTTTGAGGAACCGTAATTTATTAATGTATACTTTAATGGAAAATAAATGTTAAATAAAAAATCCTAATTTATAATTTGCCATTTTTTAAATATTCCATTTATTCTTTAAAATCACAATAAAATAAATCGTACGCATCTAAATAAACGATTGGTGCGAAACCCTGTTGAATCGTTTACACGTAATTCTAGGTGCGTTAGTTTTAAATATTACCTACAGAGAAGAGTTTCTACAAACTAAACTTGTCTAAATTGATCCTCGTATCCATAGTTAAGAGCCCTGTATGCATTTTCGACTCTTTCATTTTATCGTAAGACGACAACAGATCTTTCATGCAAATTGGTGGCACATTTTCTTCGCACGATAAACTCGAGCTGCCAGTTGGATTGTTGCTTACACCTTTTGTGAATGTGCTAGTTGATTCAGTTAATTGATTTGAATTTTTCATGAATTCACGAATCCTCCGATAGACTGAGGCATTTCGACAGAGTTCCCTTAAATCAGAACCAGAAAAACCATTGGTTAGTTGTGCAAGTCTACTTAGATCAACATCTTCGGCAACCAATTCAGAAAATAGAATTAATTCTAAAATTTCTAAACGTTGTTCCTTGGATGGAAGGCCGATAAGAAATTGTGCAGGCATTCGTCGCAGAATGGCTTTGTCCAAATCTTGTGGTCGATTTGTTGCGCCCATGACTATAACAGTAGAGCCAGCTTCAGTGTTTAAACCATCCCAGAGTATCATGAATTGAGTTTTCATCATAGCAGTGGCTTCATGATCGGTGGAATTACGAGAACGCAGGAATGAGTCAATTTCGTCGATGAAGATAATGCACGGTTGTAGTTTAACCGCTAAAGTAAAAACGGCAGATGCTAGCTTTTGTGATTCACCATACCATTTATCCGTCAACATAGCGACATCTAGATTAATGAATCGCATACCGGCTTCTTTGGCTGTGGCTTTGGCGATAAGCGTCTTCCCACAACCGGGTGGGCCATGAAGTAAAACACCTTTTGGCGCCTGCCACAACTGAGAACTTGAGAATAATTCTCGGTGTTTAATCGGTATAACTACGCTTTCACGTAATTCTTGAATAACTGAATTCAATCCAGCGATATGCTTCCATGTTACTATGATATCCTCCGGTACAACTAAATGTGATGCAATCAACAATTCATAGTCGCTTAGCGTACTTATAATTAACTTGAGTCCCTCCGATGCACCTAACCTAATTATTTTTTTAAAGATTAATAAAATTTTACCATATTCAATTTGTGATCATTGCCTTTTTAATTGATCCTCTGCTTTAGTCCTAGCCTTCTTTTTGCTTTTATTTGTCGGGTCCAGTTGATTCATCATCCATTTCAATGAATTGTATGTTACTACCGAGGCAATAGATACTCGTAATATTAATTTAAATACTTCATTACGTGACATATTTTGTCAATTTATTAATCAAATATAATTTTTAATTAAAAAACTATATTATTTTAATTAAAACTAAACCAAAAAGAGGAAAATCAAATTTTATGATTTGCAAAATGAATTTGATTAAAATGTGATATTTTTGACAGTTGTTCGATTATGCAACTTATTCCGCCTGTTCAGTTCCTATAAGCTGTTTTAAATGTGATGTTTTGGCACGGGTTGTTATAGCAATGCACTTCCGTACATGGAATTTTGATGCACATTCATTTTCCCATTATTTGCATTAAAAACCGGAAGTACGTCACAACAATGTGGAAACTAACGATAATTAGCACAATTGGGCTAATGTACACCATAATTACTCACGAAATAATTTTTTAATCGATAACATATCAAGTTATTGAATTTTTATAAGCAAAAATAATCAAGTTACCACGTATATTTACTACAACCCTCCAGACCAGGTGTATCATAAACGTACGGTTTACGAAGACTTTGCTATACTAAGGTAAATGTTATACCCGAAACACATAAGCGGCGCTCTACGCCTGGCTTCGCTTCTCTTCCTTTTTAAGGTTTTTTGCAACCTCATAGACGCCGCTAATTTGACATTTATTTATATGAAAAATGTTGTTTGGGCTTTTACAGAAAAACATTTTCATTGCTGCGAATCGAGTCGAGTTTAATCCGAGTTTAACTCTCACTATATACGGATTCGAGTTATTTTCTAACCAACTCTAGGTGTATATACTGCAGAGTTAAACATATGCAGAGTTCAAATAGGATTGAAACCGAGTTAAAAAAAAAAATGGAACAAAATATCATTTCAGATCGCCATATATGTTATTGTCATTTTTCCAGCGATATTATTTCTAAAAAATTGTAATTTTCAATCAAACTCCATGAAAATTACGGGATAGACCACCGAAATGTTGGAGTAATTTTTTCGAAAAAATAAAAAACTAAATACCAAAACAAAAATTTATTATTAAAATTAATTAATTAAAATCTTAATAAATAAGATATTTAAAATAAAATAACAAATTTAATTGAAAAAATTAAAACGAATATTTTTTAATATTGGTGCAGGAATTTTTCTTTAATTTTGTTGTTGTTTTTTAACTCTACTCTATGCGTATATAGTGCATTTTTTAGAGTAGAGTTTAACTCGACTCCGTATATAGTGAGAGTTAAACTCGGATTAAACTCGACTCGACTCGCAGCATATACACCCAGTTGTACTTTGCGTGAGCAATCGAGAAATTTTGTTTGAGATGGCACGTTAAAACATGAAACAGAAGTATAAAGCAAAAAAAAAGAAATCTTCGGCTTTCTTTAATTTGTTTTTCATGTAGTAAATTACAACGTTCGCATTTTTTCCGTGCTATTTTTACGAAATAAGGTATAAAGTGATGATCACGGTGAGGTATAAGAGAGCATCACCGTGATTGATCATTGATCGCTCTTGGAGCGCTCAGTCGTACAACAGGGCAGTATAAATTACCACAGAATACAATAGCTGTATTTTGTTGAAAAAAAATTAATTCGAATTATTTTGGAGTTATTTTTTTCTCAACAGAACAAGCCGCGAAATATTTTTTCGATTTAATTTTTATATTCTATGTTGGTATTTCTTCTGTTTTTCATTCAAGCAGTTACGTATTTTATTTGTTCGAGCTCGAATTAAATAACTCAAATTTTTTGTTCGAATTATTTAATTCCTGTCACGTGCAATTGTTGTTGTAAATTTCTCAACAAAATATAGCTTATATAGGTACATCATATGGATATGATGTGTAAAATTATGCTAAAACATCAACTTAAAATTCGTTTTCCTACTTCTCGCCAAGTATAGCCGGTATTCCATTATGAAAAATTTACTGACTGCTTGAAAAAACGAAAGAAGACAAAAAAAAAATGTTACATTAGAGTGACAAAGAAAAAACAATTTTTTTATTTTTTATTTTATAGCAAAATTGTATGGATAAATTTTGACAGCAAACAAAAACATAACCAACAAATATGAACAAAATTATGCGTTATTCTTAATTCGTATATTTTCACCTCTCAAAATTATCTAAAAAATTAAATATTATTTTCACCCATATCAGAATTATTATTTTTTCATTTATTTTCCGTCACAGAATAAAAAATAAAAAATATCGTTACCATAAAAATGACGTACTATGAAAATTAATATTGTGTGCGAGAAATATGTTATCATCCGTACACAAAATTTATGTAGATGTGTTAGAGGGTTGCAATAAAAAGTACTCCATTTGATACTTTTTGTCAATAATTATGGCATCACACTAACACAGCCACAACTTTTTTGTAATAAAAATGTTTACTGACGAAGTTGGGTGTCTCATTCACACAACCACCGATTTTATATTTTTATCTCAATATATTTTTGCTGATAAACATTTTTTCACAATGGAATACCGGCTTATTACACATGGTCGAAAATAAAAGCGAGAGCGAGTGTCTATTCGCCTAGTGCAAAATCGCTTTTACTCGCTAGCTAAAAGTCGCTCAAAAAAGGCGACTCGCTGTGTGCAAAATCCCAGTCCTGGGTACGTTCACTGCGCAACGAACATAACACAACTTTACAAAAAGTTACATTTTTTGACAACTTGTCGTTCACTCAGCACCAAGGCACAGAAGAAAGATTAGATAGAAAATATTCGATTAGATAGAAAAGATTCGATTAGATAGATTAGATAGAAAATATTCGATGGAACCGGTAGCTGAGGAATTAAAAAAATTACTTAATCGTGATATTCAATTTTTAAATGATTGTGTTGGCAACGAAGTTGAAGAGGCTTGTCGTGATCCAACATCAGGTTCAATTATTTTATTGGAAAATCTTCGTTTCTATATCGAAGAAGAGGGTAAAGGCTTAGATGAAAGTGGGAAAAAAATCAAAGCGGATCCATCCAAAGTTAAAGCTTTCAGGGAAAGTTTACGAAAATTAGGTGATGTCTATGTGAATGATGCATTTGGAACAGCACATCGAGCTCACAGTTCCATGATGGGCGAAGGTTTTGAAACCCGTGCAGCCGGTCTTTTGTTGAGTAAAGAATTGAAATACTTTTCGCAAGCTTTGGACAATCCGCCACGTCGATTCTTGGCGATTTTGGGTGGAGCCAAAGTGGCTGACAAAATCCAACTCATCGATAATCTTTTGGACAAGGTCAACGAAATGATTATTGGCGGCGGAATGGCATTTACGTTCCTAAAAGTATTAAATAATATGGAAATCGGGGCTTCACTGTTTGACGCTGAGGGTTCAAAGATTGTACAGAAACTTGTTGACAAAGCAAAGCGCAATAATGTTCAGCTACATTTGCCTTGCGATTTCATTACTGGAAATAAATTCGCCGAAGATGCAGAAGTAGGAGAGGCTACCGTTGAAAGTGGTATTCCAGCTGGGTCATTAGGTCTGGATATTGGGCCAAAGTCATGTGAAGCTTTTGCGGCACCAATTGAACGGGCCAAAATTATTGTTTGAAATGGACCTCCAGGTGTTTTTGAATTCCCAAATTTTGCGAATGGTACAAAATCATTTATGGATGGCGTTGTTAATGCAACAGCTGGTGGCACCGTTTCCATTATTGGTGGAGGTGACACAGCTTCTTGCTGTGCCAAATGGGGCACTGAATCAAAAGTGTCTCATGTCTCGACCGGTGGTGGTGCCTCACTCGAATTACTCGAAGGAAAAATTTTGCCTGGAGTTGAAGCTTTAAGTAGTGCTTAAACGAACAATTTTATTTGATTTCCTATTTCCAGCTTTTGAGGAACCGTAATTTATTAATGTATACTTTAATGGAAAATAAATGTTAAATAAAAAATCCTAATTTATAATTTGCCATTTTTTAAATATTCCATTTATTCTTTAAAATCACAATAAAATAAATCGTACGCATCTAAATAAACGATTGGTGCGAAACCCTGTTGAATCGTTTACACGTAATTCTAGGTGCGTTAGTTTTAAATATTACCTACAGAGAAGAGTTTCTACAAACTAAACTTGTCTAAATTGATCCTCGTATCCATAGTTAAGAGCCCTGTATGCATTTTCGACTCTTTCATTTTATCGTAAGACGACAACAGATCTTTCATGCAAATTGGTGGCACATTTTCTTCGCACGATAAACTCGAGCTGCCAGTTGGATTGTTGCTTACACCTTTTGTGAATGTGCTAGTTGATTCAGTTAATTGATTTGAATTTTTCATGAATTCACGAATCCTCCGATAGACTGAGGCATTTCGACAGAGTTCCCTTAAATCAGAACCAGAAAAACCATTGGTTAGTTGTGCAAGTCTACTTAGATCAACATCTTCGGCAACCAATTCAGAAAATAGAATTAATTTTAAAATTTCTAAACGTTGTTCCTTGGATGGAAGGCCGATAAGAAATTGTGCAGGCATTCGTCGCAGAATGGCTTTGTCCAAATCTTGTGGTCGATTTGTTGCGCCCATGACTATAACAGTAGAGCCAGCTTCAGTGTTTAAACCATCCCAGAGTATCATGAATTGAGTTTTCATCATAGCAGTGGCTTCATGATCGGTGGAATTACGAGAACGCAGGAATGAGTCAATTTCGTCGATGAAGATAATGCACGGTTGTAGTTTAACCGCTAAAGTAAAAACGGCAGATGCTAGCTTTTGTGATTCACCATACCATTTATCCGTCAACATAGCGACATCTAGATTAATGAATCGCATACCGGCTTCTTTGGCTGTGGCTTTGGCGATAAGCGTCTTCCCACAACCGGGTGGGCCATGAAGTAAAACACCTTTTGGCGCCTGCCACAACTGAGAACTTGAGAATAATTCTCGGTGTTTAATCGGTATAACTACGCTTTCACGTAATTCTTGAATAACTGAATTCAATCCAGCGATATGCTTCCATGTTACTATGATATCCTCCGGTACAACTAAATGTGATGCAATCAACAATTCATAGTCGCTTAGCGTACTTATAATTAACTTGAGTCCCTCCGATGCACCTAACCTAATTATTTTTTTAAAGATTAATAAAATTTTACCATATTCAATTTGTGATCATTGCCTTTTTAATTGATCCTCTGCTTTAGTCCTAGCCTTCTTTTTGCTTTTATTTGTCGGGTCCAGTTGATTCATCATCCATTTCAATGAATTGTATGTTACTACCGAGGCAATAGATACTCGTAATATTAATTTAAATACTTCATTACGTGACATATTTTGTCAATTTATTAATCAAATATAATTTTTAATTAAAAAACTATATTATTTTAATTAAAACTAAACCAAAAAGAGGAAAATCAAATTTTATGATTTGCAAAATGAATTTGATTAAAATGTGATATTTTTGACAGTTGTTCGATTATGCAACTTATTCCGCCTGTTCAGTTCCTATAAGCTGTTTTAAATGTGATGTTTTGGCACGGGTTGTTATAGCAATGCACTTCCCTACATGGAATTTTGATGCACATTCATTTTCCCATTATTTGCATTAAAAACCGGAAGTACGTCACAACAATGTGGAAACTAACGATAATTAGCACAATTGGGCTAATGTACACCATAATTACTCACGAAATAATTTTTTAATCGATAACATATCAAGTTATTGAATTTTTATAAGCAAAAATAATCAAGTTACCACGTATATTTACTACAACCCTCCAGACCAGGTGTATCATAAACGTACGGTTTACGAAGACTTTGCTATACTAAGGTAAATGTTATACCCGAAACACATAAGCGGCGCTCTACGCCTGGCTTCGCTTCTCTTCCTTTTTAAGGTTTTTTGCAACCTCATAGACGCCGCTAATTTGACATTTATTTATATGAAAAATGTTGTTTGGGCTTTTACAGAAAAACATTTTCATTGCTGCGAATCGAGTCGAGTTTAATCCGAGTTTAACTCTCACTATATACGGATTCGAGTTATTTTCTAACCAACTCTAGGTGTATATACTGCAGAGTTAAACATATGCAGAGTTCAAATAGGATTGAAACCGAGTTAAAAAAAAAATGGAACAAAATATCATTTCAGATCGCCATATATGTTATTGTCATTTTTCCAGCGATATTATTTCTAAAAAATTGTAATTTTCAATCAAACTCCATGAAAATTACGGGATAGACCACCGAAATGTTGGAGTAATTTTTTCGAAAAAATAAAAAAATAAATACCAAAACAAAAATTTATTATTAAAATTAATTAATTAAAATCTTAATAAATAAGATATTTAAAATAAAATAACAAATTTAATTGAAAAAATTAAAACGAATATTTTTTAATATTGGTGCAGGAATTTTTCTTTAATTTTGTTGTTGTTTTTTAACTCTACTCTATGCGTATATAGTGCATTTTTTAGAGTAGAATTTAACTCGACTCCGTATATAGTGAGAGTTAAACTCGGATTAAACTCGACTCGACTCGCAGCATATACACCCAGTTGTACTTTGCGTGAGCAATCGAGAAATTTTGTTTGAGATGGCACGTTAAAACATGAAACAGAAGTATAAAGCAAAAAAAAAGAAATCTTCGGCTTTCTTTAATTTGTTTTTCATGTAGTAAATTACAACGTTCGCATTTTTTCCGTGCTATTTTTACGAAATAAGGTATAAAGTGATGATCACGGTGAGGTATAAGAGAGCATCACCGTGATTGATCATTGATCGCTCTTGGAGCGCTCAGTCGTACAACAGGGCAGTATAAATTACCACAGAATACAATAGCTGTATTTTGTTGAGAAAAAATTAATTCGAATTATTTTGGAGTTATTTTTTTCTTAACAGAATAAGCCGCGAAATATTTTTTCGATTTAATTTTTATATTCTATGTTGGTATTTTTTCTGTTTTTCATTCAAGCAGTTACGTATTTTATTTGTTCGAGCTCGAATTAAATAACTCAATTTTTTTGTTCGAATTATTTAATTCCTGTTACGCGCAATTGTTATAAATTTCTCAACAAAATATAGCTAATATATGTATACCACGTTTACATTAGTAGAATAAAAGTATGTAGCAAAAAAGTATCGTCATGTGAACTCAAATTTAAATATTTAAATATTTTATCACGTACTTTTTTGATATTTCGCTAAAGTATGTATCAAAAAAGTATTAGTATATTACGTTGTAATGTGAACAGTGAACTCTAACTAATAACTATATGTTAATGTCATTCGTATATTTGTTGTCAAAACAAAAATTTATAAGTTTTTTTGTTAAACTACAATTTCGGGTATTAATCAAATAATTTGCCGACAAATCTAATAGAGTTTGAGAAGAAATTCACAAAACATAAACTGAATTGAATATAGAAATCTATCTGTCAAAACAACAAATTTTTATAGTATGCGTTCACATCACAAATCGCAAAGCTAATGTGAACTGCAGCGGAAAAATAATTAAATAGCAAAAAGTACATACTTATTAGGTACATATAATGTAAACGTGGTAATAGTTAATCTTTCTTCTGTGGTATTACACTAAAATAGTACGAATATAGTACAGTGCGTGTGTGAATGTATTAAAAATATTTTAGTTAAAAATTAGGTGAAATAAAATTATCGGGGTGAAATTTATTAACTACAAAAACTTAATTTGCTGTGTGAATTGTTTAAAATTTTGACGTTATATAAATTTAAATAAAATGAGTTGTGTCGTTAAAAAAAAATCTCCAATTATATTATTAATTTTATTATTATATAAAAAATATAATAATTCAAACGAAATTTTGATTATGAAATACAGAAGAAGAATAAGAGAAGTAACCTTAATTATTAATAATTATTTTATATTAATTTTGTGATCAATTTTCCATGTTTTAGTCTTTAGAATACTGTAAATTGCGAGTCATCTCAGACGATGTAACAGCAATATTGCAGGGAAATGTAATGAAAACCCGGGAGCACTTACGCTTACATCCGGTAAGTTTTAGAAAAGTTGTGGAGTTAATGCCACACAAACAACACGGCTGGACAAAAGAATACGAGTTGATGGTGTTTCTTTATTGGATGGCAGCTGGATGTAGCTATAGAGTAACTGGAGGATTCGTAGGAATCAGTCGGTAAGTACCACTAAATGGTACTTGTTTATTTATATTTAAATAACATATTTTCCATAGTTTCACAGTTAAATCAATTGTTCACAAATTATTAAATTATTTTACTGAACATATGCAGCATATTATAAAACCACCTGCTAATGAAGACCTGTCTGAAATCGGTGCTAAGTTTTGTAGACGAGCAAAAAGCGACATTTTCGCTAACGCCATAGGTGCCATCGACGAAACCCACATAAGGATAAAATGCCCTATCAACAGACACGACGAATATTATAATTATAAATGTTTTTATTCGATTCAGTGTCAGGCTGTGGTGGACAGCAGTCATTTATTTAATGACATTTTCGTTGGTTTTCCAGGATCCGTACACGATACAAGGGTATACAAAAATAGTCCCTTATTTCAGAATGGGACATATACAAAGAACAACCATTATTTGTTAGGTGATAGTGGCTATCCCTGCCAAATGAATCCTGTGGCGGTTATTACGCCATTTAAGAACGCAACAGGACAGCAAAAAAAATTTAATACTGATTATCGAGGTTTTTTTTCGCTAAAATTTGCGCTTGGTTCCTATCCAGAATAGACTTTGCTGGATCAATTTTTTTTTCATCTTACCTTCTTTTTTGGACATTGAAGTATAATTATTTTCGAATATTATGAAGTTTTTGAATATTTAATACAAATTATGCTGTCAAAACAAAACTTGTCATATAATTTCACTAAAGGATTCTTAATTTTTATTATTTCAAATAAAAACCAGTAAACCAAAGAATACATAACCCAACTTTCTCTTACCTTCGGCAAATCAAGGTCAAAAAAATGAGTCCAAATTTTTCCATACAAAAACAGCGTTATGACTGTTCTGGTTAATCTTTCTTCTGTGACCAAGGTGTGACAGTATATTATGACAACTTGGTCACAGAAGAAAGATTAACCAGAACAGTCATAACGCTGTTTTTGTATGGAAAAATTTGGACTCATTTTTATGACCTTGATTTGCCGAAGGTAAGAGAAAGTTGGGTTATGTATTCTTTGGTTTACTGGTTTTTATTTGAAATAATAAAAATTGAGAATCCTTAACAGTATAGTTAGTGAAATTATATGACAAGTTTTGTTTTGACAGCATAATTTGTAATAAATATTCAAAAAATTCATAATATTCGAAAATAATTATACTTCAATGTCCAAAAAAGAAGGTAAGATGA
Organism: Tipula vernalis; assembly: GCA_958295665.1. Lineage (NCBI taxonomy): Eukaryota > Metazoa > Arthropoda > Insecta > Diptera > Tipulidae > Tipula > Tipula vernalis. The sequence continues at coordinate 240,874,834 of OY282558.1, read as the reverse complement.
AAAAAAAATTTGATCCACGCAATGTCTATTCTGGTTAATCTTTCTTCTGTGACTTGGTGTTCATTGCCTAAGTTGTTGTCGACACAAATCGACATTTTTTGATTGTAGTTGCGAGTATTGTTAGTTAATGTTCAAAACCGATTGTGCCTAGTGTTCAGTCGTATAAAAAAAAAAATATTATTTTATTTTTATCACTCGCATTACACACGTTATTATCTAATAAAATACAAAATATAACAGAAAAAAAATACCCAAATGCAGTTTACTCTACTCCAAAAATTTACGATTAACAGAAAATAGCAACATCCCTGCCGGTGCAAAGAAGTATACATAAAAAATGAACGACTTATGAACAGTTTACGAACGGTTTCTTATATGCGGCACTACTACTACTTCACAATATCAGATTTCATATATGAATTTACAAAACCGTGTAGTTTTCTTCATTCCATCTCTAAACAGAATGTGATTTTTGATAAAGTAAAGCGTGGTGCGCCATTTTAATATTTAGTAAATTTTTAATTTGATATTAATTTTTGTTGTTTGTAAATACAATTTAGTGAATGATGGTGACGACGACATTTATAATAAATAAAATACATTATTAGCTATTTCTATTTTCGTATTATGTTATTTTATTATAATATCTAAATGAATTTGTTGAACTTGAAGTATAACTAAAATTGAGTATAAGAAAAATAAATGTGTTAACATTTAGTATAGGTATAATTAATAATTAATTGATATAATCAAATAAATAAAATCATATATTTGCTAAAAATAAAACAAAATACGTTGTTTTCATTATTAATTCAAAATTAATTGCGGAATAATACTCAAACCGTACGTAATGTTCATTTTAGAAGGCTCATAAACGTTACGTTAACATGAGCTCATAAATGTTACGTAAAAGATGTACACATTACGAATACTTTTTTATAAACCAATACATAAATAAGTCTTCGCCAATTTGTTTCACTTCTCATGTGACAAGAGTATCATTTATGTAACATATCTACTCATTTTTAGCGTAACGTTTACGAACACTTTAGTAGAAGAGACTATTCGTAAAATGAACGTTTGCGTTTCGCGTGGCCGGCAGGGATGGCGTTCACTGGGTTTTAAAGTTACATCGACTGACACCGATGTCATATATTATAGAGTACTATATCCGCCATTGCGTGGACTAAACGATTTTTTATCCTCCCGTATTTTTTGACATAATGAAGTTAGTCACACAACGTTTTTTTTTTTGAAAATATTTTTAACAGTGCAATAATTCTGTCAAATAGGAACATTGTTATTGTTATTGTCATTATATTGACAGTTTAATTAGTGTTATTGTTATTGTGATATCAACAAGTAAGTATGTACAAAACATTTACACTAGCTGTTTTTATAGTTAATTTATTTAATGTTTTATTTGTTTATTAAATTTTATTTTATTTGGTGAAGTGTTTTTTTTTTTTAAATGTTAATTTTAAATGTTCATTCTTTTGATTATGTATAATATGCTTAAAAGATTACCAAATATTTTTTAGGTTAAGAAATAACCATTGGTGAAAGATTTTTGGTTTTATAATGTAAAATTAAAATTTAAAAAAATTTTGTTTCTGTTTATCATCTAATATGCATGTAGAGAGATTATTCAGAAGATGCCAACCGTGGGGCTGGTCATTTTGCGGTGAAATAAAATATAGGAACAAATAAATTTGTGGGTGATATTTGGTACGTTGAGGGCAACCACTAGATTGGGAGCGGCGAACTGCGTGCAATGTACGCGAGAACGGCAGAGCATATTAAACCAGGTTTGATAAAAAATTAACAAAATGATTAGTGCGATTAAAATTAGATTGCAACGGCATATGCCAAACCGGAATTCCGTAAGTATTTTTCCGTTAGGCCAGATAAAAGGCGAGCGGCTCGATCAATATGCCAAAGGAACATATCGTTTTATATGAACAAATCGTAAAGATCCAGGGAGTATATATTCGTTTTTTTGTAATTTTTTTTTGACTGCATTGCATGTGATATGGAATTTGCTAGTTAGTTTGAAGAATATTTCATCTGTGTTTAATGCTTGTTTAATGTAAATAAATTATAAATTTATTGTAGTTTATAGATTTACATAATTTATTAATCAGTAATGATCCAGCTGATTTCCGGAAAACTTGTTTTAATTTAATCTTGTTGATAATTTAAATTTCAGAACAAATTTTATACAATTCATGGCAAAACGGCTTTTAGAGCTGCTTATAGAGGCTCACAATTTCAAAAAAAATTCCTAGAGGACGCCCTTTCTTTTATAGCAAATTTAACTGTTTTAAATAAAAATGGACAAAACATTTCTAAAAAACTTAAGTGTCTCCGAGGTTGGCAAGTCTCAA